>LPNX010441850.1:891394-964437 GCA_001517045.1 Pseudotsuga menziesii
ATGTTTTCATTAAATCATTCTTTATAACATTCATTAAACCATTCAATCATTCAACAGTTGAAAAAACCATTCATTAAATCATTCATTAAAACATTAATTTAGTCAATGGCAGAAAAAAAATATCAGTAAACAATTCAGTAAAGCATTCATTCATAAAACAGAGGAAAAAGCATTAATTTTTTTTTTATAAATAAGAATTACTGAAAATTTGTTTAGTCACTTCCTTTTTACTTTTTTTCTCTTTAAATATTTAGTTAGAGTCACATCTTCGGGAATCTGATCATCGATATCCCTACTAGTCTGCTCAGAAGGTTGAACTTCAGGCGAGGGGCAATGAATTTCTGCAATAATGTCAAAATCTTTCATTAATATATTTATATTTTGATAAATACAATTAATTCATTAAAAAAACATTACGAATGTGTTTTTTTACCTGCCATGTGCACATCAACATGTTCAACATTATCTCGTACTGGCCCAACCTGTTCCGTGTTATGATCTGCAGCTACATGCTCTGTAGTTGAATTGTGTAGAATTAGAATTAATGTTCACCATCTACAATGGTCTATAAAAAATAGTAGCACATTAATAAATTCATTGCCAGGATGAGAAGCATGATCTTCGTTTGGTTGGTCATGTACTTCATCCTCGACATGAACGGGATCATTACTTTCCTGCACAAAAAGGAATAAATAATTTACATTAGTTTATTTATAAGGAACAAATTGCATGAGCATCAATAAATTATCATTAAACTATATAGTTTTCACATACCTGGGCACCAGATGGATCAGCAGAATATCGTGCAGTATTCATAGACAAGCTTCTATGGTGTTCAACAACGGCGTCAAATCCATGTTCAAAGCCAAGCTTCATGTAATCCACACTGGGCAATTCTTTGAACTGGTCGGCCTTCATATTTGCATGATGTCATTAATTTTAAAGCCTTTTGTCAGAACAAAACAAAAATAATAATCTGTATGATATTCGGATGCGGATTTGGGTTTTGCAATACTTACATATCGAGCTGCCAAGTTGGAGTAACCACCAGGCCCAAGCTTGTGTTGGCCAATTTTTTCAATTCTTGCCTTTGTGGCCTTAGATGTGTCCGAGATCCTAATTAAGTTTTTAAATACATTAGTCTATGTACCAAAATTGATATAAAAACTAGTAATAATAAGGCTTACCACTACATTTTGGAATGAATTGCATACCTCCCTGTTCCACCTGGTGGTATCTTTCCTAATTTTCTCAGGCCCTTCTCCTTTCCATCTTCCACCAAGGATTTCCACTCCATAGATGGAATCATTGGAGGGTGCTCATACCTAGGGCTCTTTTCTAGGTGAACCCTATATTGGTCTCAGACAATCTTTAGATGTTTTCCATCCTTCTGTAGTACCTTCGATGTATCAAAGGTACTTTTTCCGAACAGACTAACCAAGCGATTAGTCAGATCATCCTTTAAATATTTTGGCTGCTTGTTCCACATTGTGTGGATGGTGGGCCCGAAGATCTCCAAGGCCAAATCATTCATGTGTTTATAAAATATATCATTTCCTGCAAAACATTATTGCCATCATTAGTGAACATTAGAAGATATTATCGGTATATTAGACACAAATTATAAAAAATAAATTGAACAATCTATAATGACCTGGAATCATCTCTATCTTTATTGGAACCAGTTCTTCATTCACCAAAAATGTACACTTTATTGAACTAGTGCTAGTCACACGAGAAGATCCAAGAAATGCTTCCACATCTCTATCTAGCCTTGCATCCACCCCTTCTTCTATAGCATCTGTTGTGGGTAGGGCACCATCGGCTTCACCCTCTGCTGCCCTCGACGGTGTCACAGAGCGTGTTGCCGATTGTTCAGTGGAAAATATGGGAGCAGTATGTGGTGTACGTGGAGTGGTTTGGTCACTAGGACCAACATTACCTTGACCACCACTGATAATCTCCATAGCACGCTGTAAATTAAACCCATTGTATTATAAGTTCAACAACATATAAAATCAAATATTATAAAGTTTTTATAAATGAAGTTACATTTTTATTCGATAACTTACGTCCAGTTGTTTACGTTGCTGTAACAACAATTGAAGCCTTTGTTCAAGCCATTCTGTTAGCAGAACTGCCAATGTCAGATGAACCAGTTCCTCATTTTGTTTTTCCCTTGTCCTTTGTAGCACCCTCAACGAGTCTGCAGACTCTCTAATTTCACTATCTCTCATCAACCGAGAGACCTCATTCTGTAAAGAGTTTTGAGACACCGTTTCATAAATGGAATCCCCTGTCTGCAATAGAAATATATAAAAAATTGCTTAGTCTTTGAAAATATAATGGGCGCAAATAATTATATTAGGGATTACATCTAGGATTACCTCACGCCTAGCCGAGGGTGTAGTCTAATCAACAGATGGGGATTTACCTCCATCAGCCACCTGCAAAAAAAGTAGAGAACATTATCACAATGAACGCAATATGTATAAGCTAACAAATACATAACAAAAACAAAAATAAACACTATGCTACATGTTTTATATGTGTGCATTTTTTAAGTATTTAGAATGTGGAATTAGATTTAGGTTAAATGGTTGCCTCGAGTCTCCAGTCGTCTGATCAACAGCTGGGGAGTTTCCCCGGTCAATCTGTAAAAAAGGTAGACAACATTACCATCATGAACATAACCATAAAAATGAAAGAATACATAAAAAAATAAACATAATGCGTCACAATAGACATGTTTATGATTTTAAATTATTTGAAATGGAGAATTACATTCATGTTTGGTTGTTGCCCTGATGCTGTAGTCGGTTGATCAATAGCCGATTGGCTTCCCTGATCAACACTCTGCATGGAAAATCGATAATATTATATAAACAAACCTAATATACTAATGAAAATACATAACAACGTATCTGTATGTCCATCCTAAAATTTAATGTTACATTGGCAATATCGATGTATACCTACTTCCTTGACTCGGGTCAACAAACATCTACGCAGATGGAGGTGCCCCTGAGAGAACCCTGCATCAAAAACATACTAAAAGTTACATAAGGAAACATGAAATTAAGTAGATAATTTCAATTATATGCTAACAAAAATTCCTATAGACGTTAAAATAATTAATAAAAGGGTTGTTAAATTGTTTGTTGTACCACAACCATACTAACATTGTTTGTATCTACACGGTTCGAATTGTAATCAATAATCAGTTCTTTGCCAACAGCTATTGATTTAATGGCACATACAAAGACATGGTTTCCTTCACATGACTCGAATATGCAGTTGGGTTGCCTTAATGTAGACCCTGGTTGTGTACTGTTTATAAACCCCACAATATTACTGGTTGTTTTTGGCCTTCCGTCCATGTACATCGTTGCTCCTTTATTTTGAGCTTTGTCTTTCAGTTGTATATAATTCGCTAACAACCCATATCTACACATACTTCGTGTATATTGGACCAGGCACATCCAATCACTGTAGTTGTAATAGGGTCCAACATACTCCATCAATTATGTACATCTACCGTATCCAACCTTTATGCCGTCCATGCAAAACAAGCCCAATCCATGCAATGAGGACGGTGCAATTCTATATATCCTCTCATTCACACAAAAATCAGTGTTTACTTTAGGAAGATCGCTAGGCACCCATTGTTTCACTAGGTGTTGGTACCTTAAGGGCACGTCGATGTCTCCCACTGTCTCATCATCATAGGAACATGACCTCCCTCCTTGGAGAAAAAATTCATGCGTTTGTCGAATTTTCTTTTGATCTTCTGACATTTAGTTGATCTAGCCCGTGTAGACCTACTGGATGTCTCACTTTCCTCTAGCCTTCCCAAACTCCCTTCGTTGAAGGAAGACAGGTCTGACAAATACCTATTTGGTTCTACCTGCACCGTGGCCAAATTTTTTTGGGCATAATTATAGCAAAATACCAGCAAAAAAACGTGGAAAGACTTATAAGAAAAAAAACTTGGAAAGACTTGTAAGCCAAAAACTTGTTAAAGAAAAATCTTGTCAAGAATGATTTTGGTTAATAGGTGTGGGAATTTGGTAGCCCTGAAAATTCTAATGTATGCCCCTCTTTTGGTTACATACAAGTCTCCATTATAACTTATTGCTTGCATTTCCTTTTGCTAACATGAATTGGGTAGGCTTCATAAGCTTCAAATGTATGCTTGTGGCCATTGTACTTTATCCTTTCAATGTTGTCAAGCTTGAGACGATATGTTATGCATATGCATCACATATAACACTGCAATTTATGCCAACATATGTCTATACAAACCTGGAGGTTCTCCTTTAATGGACTATCTCCTTCAAAGAACATATTTCCTTTAAGTGGTTTTTAGTTTTCCCATGAATGATTTTGTGATGTTGTATATGATTTAGTTTTAGAGTGGATGTTTTAACCTCTGTGCTACTCTGAAGTGCATAAGCCAGCACTTCAGAGGCATATTTCCCAGTGGTGGTGAAGAGCAGACATTTCCAGATCTGGCTACTTGGCACATTAAATACATTTATATTAGTCTGTAATATTTGTCAATTTATTCCTTTTAGCTTGTCTTGATGATGCTTGTTTTCCCATATTAATTTTCAACCCTAAGGCAACGCTAACTTGTTTTACCACACTAATTTTCAACCCTAAGGAAACCCTAAGGAATACAATTGATCAGCTTCATAGGAATACTGGACAAACATTCAAAGGTAACACCTCTAATCTATGAATCTTGATTACATCCACATCACTAACCTTCAACAAACTGAGAATTCAAGTCTAATATTGAAGTAGCTAATCCAAAGAAGCAATAAATAAGAGAGATCAGTAATATGAGGGGATCATCCACCTCAATCATCCAAAGGATGTCAATAGCAACAACACATAAAACACTCAAGTGCTAAGGGCTAGAAAAGCTGGAAAGTGACCTGACTTTCCTTTCCTACCTTATAAATTTCCTGAGCAGGAAACATGGAAGTCAACCCCTACCCCTTATTTCTCTTTCCTTCTAAAAGATTAAGGGCTTGTATTCCCTGTAGTATCTGACCTTACCGGTTGAATATGAGGATGAACTGGTCTGATGAATTAATACCTCCTTGTGAAGTAAGACCTCCTCATTGTGGAAGTTTTTATTCCCTTATTATTCCCATAAGATAGTCTGACCTTCCTTACCTTAAGAGGGGTTTCACTAGTTGTAGTCAGGGGCCCCAATTTCCTAGTTCTATTTTAACCGTTCGATAGGTCCGGATAATCAGTCTCTTCAAATTACTTCTTTGATCAAGCCTGTCTGTGCAAAACTAGAGAAATTGCGTAATTACATCTATATATGTGCTACAAAATGAATGATCACTATAATAGTGACTCACAGATACGAGAGGGGGTGAGGCGCGAAGCCCTATTCTAAGTTCATGACCTGAGCAGCGAGTTTCTCGTTTGTAAGGTAAGAAGGTTTGTAAATTGAATCCCTAAATAACCCACTAAATGAGGAAGGGTATGTCTGCATTCAAGCTTGTCCCACAAAGGAGAAAACATCATAGCGCGCACAAAAAACCCTTGTCACCCAAAAACCCTTGTCACAGTATTCCCAAAATCCATTGTCACAGCATGCCCAAAAAAAGGAGGTCATGATGCTTACCCGTTGAGCCATGAGCTCCAAATCCAAAACTAGAACTCCAAAATGTGAACCATGTGCTCCAAATTTGTACCGTCAGCTCCAATTCTCAAGCGTGAGCTACAATGATCAACGGTGAGCTCCAATTCTCAACCCTGACCTCCAATTATCAACGGTGAGCTCCAATTCTGAAACCTGTGCTCCAGTGGACCTACTCCCAAATTCACAAAAACCTCCAAATTGAACTGAACTGTCCAAAACGAGTCGCGACAATGTCCAAATACACTTGTCATTTGTTATTATATATTATTATATATTATATGTTTTTTAGTTTTATTATATATTCTTTTATATTATATGTATTTTAGTTTTATTATATGTTATTTTATATTATATAAATTGCCATAGTAGTATTAGGATATTTTTATTATATCCTAACTTGAATAAAGAACCTTCACATTAATGAGGGAAGAACCATCTACATAACGACACATCCCTATCTTGGATAAATGAAAATATATCTTTGAAGGATGATAGAAAAGTTGAGCATGTGAGCATGGTGGTGATGATGATGATGATGATGTTGATGTTGATGATTATGATTATGATGTTCATGTCGATGATGACAATGATGACGATGTTGTTGATGATGATGATGATGTTGATGATGTTGTTGATGATGATGATGATGATGTTGATGACAATGATGACAATGATGATGATGTTGATCCTAATGATGATGATAATGATTGCGATGACGACGACGATGATGATATTGATGATGATGATGATGATTATCATCATCATGAGGATGACGATGAAAATGATGACGACGATGATGATGATGATGACGACGACGACGATGATGATGATGACGATGATGATGAAGCTTATGATGTTGATGTCAACGATGACAGTGATGATGATGATGGTGATGATTACGATGCTGATGAAGATGATGACAATGATAATGGTGATGATTATGATGTTGATGAAGACGATGATTATGATTATGACGATGATCATGATTTTGTTGATGATGATGATCATCATCATCATGAGGATGACGATGATGATGATGACGATTATGATGAAGATGATGATGATGTTGATCGTGACAATGATGATGATGAAGATGATGATGGTGGTGATGATGATGATGATGCTCATGACGATGATGGTGATAAAGTTGATGTTGATGATGTTGATGATGATGGTGATGATTATGATGTTGATGAAGACAATGATGGTGATGATGATGGTGACCATGATGGTGATGATGGTGGTGGTGATGATGATGATGATGATGACGATGATGGTGATGAAGTTGATGATGATGATGGTGATGATTATGATGTTGATGCCGACAATGAAGATGATGACAATGATGATGATGATGATGATGACGATGATTATGATGATGATGAAGACAATGACAACGATGATGATGATAATGATGATGATGACAATGATGATGTCGACGATGACAATGATGATGATGATGATTATGATGTTGATGAAGATGATGATTATGATTATGACAATGATCATGATTATGATGATGATGATGATGATCTTGATGATGATGATGATGATGATTATCATCATCATGAGGATGACGATGATGATGATGTTGATGATGAGTATCATCATCATGAGGAAGACGATGATGATGATGACAATGATGATGAAGATGATGCGCCATTTGTATCATCATTTGTGTCAACATTGTAAGGATTGGTCATATCATCATCGTCATCATCATCAGTTACGCTCATCATGTCATCGTTGAAATAATCTTCAACGGCATTGTCTGCCACATCATCTGTTTCAACTATTCCTTGGACATCTTTTGTTTGATCATCATTGTCAGCTAACTCAAGTTGATCATGCTCTTCGTCATCATATTATTCTTCCAAAGAACCCTCTTCATTTCCATCATCTAGGTTATACTTTACCGACCTTCCCCTTGGATTGTGTCTCACAACAAATGACCAGCCCGCTTTACCTGGAACCTCTGAGTAAAATACTTGTTCACATTGGCTTGGAAGATCATAGGGCTCTGTTCCTGGCTCAAACAACCTTGTGTTTACCATGGTAAATCCATTATCATGTTCAATAATAGTTCTATTGGGATCACGTTGATTCAATCGTAACCTGTACCATTTGACAACGAATAGAACTACCTTAAAGGATTTAAAGTCACACTGTATAATATCTTCCAAATACCCATAGTATCAATTTTTTGAGAGTTCTAGATGTCTGTCAGTTCTAGATGAAACATTGGTAACCTCAAAGACAACCAAAACCCCAGAATCTGATTCTTTATTTCATCCAGTTTTTTGATCCAATATCTACCTCCATTGCAAACCATAGCCTTATGGTGTTTTACCTGCAATAAGCAATACATGAAAAAATTACACAACCAATCAGTCCTTATGCAACAATACATGGAAAAAAAGAACATGTACGTCAATAAGTATCAAACAAAATAAAAGATTTAGAGGGATATTTGATTAATTATATACTTGCCATTTTATCTTTTACACCATATGCCAAATCAATTTCCCTTTCTGTTAGATTGTTATCTCCATTGCGTTGTGCTTCTTTTACCAATGAAGCCAGACCTTCCCATGATATTCCATGACCCGATTATGCGCATCGTTCAATCCATACCTTCATCCAGTCAATATTGTTTGCGATGTATAAATGAATTGCATCCCATTCTCGACCAATTGTTTAATGAGAATAACAATTAAAATCAAAGAAAGGTGTAAATCTCCTGAACAAAGACGTATATGCTCTTAATTGAAGCAATTATGACTAGAAAATACAATTAGAATATGAAGGATATAATAAAAATCCAGTAGCTAATAATTACCTTTCAGCTTCCTCAATATACCTTTCCCCTTCAGTTGCTCCCCTTCAAATTTGTTATTGGATTCCATATCACAAATGCGATGTAAATTGAGTTTTGACGCTAAAATAGGAAGATATTCACTAACATACAACATTTTTTGGTATACCGTATATCCTTCCATCATAGAACCCTCCAGGTGTGCTAGTTGTCTCACCAAACCCTTCATAAATTTCAAGTGCCTCTCAACCATCCACATGGACCTTGAGTGCACAGGTCCATACAACTCAATCTCCTCAACTGGGTGTATGAGGTAGTGTTCATGTGCATTGAAAAATGTCGATGGTAGATACTTCTGCATTTCACATGTGAGACGAGGAATTTCTCTCCTCCAATACTTTATATCTTCTTTATGGATTTCTTTAGATGTCAACCATCTAGAAGTGATGAAAACCAATAACGATATTTAACAAAAATAAACATTAAATTACAATATATGCTGAAATAGTGCACAAAAAAAACAAATATAAATTATTATACAGAGAAACACTAAGCACACGCAAGTAATCACTAGTTACCTCATGTATTTACCAAGATTATATATAACTTGTTTGACATTGTTGTTGAAGTTGTCCGAGAGAGAGAGAGCTAGAACATACTGTATAAATATACAAACCACTCCATTTATTAAAAAAAGAGTATACAAACAAGAAAAAATTATATGGACATAACAATAATAATTACCTTGATGAAGACATGCCAATCATGTGTTTTGACCCCCGCAAAATCGCCTTTTTTAGTTATGATATTCTTCAAGTTTGCACAAAAACCGGTGGGAAATTTAATTTTCCGCATTACTTCTTTGTTGCTCCGTAAACATCCATGGAATTGAGTTTATATTAACTTGTTCTCCGTTGGTATGAAATTGGATGACATCTTTCATTGCATGGTTGCTTTCTTGAATGTCTTTGCACACTTTCACAACTTTATATTTCTCTCTACTTAGCTCTAGTAGTCGCCATAAGGTTTTAGTAACATTATTTCCAATATGCATTGTATCAAACAAATGAACAATTTGTAGGTGCTCATAGTAGGGCAACCTGCTGAATTGAATAGGATAACTTTTCATTCCTCGTGGAAGAGCATTAATGCCTTCATGATCATGATGGACATCATGAATATTAGTTTATAATTAATAAATTACATCATAAATAAAATATGGCCACTACAACAAACAACTCACAATAAAAATTAAAATACATAAAAAATCATATACGATGATCCATACGTACCATGATGACGATTTCTATTGTATTGCATCTTCCAAAGGTGAGGTGTCATTCTCCGTGGTTTTAATGCAGTCTCCTGCTTCACCTTAGCATGTGTGTGATTGCAATGTTTGAAAGACCATTCATAACCTTCAAGTTCATTATCAACAATATAGTAGAGAGAAGATTTGTTTTGGAGCCTTCATAAAGGGGTTCATATGCCTTATCGAGAAGAGGTATATCATGAATATCATCAAAGTCATCATCATTTTCATTATCAACATCATCGTCATCCATTCTAACGTTAAATGAATCATGGATCAATGTATTTGTACCATCATCTTCAATTACATCATCGGCATGATCATCTTGTTCAATATGATCATTCACTTGTTCTCCATTAAACATACACGCTCCATGATCCTAATCCTGAACTTGTTCTAAAAGCACTTCCTCTGGACTACATGCTATAGGGTGTCTTTCCTTTAATATAAATACATGGAAACGTCAATAGATATGCATTAATGTATGGAAAAAAATTAATACATACAATTACCAAAAAAAACGAATATAATAATGTTTATAATGCTAAACCTACAAATGGATGATATTCGTTCCCCCCTCAGCGTGTCCATGTTCCCTGTAATGTTTTGTGGCTGTTGAGATCAATATTCTTCTCCTCTTAAATCCCCTACATTGAGTACATGGACAATAACATTTGCCATCACCCCTTCATTTCGCTACATCCCATAGTATAGCAAGCAATTGTCGGTTGTCTTCGTTTGGATTCGGAATATTTAATCTATTTGACATTTTGTCATAAACTTTGTTAATGAATATAACCAGTTGTATTAAAAAATCAAGTTCCACGCATTAACCATGCATCAAGGTTTTGTCAAATGGAGAGAATTTGAAGAATAAAAAAATCCCGGCAAACTGCCTATCAATGAAAAAAAAAAATTCCCACAACTGCCCGTTGAAAAATAAAACTAATCCTGAAAACCTCCATCGAGGAACAAATAATTTTCGCAATCATCCATCGCTTATACAACAAACATGTCGAAATTTTTAAAACAATTATATTTATAATGGACATGCATCGGATATTCGATGCCTTGAACATAGTTACTGTTGAAAGTATGGGACCATAAAATTTAAAATCATGTAAACCTTACTTTTTTTTTATAAAAAAATATATACTTACCGTCAGAGATCCGACGCTTATGAGTCGGATATCTGACTTGGTTTTGGTTCACAGACGTCTAAGATTCGACATAGAGGTGTTGAATAACTGCAACTCATTAGAGGAATTTTGGGGTCTAAAATGGGCCTCCAAAGAAAAATAATAAAATAATAGTTAAAATAATAAAATAATATTGATTAATTTTGGAGGAAGAAAGAAAAAAACTACTTTTTGTGTTCGTATTTTCGACGTATCTCCCTGTGTTTTTACTCAAATTTCGATCGAGAGAGCTCGTTGGATGCGGAATTTGATTCCGCATCCAACGAGTACCCACACTGCATACTTTTGACGGACCCTGCTACCCCAAAAACAAGAAATACCTGAAAATATGTGATGATGTTGTCATCATCACATTTTTTCAAGTATTTCTTGTTTTTGGGGTAGCGGGGTCCGTGAAAAGTATGCAGTGTGGGTACTCATTGGATTCGGAATCAAATTCCACATCCAATGAGCTCTCCCGGTCGAAATTTGAGTAAAAACACAATGAGATATGTCGAAAATACGAACAAAAAAAGTAGTTTTTTTTAATGACAAATATGTCAATTCAACCATTATGGTTGACTTATTTTATTGAAATTCTATTGGTTCTTGAATTCCAACTCACAAAAACTTATTTTGGCACGTTTTCTTATAAGGCCCATTTTAGACCCCAAATTTCCTCTAATGACAAGAGTAAAAAATCCGACTCCTATCCGGCACGGAAGTGTCGGATAACCGCCACTACAAGCGTTGGAAGTTTGACTCCAAAGTGTCGGATAATCGACGGAGCTATAAATATTTTGTTGTCGGCATTCTATAGATTGATTGCTGTCTGACACATCCGTGTGAAATGTCAGATGATGTCAGATTTCGGGTTCAAATAATGTAGTGACAACTACATTCAAAAGAAATAGTGTGATGGACAATGGGACATAAGAAGGAAATTAAGGTGTAGATCCAACTTTCACGTATCCACTACCACCCCTGTGAGGGTGAACACTAGTGTTAAGGCCGAACAAAGAGAGTGAAAATCCTCTGCAAATGGAGTAGAGGATGGAATATGGCCACTCCTGAATCTACAAGCAAGGTAAGGGGCTATGGTTCCCCCCAGTCCAACACCAAGGTCCGCACTAGGACCTCAAGCAGGTGATGGGATACTAGTAGTGATATAAGGCATGCCAAACATAAAAGGACACGAAATCAAGAGAACATAAATATACTCAAGTAACCGCGATCCCAAAATCCAACTAGCGCACAAAGAGCATACTCCTATGAAAATATACAACCAGAATGCAAGCAAGCCAAGGGGAGGATAAATGAGGTCCCGAATGCAATAGGTATGTCTCACTTAGGAGAGGATTGAGACTCCCATACACTACAATTGGAGGTGTGTAACCAATTATAGTGTCCCTCAGCTTCAACACGTAAAGCGACTGTGTTTTCCGACCCCTACCTATCTAGGACACTCACAACATAACCTCTACAAGAACCCCCTACAATACCTAGGTAAGGAAACTAAGGTCAGCCCAATATAACCAATGCTCAAGAAGATAATCATAGGCGGGATCAACCGTAGGGGCAGGGTAGCAAAGCCCAAAAATTGAAAGAACCAATCGGTACCTCAAAATCCCCCAGATACGAATACGATCCTGGAAATATCTTTGACGCTCATAAAAAGTGGCAAAGGGCTATCCTAACCACAATCGTGTACGTTGCCTCATGCTTAAATCCTGTGTAAGAGGAGCCTCCTAAGAACACTAATTATACCAAGGATTTCACTCTCTCACTTGGACAGACACCTACTTGTTGTGTTTAGTAGTATTGGAGAATTGACTCACAGTGATCTATTCCAAGACTCTAAATCCTAATCTTGTTGGTGAACCCTATAAAAGAAAAATGTGTAGTTCATTTTAATTAAGCATTGATTTTAATGGTTGTGATTACTCAAAGGGAAATGGTCATGCAACTAATTATATTGTGACTCAATAGTGAAATAAATGTGCACACCTAACAAACAATGCCAAGTGCAATTTTATAGAATGAAAAACAGGGTATGCCACTACATGAGATGTAAGTTTTGTTCCTTCAAATGAGAATGCAATCATTCCTATATGAAATCCTAAACATAACTCTCATCCATGCAATCCAATGCAAGTACATCCTTAAATCCATATGTGAGATGCAAGTAAGAATGTAACTATTTTGTATTTTCAATATAAAAGAATGAAAATGCAATAAAAGTCACTAAAATTCTCAGTCTCTGCAGCAAGCAGCAAACACAATCCAAGCAAGACACTGAGACAAAAATACTAATGCACTAATGGAAAAACAAAAAAGGAGATAAATGACTAGAACTACTTTCAAAGAAAAATCAATGAAAAAGTTGTCTTTGGTCACGAAAGAAGCAACCAATAGACAACATCAGTACCCAGGAAGACCCAGCCACAATCACAACCCACCCAGCAACTTCCCACATCAAACTCAACAAAAAAAGGGAGGATGAAAACATAAGTGTATGTACGCGAATTTTAGCCAAAAACCTGCATGTATACACAACTTTTGGCCAAAAACCTGGGTATACAAAGAAGAAAGTGGGAAAAAGTAGGCCAAGGGTCAAACCAATATATGGGAGTGTCAATGGATGAACATACTACTAAATGCGACATAGAAACAGAGAGAAACAGAGAGCAAGTCAAACACATTGTGCCCCCAAACCCCAAAATAAAGCAAGGAACATCCCTAGTGGAGTCGCCATTTCTATTACGGAGAGAAACTTCCTATGGATTGGGGGTACCACAACCGACGGTATGACACCAGAAATCAATCTTTCCCAATATACATGAGCAGTAAGAAAATCTAACACTAAGGGATATAGAATCGTACCTTATTCCAGATGGTTGAAGTAGATCCCCGTTGAGCTTTTCCAATGCAATTGTAATTATAATTTTCTCTAAACAACAAACAAAGAAAGCATGATATATATAAATGTGTTTGCACTACTCTAGCATATATAATCAATCATGTATAAGCAATTAAATACATCCATGGATTCAATATTCATATTCAATATGCACATGAATTGGACAAGAAGAGATATTTCTATTAATAAATAAGAGATACAATAGTGACAAACTCTGTCGGCGCTTTTGCGAACCGGAGAAACCGAGTCCTCCACCACTTCAATCCTCCATCTCTCGATAACAAGCTCACAAAGCAAAGGCAAGCTTGGGAAGAACACTATGTGCTCTAAGGGACAAAAGGATGCAGACTCAAGTATAAGGAAAGTTATGGAAGCTGTTGAAAGCTAGGCTTTCACATCATTCAAGCATACTTTACATGCTCATACACAGCCATCAAACACAAGTAATTTGGGAAGGGATGTCCAATCCACCTTTGTATTCATATTTAATGCTTATTTATACATTATGATAGAGGTTGGAGCGGTTGGACCCGCTCCAACTACTCATTTGTTGATATATATTTAAACTATATAATTATGCAATTATGATGACATTTAAGAGGTAGTGGCCCCCTCTACATCTCCCCCACAAACAAAATGTTTCTTCGTCTCGAAGAAAACAAATAAATATGCATCAACATTTTTGATCTCCGCTACTGCTGACGTAGTCCTCACTATGCATCAACCATGCATACCGGTCTACATAGGTAACTCAGCCGCAACAGCCACCAGCTCGATAGGAAAACACATGTGTACAAGGCTCTACTGTGACTGGTTACTCTTCAACCTTCGTCTTCAATTTGGTAGTAGTTCGTTGAAGTCTCATCCTCTTACACAGTGGAAAACCATATTCTTTCGCAATGAGGTTTTTTTTTGGTTTAAAGTCTCACCCTGGCTCATCTGACTGGCATCTCCATCGGTTCAGGCATGTGGGGCCTTTTGGCTCTTCGACTTACTATGCCATTTCTCTGTCTTCTGGCTTTCTGAGGTCACGACCCAGGAATAGTTTTAGTATTTTGATAATGATGGGTAAATTTTCATCATGTCTCGTTGGAGCACTTTGCTGTGTAGGTGAATGATATTTGCTTGAATGCCATCGTCATTATCATCTTTTGTTGTGAGAGTTGAAATTTCCTGCAAGTTTGTAAATTTTTCAATACCGACTGATATTGGTCATGGATGACTGACTTGACTTGACTCGACATGATTTACTAAGTTGACTATAGATCGACTTGATTTACATTTATAGAGGGGATCGCCTTCCTTGAAAGACTCATGTTTAACCCCCTCCACTTCATAAATTTATAGCAAAATCACTTTAAAAAGACTCAACTACCAAAGGTCAGCACCGGCTAATTTTTTCATAATTCTTTTTTTCTTTTTTTCTTTTGAAATACTTTGACCAAAATGAAAACTTGAAATACTTCGACCAAAATTAAAAGTGACCCTATTAAATATTAACCAACCGATAGATTGTTAACCGGAAGTCGGCTACATCAACAACTTACCAACTTAGGCATCGACTGTATTAATTTTAAAAGGGCATCGACCAAATTTTAGTAATATGGATCATACCATTTATACACCAATTACCTCAACAATCTTTACTGATAACCAATAGAGTATACTGAGATAATCATCAATCATCAAATGAGGAAGAAAGTTTTATAGGCATGCTTGTCGGCGGTGGTTGATCGACGACTTCAGTCCAAAAGCAGTCAACAATGGTCAAGGCCGATACCATTTGAAGATCGACAATATGTTTTGATTTCTAATATCATGGAACATTGAGCAAGCTGGCCGAGTGCATGTTCTTCATTGTTGTAGTCTCCACCAAGGCTTTCGACCAGCGTCATCAACTAGTGACCCTTCAACATGCTTTGTCCACACTTCTGGCAAAGGTAATATTCTGATCGATGGACACTCAAATCAAATGGTCTGTTCGTCTTTCATAATTTGATCGATGGTCTGGTCCTCTTCCTGCATACACCAACTGGATAGGACTGCAATGGTCTCCCAGACTCTTGGTCAACGAAATGCCAATCTCGGATTTTCCATTCTGAGAAAAGTATGGTCGACTGCTCTCCTTCATGCAATGCATCATGTGAATCAAGTCTCTGAGGCTTTGGTCCCATGGATTCTAGTATTTTGGATTAAGAATGATCAAGGCATAGTAGATTATTGAGGCAGCAATCAAGGAAGCATTGTAACGAAGGAATTTGTAATCTAATAGTGTCAATTCTAATAGATACTTAGTAAGATATTTCAATTTCCAATATTCTACCCTGGATTTTGTCTCAGCGATTGTAAGCGCATATCTGATAAAAGTAAATATTGTTGGGACAACTAGAATATCGCAATTCAACGCCAATACAATCTTAGTTTCAAAGTGTACAATGTACGCAGCCTTGATTTCAGTATATTCTTCAAATCCTTCAACCTGCTCAGCTAATTCGTTAGCAACAGGAACCTCTCCATCTACCTCATACATCTTGGAAGCAATAATCAAACAAGCCAACATAAAAGCGGTTATGTTTCACGTATTAAGTGATTTCACTAAAAGGTAACGATCCGCAATGCACATTGCTGCATGAACGATATCGTTGCTTACATTGGCAACATATGCCGCACATAGCAGAAAATCAATGATCTTCGAATGAGTTTCTTCGTTAATTTCCTTATGTACTCGCTGCAAGTAATTGCTCATAGGTTTGTATTTGAACTTGTCTATAGGACATCTAAACTACAACACCCTATTCCCATTAGCAAAAGGAATACCTAGCGGGCTAGGAAAAGCAGGGGTGAAAATTATCGGTTCAAATCGTATCTTTTTTTGTTGGCCTCCGTTCACTTGTATCTGGAGTGTCGCCATCATCATATCGCCATTTTCTAGCGCCCTCAATGGCCATCTTAGTTTTCTTGGCTTATTTTGAAGCTTGAGGAAGGATATAATTTACGACCTAAAAATGAAAATTTATTTGATACAGCCCGGTCGCAGATCCTTCTCTTGTAAAACATATCTTGCATGCTCTCGTAGGCGATGCTCATCAAGTGATTTTTAATCCTCTTCACTAATAATTATTAAGAATCTAGCATTAGCATTAGTATCAAGTTCTGCAGTGGATGTGCTTTACCCTTTTGTATGGAGCGGTTGCATTCTCTCGTTCGTTTTGAAGGCATTACAAACTGGTTGATACATCTCTCCTTCGACAAGGTGTGTTGGGTAGACCACGAGGGATGTTGGGTAGACTTATTCTACATTTTGTTAATCCATGCACAAGTAGTATTTAAGCTTCTTTTTGCAGGGATTCTTTCTCCTCGTGATCTTTTGCAGGTTCAATCCAGCTTCCATGCGCTGCTGCTGTCACCCAGACCGCATGAAAGAGGCAACGATGCCAGATGTTGAAAGCTAGGCTTTCACATCATTCAAGCATACTTTACATGCTCATACACAGGCATAAAACACAAGTACTTTGGGAATGGACATCCAATCCACCTTTGTATTCATATTTGATGCTTATTTATACATTATGATAGAGGTTGGAGCGGTTGTACCCACTCCAACTACTCATTTGTTGATATATCTTTAAAGTATATAATTATACAATTATGATGACATTTAAGAGGTAGTGGCCCCCTATACTGAAACCTTACTTATTATTAAAGAATTATATCACCTTAGTACCATGGTAATACACCTAGGACACATTTTCATTTGTTTCATACTTATGCTATCTGGTCCAAAACCAGGTTATGTTGGTCAAGCAAGGTCCTTTTGGTGTTCTGGACTCATTAATGCACCCAGGCACCCACATTTGATCATTCTGGTTACACATGTGCCCTATTTATGACTATTTAGTCCTTGGTGTGCTCCCACTCCATAAAACAGGGAAACTAGTTGACTAGAGGCGCCGATGCATGGTATTTGATTGTTTTTTGCTCTTTTGGACCATTTATTGCTGCTTAGAGCCACTTCCACTAACCCATTCACTCCACCACGCCTATCCTACCCTCATTTATGTCCTATCATGCTTCATCCATGTTCACACAGGAATTCGTGATCGTTTGAGGTGGTTTGGGAGCTCATTGGTCCACCTAAGGGGATTTTGAGGTCCAATTTAAGCCTGCCACATGTATGCATCCAATTTGCCTCCAAAGGATAACGATTTTCTTCTATTGTATTATAAACATGTTCCAGACATATTTTCATGTTGGAAATTCATAATAAACTCTGTTATTGGCACCATTTCTATGTGTTTTTTTTCACAAAAATGGGTCTGTTTATATTAAAATTGGAATAGGAATAGCTGAAAGAAATACAACAATCTGATTTATAGAGAAATCAGCTCTTAAATTCCTGCAACTTCTACTACCAATATGCCCAAGCGATCCCTTAGAAAATTAGTCAACTGACTTTTAAAAGCTTGCTTCTTAGGGAGGTAAAGCTGAGGATAAAAGAAGGTTTACTGAAATCTCATTTTTGCTTAATACCATTTAACTTATCAGCATCATGATCCGCCAAATCATTTAGCTCACGGAGAATATGAAAGAACTCTAATCGACGAAAGTTCTTAGAGACAGAATTAATTATTTTAATCAGTCTAGCCAACCTTAAATGTTGACTCTGACTTACTCCGTTCATCGCCTGTATTATTAAACGAGAATCTCCCAAGATAATAGCTTCCTCAACACCTTTTTCTTTTAGCTGCTTGAGTCCTTGCCACAGTACATAGGCTTTAGCCATGTTGTTGGAGTCAGTTCCTATATTCTAGAAATATTCCATTTCTATTTTCCCCTCAAGACAAATGATGCACCATTTTTATGTGTTAATTTCACTATTTTTCTATATAATTTGTGAATATATTGAGTTGTGAGGATTCCCTTTGCTCCTATATCTTCTTGTGAATCATATTTTCACATGGTATAAGAGCTCTTTGGAGCTACAAATCAAATCCAAAGCGTTTGAGTTTCTATCTAGGGTCTTTTCCAAAAAAACTCAAGTGTTTGCATTTGCAGGTAGTTCCAATGTCTTTGTCACCTTGTGTACTAGCAGAAATGGATCAGAGTCATGTATTTCTTACCCCATTCAACTATTTCGAATGGAAGTCTAAAATGGTGATCCAAATGAGTTTGAAAGACCTCCATATAGTCACCATGGGAACTGAGACTTAGCCCAACTCTGCTATAGAAAATTTGAAGTACTTCAACATACTAGATGAAGCATTCGTGATGCTTTGTCTCAGTATTTCGAGGGATATTCTCTTCCATGTAGACATTATTAATACACCAAATGAATTCTAGGTAAACCTTGATTCATTTTTTGGGAATACATATGAAATGAGAGGATGCCAACTTGAAAATGAGTTGATCTCATTGAGCCCAACTTTCTTTGAGATGATCTAGAATTTCTTCACAAAGTTCAAATCATTGGTGCTTTAACTGAATTAGTGTGGCATTGAGAATAAAGAAGAGCAGCTGATCTTGTCCATTCTTTTCAAGCTAGGCCTTGAGTACTTGGTGTTTGTCTTTGCATTCCACTCAAGCAAGCTAACAACTCAAAATTGGAGAATGCCTCCACTGGCAGATTTCGTGGAGTCACTGACTCAAGAACAAGACAAGTTGGTGCAAATGGGTACCATCAATTCCACCAAGGATAAATCCCTTGCTGTAGGTTTTTTGAATCAATCCAAAGGCAAGAAGAAAGCCAAATATTCAAAGCAGCAAGAGAAGAAGAAGCAGTATAAGCCCAAATATTCAGATGGGGTTTCAAATCCTGGAAAGGACAAAGAGAAGAAGAAACAAGAGAAGAAAAAATGCACTTATTGTCATAAAGGTTGGAATATAGAGAGTGCATGCATGAAGAAAACCATTGACATGATGGTGCAAATTATTGAGAAGAACAACATCCCACTGCTAGAAGGCACAAGGAAGAAACGGGGAGGTTCAAGCTCAGAGAACAAGGAAATATTCCATGCTTTGGTTGTTGGATTTTTAAGCTCAGAGAACAAGGAAAGATGCCATGCATTGCTTGTATCATCTTCAAGCTCTTCTTCCTTCATCATAGATTCAAGTGGCTCAAGTAACATTGATTCTATGGATGATTCCTTCTCGTCTCTACATCCTTACAGTGGTCCATCCATCCTCATGGGTGATGATTCAGAGATCCAGGCCAAAGGCATTGGCAGGAGCGATCTAGAAGATGGGTACTTCAACAATGCGTTGTTTGTGACTAATATTGTAGCGAGCCTACTCTCTGTTTATCATATGATAGACATAAGTATTACCAAGAGAGTAACATTTACTCAAGATGATGTGGAGATATCAGAAATATATATAGGCCAAGTTGTTGCAGTGGGTTTTGTTGACCATGATTCGAGAATGTAAAAATTCTCTCACTTCCTTCCATAATCCAAAGGAAATGAGCTCCTATCACATGTCAATGAGACAAGAAAACTATGGCATAGGAGGTTTAGACATCTCAATTACAGTTACCTTCAAGCACTAAGCAAGGAAATCATGGTGGAAGGTCTTCCTAGCATCAAGTTTTCAAAGGGCACTTGCAAAGGGTGCATAGTGGGGAAACATGTTGAGCGCGAATATGACAAAGGAAAGGAAAGGAGGTTTGTCCAATTGCTTGATATGATCCATTCATATCTAATAGGGCCTCTTCCCACACCATCATATGGGAATTCAAGGTATGTGTTGACTTTCATAGATGGTTTCTCAAGTTACTGCTCAGTGTAATTTCTCAAGCTAAAATATGAAGTTTTTGAGACTTTCAAAGCGTTCAAAGCTTTAGTGGGAATAAAATCAAGTTTATTAGGACTGAAAATGGAAAGGAGTATGTCAACAATAACTTGCAGCATCTCTATGATTAACATGGAATCCATATGTAGAATTATGTTCCCTACACACCTCAACAAAAAGGTGTTGCAGAGCGCAAAAATAGAGCTCTCAAGGAGATGGCTACATGCATGATGGAGGATAAGTATTTGAATCCTAAGCTATGGGTTAAAGCCATAATTGTGTTGCATATATGAATAACATATCTCCACACAAATAATTGGAAGGAAAAACTCCATTTGAGGCCTGGAGTGGTCACTAGCCTAATGTTTCTCATTTAAGGGTTTTTGGCTCAAAGGCTTGGGCTAGAATTCCTCCCGAGAAGAGAAAGGCATTGCAACCTCAAAGAAAGGAGTCAGACATTATGGTTGGATATGATGAATATTAAAAGGGATACAAGATATTTTATCCCTCGTCTCAAAAAACATTCATTGAAATGAGTGTACAGTTCGAACAAGGGCCCATGTAGGAGATCAAATTAGACAAGGGGGCATGATCACATCTTCCAATCCATGATGATGTAAGTGATGATTACTTCTATGAAATTTTTATTTATTTATTGAAGATGATTTTTATGAAATGAATTAATATCATGACTCACCTATAAGGCCAAATTCGGCTGAGAAAACCATACAAGCACTTGGTGATCTTATTGTAGATCCACTAGACTCTAGGAAGACTAGATCTCAATTTCACAATTCCTTCTTTGCTTATGAATTGAATATTTAAGAGATATTTTTTATGCTGATTGGATATTATCCTAAGACATATTAGGAAGCATCACTTGACCCAATATGACAAACAACCATGAAAGAATATTTCAAGTCTTTGCAAGACAATGAGACTTGGGAATTAGTTCCCCTGCCCTCAAAGAGGAAACTAGCACAATGTAAGTGGGTCTATAGGACAAAATTGGATGATGATGGTTATGATATAAAGTATAAGTCCATTTGGGTTGCAAAATTATTCTCTCAATTCCAAGGAGTGGACTATACAGAGACATTCACACTGGTTGCAAAGATGGATTATATCAGGCTAGTTTTGGCCATTGTTGCATATAAGCGATGGGAGGTTCACCACATGGATGTGAAGAGTGATTTTATTCATGGTGATATTCATGAGGATATTTATATTTATCAGCATGAAGGCTTAATTCATTATCCTTCACTTGTTTGTAGGTTGAATAAGTTCCTCTATGGCCTCAAGCAAGCCCCCACGGCTTGGTATGCCAAGATGGACAATTTTATGTTATCGCTTGGCTTTGAAATATGAAAATATGATCCTGATGTATACTTGAATCATGTTGGTGATTTATTTCAGCTCATAATATTGTATTTGGATGATATTTTGATCACTGGAAGTTTCATTTCTGATATAGCTTCAATTAAGTCTTCATTGCACAGTGAATTTTCCATGACTAACCTTGGATTGTTGAAACAATTTCTTGGCTTAGAGATTGAGAAATCTGATGAAGGGATCAACGTAATCCAATAAAAGTATGTTGAAAAACTATTATTAAATTTTAAAATGGCTGAATGTAAGGTATCCAATTTCACATTCCTTTCAGGAGTGAAACTAAGTGAATTTGGTTCATCTCCATGGGTGGAAAACTCATTGTATAGGAAACTAGTTGGGAGCTTGATGTAACTTACACACTCTCGACCTGATTTGGATTATGATGTAGATGTTGGTGTAGGATATATGTAGGAGCCTCGTGAGATCCATTGGAAGGATGCACAAAGGATCTTGCATTATTTGCAAGGAACCAAACACTTCGGGGTACACTATGCTGCTAGTTCTCCACTAGAACTAGTTGGATTTAATGATTCTGATTGGGATAGAGATTCCATTGACAAAAAGTCCACTTAAGGTTATGTATTCATGATTACACATGGTCCCATATCATATTCAAGTAAGAAACAACACATTATATCCATTTCATCAGCTGAGGCCGAGTACAAAGGTGCAGTGAATGCACCTACACAATATGTGTGGTTACAAGGAAATCTTGGAGAACTTAGTTTTGCACTTGATTCACCCGTCGTTTGGTGTGACAATAAAAGTGAAATCAATATTTCCACTAATATAGTATAGAGAAACATGACCAAGCACATAAAGATACACATGCACTACATCCAGAGCTTGGTGCATGAGCAGGTGATATCGTTGCAGTATTGCCTATCTACAGAGAAAACTGCTGACATTTTCACCAAGAGCTTCATAAAGAAGACATTCACCTATATGAGATCACTTATTAGCGTGGGTGACACATGGTGATGACTAATATTCACTTTCATATTTTTTCCATGTCCATTTTATAGGGGAGGTTTTGTTCCCGTGAGGTTTTCCTCCTTACCTTGGTTATATTGACAAAGAAATTTTTGTAAGAGGTGAATTGAGGCTTAGTTACCAAGGCCTAAACTTTGATGTCGTTACACTAAGTCAGGATTAAGGGGGGGTGTTATAGAATTATACCACCTTAGTACCATGGTCATACACCTAGGACATATTTTCATTTGTTTCATACTTATGTTATATGGTCCAAAACTAGGTTCTGTTGGTCAAACAAGGTCCTTTTGGTGTTTTGGAATTATTAATGCACGCATGCACCCACATTTGATCATTTTGGTTACACTTGCACCTTCATTTATGAATTTTTAGTCCTTGGTGAGCTCCCACTCCATAAAACAAGGAAATAGGATGACTAGAGGTACCCATGCATGGTATTTTGGTGTTTTTGGCTCTTTTGTACTATTTATTGCTTCCTAGAGCCACTCCCACTCACCCATGCACTCCACCACACATAGAGTACCCTCATTTATGTCCTATAATTATTCACCCATGTTCACACAAGCATTCATGACCATTTGATGTGGTTTGGGAGCTCATTGGTCCACCTAGGGGGGTTTTGAGGTCCAATCTAAGCCTGCCACATGTATGCATCTAATTTTCTTCCAAAGGATAATGATTTTATCTTATTGTATTATAAAAATTTTCCATACATATTTACATGTTGGACATCCATAATAAACTTTGTTATTGGCAACATTTCGATGTGTTAATTTCACTCTTCTCACTGTTTTTCTGCATAATTTGTGAATATCTTGATTTGTGAGGATTCCCTTAGATCCTAGATCTTTTCATGAATCATATTTTCATAGTTATGGGATTGAAATGGAATTTATCAATCACATCCTCTTAAGGTGATTGTCAAAGTACAAAACCAATGGTACATCATACTAGAGCGATGGCATCTACCAAACAGACAAAGAATCTTATCAACCATGATAAAAAAAATTCATTGATCATGATTAAGCCTCAACATTCTAGGAATACTACAAAAACTAGTTGACTCATCAACTAATGTATCTCCTAACAATAACAACAGATCGACAACATTCTTGAGGAATATCAAACGTATTTCAAGAGCCAAACATAGTACTTCTACATTGCCAGGTAAAACACTCTATTGAAATTATTCCTGGTTCTTCATTACTTAACGAATTTGTTTACACAATATCCTTTGTTTAGAATGAAGAGATTCACAAAAAGATTCAGGTTTGATCAATATAGGTCACATATGACCCATCTCCTCTCCTTGTGGGATTCCAGTCATACTCATACTAAAGACAGATGGGACTTGGAGCATGTGCATTGACTATTGAGCTCTCAAAAAAAATTGGTAAAGAATAGATACCCTCTTCCAAGAATAGACAAAATCATCGACAGTCTGAAAGGTGCTAATTTCTTTACTAGGCTCGACCTCAAGTTGCGATATCATTAGATTCTAATTGAGCCCACCGATGTATGGAAAACTACTTTCAAAACAAATGAATGATTGTTTGACTGGTTAGGCATGTATTTCGGGTTAACCAATGCACCTGTGACCTTTATGCAATATATGGATGACATTCTTTGACCTTTCATTGGGAAGTGTTCCATTATCTACCTATACGATATCTTTATTTTCAGTTGATCATGAGAAGAACATGTCTGACAATTTCGACAAGTCCTTGACACTCTTCGACCACATTCACTCTATTTGAATAAGGAAAAATGCTTATTTGCGATGAATAACATCAAATATTTGGGGTATTTAATTGACTCTGTAGGCATTCACGTCGACCCATTCCTCAAAAAATTCATGCACTAAGAATTTTTCTTGGTTTGGTGATTTTTTATCAATGATTCATACTCATCTTCAGTCACATAGCCTGGCCTTTGAATCAATTGACTACGGGAAATGGGAAAATTGTCTTCAAATGGAAATTGACACAACAATAAGCTATTAACAATCTCAAACAAAAGATCTGTACTGCACCAGTACTTGTGTTACCTAATTTTCATCAGCCTTTTGAGATTAAGACAGATGCATCAGACTATGCTTTGGGTGTAGTGATCACTCTGTCTGGTCACCCAGTCGCTTTTCATTCTGAAACTTTCAACGACATCGTTAGAAGGTATTCGACATATGAAAAGGAATTTTATGCCATTGTGCAAGCCCTTAAGAAATGGAGACATTACATCCTTGGGAAGGAAATGATCATCCTTACTGACCAGAAGCCCTTACAGTTCATCCCATCCCATTCGAAGTTACAAACAACTCGAAAACTCAAGTGGATTAATTACCTACAACAGTTTCAACTTTTAATTAAGTATCAGAAAGATAAATCTAATTCCGCAGTCGATTGTATCAGTCTACCACCCATTACTCTACTTTTCACAATGATGAGTATGCAGCGATATGACACCACTACTTGGCCTCAATTGTATTTGGTATATTGTGAATTTTCTGAAATTTATTGACAACTTCAAATCGACATGATGTCTACTACCAACTACTTCCTAAAAGATACCTTGCTATACAAGCTTGGACAACTTTTTGTATCGATAGGTGAGAACCAACATAAGCTCATTTGGGACACGCACTATAGCAAGACTACCAAATAGTTTGGAGTAGCAAATACCCTTGCCATCCTCCAAAAGTATTTTTGTTGGCCTTCACTTAAGTCTGACATCAATAGGTACATTCGATCATGTGTGGTTTGTGTCATTGCTAAACCACCAAATCGACGACAAGGATTGTGCACACCTTTTTTAGTTCCTAGTCGAATATGGGAATCTATTTCTATGAACTACTTGATGGGATATCCTACTACCAAACTTCAACATGACACTATCTTAGTAGTAGTTGACATATTTTCCAAGAATGATATTCTTATTCCATGCAAGAATTCTATGACAACACATCAATCTACTCAACTCTTCTTTGAACATGTTTGGAAACATTATGGCCTTCCAATGATCATCATTTCTGAAAGAGATGCCATATTTGTCAGCATCTTTTGGAAGACTCTCTGGAAACATCTCGACATGAGACTCTCTTTGTTGATAGCTTTCCATCCTTAGACAGATGGATATACAGAAGTTTTGATCACTTGGTATTACAACTGCTTCACATGTACAACCACAAGGATCATCAGACATGGGATGAAAGTCTCCCATACATACAACACAGTTACATTCGTGATCAACACAAATATATAGGAAATATTTCATTCAAGATCTCTTATGTATTTCAAACCTCAGCGCCCATCGACTTGATCAGTTCATCAACATAGCTGAACGACACCAACTCTAACTGACTAGAAGTTGAAAAAGCATTGAAGTTTCGAGAGCAAATATACAACATCCAAAAACAAGCATGGGAAATGTTGCAATGAGATAATGAGAAATATAAGGCCCAACATGATAAGCATCATACTCCTCATTCATTTCAAATTAGGGATCAGGTCTAGTTGCATCTAAATAATGAACACTTCACTGGTCCACAAATAAAGTTGAAGCCTTTGTGATGTGGTATGTACAGTATCCTTAAGTAGATTGGAGAAAATGTTCTCTAGGTCAACATTCCTTCATTCTTGTGTCTGCGTCCAGTACTTAACTTGGATCTACTTCGACCATACCATGCACCACTATTGGAATACAACGACTTGCAGGAAGTAGAACCCAAAGAGATCCATCCAGATGTTCAGGAGCCTCTTCCTTGCGACACCATTGTGGGACGACGTATACACCATACAAGGATGAACGCAACTCCCTTGTTTGGGAAATATTACTTATTTTTAAAGCATTATATCACCTTAGTACCATGGTCATACACCTAGGACACATTTTCATTTGTTTCATACTTATGCTATTTGGTCCAAAACTAGGTTATGTTGGTCAAGCAAGGTCCTTTTGGTGTTTTGGACTCATTAATGCACCCAGGCACCCACATTTGATCATTATGGTTACACATGTGCCATAATTTATGAATTTTTAGTCCTTGGTGTGCTCCCACTCCATAAAACAGGGAAACTAGTTGACTAGAGGCACCCATACATGGTATTTGGTTATTTTTGGCTCTTTTGGACCATTTATTGCTGCTTAGAGCCACTTCCACTCACCTATGCATTGCACCATGCCTATCCTACCCTCATTTATGTCCTATCATGCTTCATCCATGTTCACACAAGAATTCGTGACCGTTTGAGGTGGTTTGGGAGCTCATTGGTCCACCTAGGGGGATTTTGAGGTCCAATTTAATCCTGCCACATGTATGCATCCAATTTACCTCCAAAGGATAACAATTTTATTCTATTGTATTATAAACATGTTCCAAACATATTTACATGTTTGAAATTCATAATAAACTCTGCTATTGGCACCATTTCTATGTGTTTTTTTTTTGACAAAAACAGGTATGTTTATATGAAAATCGGAATAGGAATAGCTGAAAGAAATACAACAATATGATTTATAGATAAATTAGGTCTTAAAGTCCCACAAATTCTACTACCAATATGCCTGAGCGATCCCTCAGGCAATTAGTCAAGTGAATTTTAAAATCTTGCTTCTTAGGGAGGTAAAGTTGAGAATAAAATAAGGTTTACCGAAATCTCATTTTTGCTTAATACCATTAACTTATTAGCAGCCTGATCTTCCAAATCATTTATCTCATGGAAAATATGAAAGAAATCTAACTGATGAAAGGTCTTAGAGACAAACTTAATTCTTTTAATCAGTCTAGCCAACCTTAAATTTTCACTCTGACTTACTCCGTTCATTGCCTGGATTATTAAACGAGAATCTCCCAAGACAATAGCTTCCTCAAATCCTTTTTCTTTCATCTGATTGAATCCTTGCCACAAAACATAAGAATCAACCATGTTGTTGGAGTCAGTTCCTATATTCCAGAAATATTCCAGTTCTATTTTCCCCTCAAGACAAATGATGCACCATTTCTATGTGTTAATTTCACTATTTTTCTGCATAATTTGTGAATATATTGAGTTGTGAAGATTCCCTTAGCTCTTAGATATTATTAGGAATCATATTTTCAGTGGTATAAGAGCTCTTTGGAGCTTCAAATAAAATCCAAAGCGTTTGAGTTTCTATCTAGGGTATTTTCCAAAAAAATCGAGTGTTTGCATTGCACGTAGTTCCGATGTCTTTGTCACCTAGTGTGCAAGCATAAATGGATCAGAGTCATGTATTTCTTACCCCATTCAACTATTTCGAATGGAAGTCTAAAATGGTGATCCAAATGAGTTCGAAGGCCTCCACAGAGTCACCATGGGAACTGATACTGAGCCCAATTCTATTGTAGAAAAATGGAAGTACTTCAACATACTAGATGAAGCATTCGTTATTCTTTGTCTCAGTATTTCGAGGGATATTCAATTACATGTAGACATTATTACTACACCCAATGAATTATGGCTCAATATTGAGTCATTGTTTGAGAATATTGATGAAATGAGAGGATGCCAACTTGAAAATGAGTTGATCTCATTGAGCCCAACTCTCTTTGAGACGATCTAGAATTTATTCACAAAGTTCAAATCATTGGTGCTTCAACTAAATTAGTGTGAAATTGATGTGAAATAAGAGCAGTTGATCTTTTCCATTCTTTTGAAGCTAGGCCTTGGGTACTTGGTATTTGTCTTCACATTCCACTCAGGCAAGCTAACAACTCAAAATTGGAGAATGCCTCCACTGGAAAACTTCATGGAGTCACTAACTTAAGAACAAGACAAGTTGGTGCAAATGGGTCAAATCCACCAAGGATCAATTCCTTGCTGCAGGATTTTTGAATAAAGCCAAAGTTAAGAAGAAAGCCAAATATCCGAAGCAGCAAGAGAAGAAGAAGCAGGAGAATCCCAAATCTTCAGATGGGGTTTCGAATCCTAGAAAGGACAAAGAGAAGAAGAAGCAAGAGAAGAAAAAAATGCACTTATTGTCATAAAGGTTGGAATCCAGAGAGTGCATGCATGAAGAAAACCATTGACATGATGGTGCAACTCCTTGAGAAGAAAAACATCCTAGTACTAGAAGGTGCAAGGAGGAAATGAGGAGTTTCAGGCTCAGAGAACACCGAAATATTCCATGCTTTGGTTGTTGGATCTTCAAGCTCAGAGAACAAGGAAAGATGCCTTTCTTTGGTTGTATCATCTTCAAGTTGTTCTTCCTTCGTCATAGATTTAGGTGCCTTAAGTAACATTGATTCCATGCAATATTTCTTCTTAGCCCTACATCCTTACAGTGGTCCATCCATCCTCATGGGTGTTGTTTCAGAGATCCAGGCCAAAGGGATTGGCATGATTGATCTAGAAGATGGGTACTTCAACAATGTGTTGTTTGTGCCTGATATTGTAGCATTCCTACTCTCTATCTATCAGATGACACACATAGGTATAATAAAGAGAGTAAATTTACTCAAGATGATGTGGAGATATCAGAAATATGTATAGGCCAAGTTGTTGCAGTGGGTTTTGTTGACCATGATTCGAGAATGTACAAATTCTCTCACTTCCTTCCACACTCCCAAGGGAATGAGCTCCTATCACATGTCAATGAGACAAGAAAACTATGGCATGAGAGGTTTAGACACCTCAATTACAGGTACCTTCAAGCACAAAGCAATGAAAGCATGGTGGAAGGTCTTCCTAGCATCAAGTTTTCCAAGGGCACTTGCAAAGGGTGCATAGTGGGGAAACATGTTGAGTGCGAATATGACAAAGGAAAGGAAAGGAGGGATGTCCAAGTGCTTGATATGATCCATTCAGATATGATGGGGCCTTTTCCCACACCATAATATGGTAATTCAAGGTATGTGTTGACTTTCATAGATGGTTTTTCAAGGTACTGCTTGGTGTAATTTCTCAAGCTAAAATATGAATTTTTTGAGACTTTCAAAGTGTTCAAAGCTTTAGTGGAGAAAATGAGTGGGAGTAAAATCAAGTTTATTAGGACTGAAAATGGAAAGGAGTATGTCAACAATAAATTGCATCATCTCTATGATTAATGTGGCATCCAAATGTAGCATTATGTTCCCTACACACCTCAGCAAAATGGTGTTGTGGAGCGCAAAACCAACGCTCTCGAGGAGATGGCTACATGCATTATAGAGGATAAGTATTTGAATCCTAAGATATGGTTTGAAGCCATAGATTATGTTACATATATTAATAACATATATCCACACAAATAACTGGAATTCAAAAGTCCATTTGAGGCTTGGAGTGGTCACTAGCCTAATGTTTCTCATTTCAGGGTTTTTGGCTCAAAGGCTTGGGCTAGAATTCCTCCCAAAAAGAGAAAGGAATTGCAAACTCAAAGAAAGGAGTCAGCCATTATGGTTGGATAAAATGAATATGAAAAGGGATACAAGATATTTTATTCCTCATCTCAAAAAACATTCATTGAAATGAGTGTACAGTTCTAAGAATAGCCCATGCAGGAGATCGAACTAGACAAGGGGGCATGCTCACATCTTCCACTCCATGATGATGTAAGTGATGATTATTTCTATGAAATTACTGATTTTGATATTGAAGATGATTTTTATGACATGCATATATATCATGACTCACCCATAAGGCCAAAGTGGGATGAGAAAACCATACAAGCACTTGGTGATCTTAATGTAGATCCATTAGACTCTAGGAAGACTAGCTCTCAATTTCACAATTCCTTCTCTGCTTATGAATTGAATATTTAAGAGAGATTATTTATGTTGTTTCAATATTATCCTAAGACATATTAGGAAGCATCACTTGACCCAATATGGAAAACAACCATGCAAGAATATTTCAAGTCTTTGCAAGACAATGAGACTTGGGAATTGGTTCCCCTACCCTCAAAGAGGAAACTAGCACAATGTAAGTGAGTATATAGGACCAAAGTGTATGATTATGGTTCTGATATAAATTATAATTCGAGCTTGGTTGCAAAATTATTCTCTCAAGTCCAAGGAGTGGACTATACAGAGACATTCACACTGGTTGCAAAGATGGATTATATCAGGCTAGTTTTGGCCATTGCCACATCTAAGCGATGGGAGGTTCACCACATGGATGTGAAGAGTGCTTTTCTTCAGGGTGATATTCATGAGGATATTTATATGTAGCAGCATGAGGACTTCATTCACGATCTTTCACTTGTTTGTAGGTTGAAGAAGTTTCTCTATGGCCTCAAGCAAGCCCCCAGGGCTTGAAGCATGTTGGTGATTTATTGCAGGTCATAGTATTGTATTTTTATGATATTTTGATCATTGGAAGTTTCATTTGTGATATAGGTTCAATTAATTTTTCATTGCACAGTGAATTTTCCATGACTGGCCTTGGATTGTTGAAACAATTTCTTGGCTTAGAGATTGAGTAGTCTGATGCGGGGATCAAGGTAATCCAATAAAAGTATGTCGAAAAACTATTATTAAAGTTTAAAATGGCTGAATGTAAGGTATCCAAGTTCCCAATCCTTTCAGGAGTGAAACTAGGTGAATTTGGTTCATTTGCATTGGAGGAAAACTCGTTGTATATGCAACTAGTTGGGAGCTTGATGTATCTTACACACTCTCGACCTGATTTGTCTTATGATGTAGGTGTTGGTGTAAGATATATGCAGGAGAATCGTGAGATTAATTGGAAGGATGCACAAAGGATATTGCATTATATGCAAGGAACCAAACACTTCGGGGTACACTATGTTGCTAGTTCTCCATTAGAACTAGTTGGATTTAATGATTCTGATTGGGCTAGAGATTCCATTGACAAAACGTCCACTTCAAGTTATGTGTTCATGATTGCACATGCTCCCATATGCTATTGAAGTAAGAAACAAAACACTATATCCATTTCATTAGCCGAGGCCGAGTACAAAGGAGCAGTGAATGCACCTACACAATATGTGTGGTTGCAAGGAAATCTTGGAGAACTTAGTTTTTCACTTGATTCACCCGTCGTCTTTTGGTGTGAAAATCAAAGTGAAATCAATATTTCCACTGATCTAGTATAGAGACAGAGGACCAAACACATAAAGATACACATGCACTACATCTGGAGCTTGGTGCATGAGCAGTTGATATCATTGCAGTATTTCCTATATGCAGAGCAAATTGCTGACATTTTCACCAAGAGCTTCACAGAGAAGACATTCACCTATATGAGATCACTTCCTGGAGTGGGTGACACATGGTGATGACTAATATTCACTTTCATATTTTTTCCATGTCCATTTTAGAGGGGAGGTTTTGTTCCCATGAGGTTTTCCTCCTTACCTTGGTTATATCGACACAGAAATTTTTGTAAGAGGTGAATTGAGGCTTAGTTGCCAAGGCCTCAATTTTGATGTGGTTACACTAATTAAATATTAAGGGGGGGTGTTAGAGCATTATACCACCTTATTACTGTTGATTAAGTTGTCATTGATGCCAACAGTACCTGGTCATTGATGCCAACAGTGAGTCTTGGTGCCCCTTGAGGTGCCTCTGTGAGTTTTGTAAGTGTTAGCTTCAAAGGAGACCTTTTTGACTTTGTCCAAGCCCAAGTCTGAAGCCCTTGGAGTCCTTGGGACAATGGCAAAAGCCCTGAATTTTTTGAAGAGTGGTCAAGCAACCCCAAGTGGGTTTAATCAATTTAAATAATAAAACCTTAAAACATTAGCAAAAGATTTTAAAATTTAATATTTATATATTTTAATAAATAATTTTTTTTTAAACTTTTTATTATAAATTTTTTTAAAATTAACTCATTAAAAAAAGGGGGGAAAAGTTTATCTTGAAATAAAATAGAACAAAGATGTTCATTAAATTAAGGAAATATGACATTCCTTTAAACCTGGAGAGTGTATCTTAAAATTTTTATGACAAAATTAAATTTTTTTTAAATACTCATCAATTTATGGAAATCGTTCATTATTCTCCATATAAATCTACCTAAGCTTTTCGATGGAGTGATGTGACGGTGATTTTGATACGGGCTGGTTAATCCACTGCGATTTTGATGAGGAAATTACGGGTTGGTTAATCCACTGCGATTTGATGAGGAAATTACGGGCTGGTTAATCCATTGCGATTTTGATGAGGAAATTACGGGCTGGTTAATCCACTGCGATTTTGATGAGGAAAATACGGGCTGGTTAATCGACTGCAATTTTTATAAGGAAATTACGGCGGTACATTGCATTTCATTGAATGTCATTCATTATAAATTCATAACTCTCCATTCTCTCGGCTTCACGTTTGGCATAGCATTCACGGCTAAGGAATCATTCTACGCGAGTAACGTGGAGTTGTCGCCATGTGACAGTCGTTTGCAGCTGTCCTCCAAGAATTCTCAAATCGCGGTTTTCAGGCCCAAAGTCGACGAGATTACCCCTCCTTACAGATATTCTCTCCGCTCCCTGAACTCCACATCACTCTACCCATCCAAAAGACAAGGACCTGCAGAGTGATTTGAACTGAATTCATCATTGAGTCATTGGTGTTCAGGCGAGAGCTGGACTTGTGTTCTAGTCTGGTTGAGCAGCCCCAGATATTTCAGTTAAACTTTTGGCAGATTCCATAGTTCTTATGAACCCATTGTCAAGGAAGCGGAAAGAAGCAGCAGATTGTCTTATACTTCATAAATTCAGCTTTGACAGGTACACAGTTTGGTTATCTTTTTGGACATATACACAGTCCACTTTTATCATCATCCAGAGGTATGTATACAGTATTATGAATTTGTAATTATGAATTTGTAATGTTCTTGATTGTGTAAAGTATAGCAGTGATGAGCTTTGATGGTTTATTGATATGAGATGATATAGCAGTAATAATATGAATGCTCAGTCATGATGTGTCCATATTTATGAACTTACAACAAGTATATTAGGGAATCTGATCTAAAGATGTTCACTCGATGTTTATGATGATTACACTACATACATACTACATAGTACACTCTAGGTTGTGATTTTATAATGTTGAGGCATTCAAGTGGCAGCAGTAAAAGGTTCTTTTGCAGCAGAGATTTCCTTTTTGAGTAGCCCAAATTCCTATGTTTAATGAACCATATTACAGTATACTAGACAGCAGTTTGACGTGAGAGCTTGTTGAGCATGACCATGATGACATGAGAAGAAATTGACGTGACAGCTTGGTAGTGATCAGAGTACAGGTTCACAGGTTCGGCTTATCAGCAGTAAGTGCAGGTTTTGGTGTTTACAGGTTCACAGGTTCGGCATATCAGCAGTGAGTACAGGTTTTGGTATTTGATAGGTCCACAGGTTCGACATATCAGCAGTACAGATTTTGGTATTTGACAGGTCCACAGGTTTGGCAATATTCTACTGATCAGGGTGGCAGGACGGGGCAAGGAAAGGAGGTCGTAGCCTCCTTCCGGTAGAAGCCGGTAAACTAGGGAGTGGTTGCTTCCTTCAGGTTGTAGCCTGTAAAACAGGGGGTCGTAGCCTCCTTTCAGTTGAAGCTGAAAAATTGAAGTCTATACAATAAGACAGTTGTACCTTTTATCCAGTTATTTTTGGACAACTATTATTAAAAAGGCTTCCGTGGTTTTACCCCCAGGACTTGGGTTTCCACGTAAAAATCTTGTGTACTGTGCATTTTGTTATTTTCATGATTGTTGATGATATGCTGCTATGATTGGTGATTAGCAACTTGCTCTTGATCAGATAATTTTTTTAATAATTGGCAAATACTGATTCACCCCCCTCTCAGTATTTCAACAATTACCATGGTCATACACCTAAGACATATTTTTATTTGTTTCATACTTATGGTATATGGTCCAAAACAAGGTTCTGTTGGTCAATCAAGGTCCTTTTGGTGTTTTGGACACATTAATGTACCCATGCACCCACATTTGATCATTTTGGTTACACATGCACCTTCATTTATGAATTTTTATTCCTTGGTGCACTCCCACTCCATAAAACAGGGAAATAGGTTGACTAGAGGTGCCTATACATGGTATTTTGGTGTTTTTGGCTCTTTTGGACTATTTATTGCTACCTAGAGCCACTCCCACTCACCCATGCACTCCACCACACCTAGAGTACCCTAATTTATGTCCTCAAATTCTTCAACCATGTTCGCATAGGCATTCATGACCGCTTGAGGTGGTTTGGGAGCTCATTGGTCAACCTAGGGGGGTTTTGAGGTCCAATCTAAGCCTGCCACATGTATGCATCCAATTTTCCTCCAAATTTTAATGTTTTTCTCTTATTTTATTATAAACATGTTCCATACATATTTACATGTTGTACATCCATAATAAACTTTGTTATTGGCAACATTTCTATGTGTTAATTTCACTCTTCTCACTGTTTTTCTGCATAATTTGTGAATATCTTGAGTTCTGAGGATTCCCTTAGCTCCTAGATATTGTTGTGAATCATATTTTCATAGTTATGGGATCAACATGGAATTTATCAATAACGGCCTCTTAAGGTGATTGTCAAAGTACAGAACCAATGATACAACATACTAGAGCGAGGACATACATCAATGACTGTGATGGTATCTGCCAAACAGACAAAGAAGCTTATCAACCATGATAAAAAAAATTTGCATTGATCATGATTAAGACTCAACATTCTAGGAATACTACAACAACTAGTCGACTCACTGACCAATGCATCTCCTGACAATAACAACAGATCGACAACATTCTTGAGGAATATCGAAACGTATTTCAAGAGCCAAACATAGTACTTCTACATTGCCAGGTAAAACACTCTATTGAAATTATTCTTGGTTCTTCATTACCTAACACATATGTTTACAAAAGTTCCTTCATTGAGAATGAAGAGATTCACATAAAGATTCGGGATTTGATCAATAAAGGTCACATATGACCCATCTCCTCTCCTTGTGGGATTCTAGTCGTCCTCATACCAAAGACAGGTGGGACTTGGAGCATGTGCATTGACTATCAAGCTCTCAAAAAAAAATTGGTAAAGAATACATACCCTCTTCCAAGAATAGACGAACTCATCGACTGTTTGAAAAGTGCTAAGTTCTTTACTAAGCTCGACCTAAAGTTGGGATATCATTAGATTCTGATTGAGCCCACCGATGTATGGAAAATTGCTTTCAAAACAAATGAAGGATTGTTTGAATGGTTAGGCATGTCTTTCGGCTTAATGAATGCACCTATGACCTTTATGAAATATATGGATGACATTATTTGACCTTTCATTGGAAAGTGTGCCATTATCTACCTAGACGGTATCTTTATTTTCAGTTGATCATGAGAAGAACATGTCTGACAGCTTCGACAAGTCCTTGACACTCTTGGACAACATTGCCTCTATTTGAACAGGGACAAATGGTTATTTGCGATGAACAACATCAAATATTTGGGGTATGTAATCGATTATGCAGGAATTCACGTAGACCCATTCATCAAAGCATTCATGAACTACGAAATTTTCTTGGTTTGGTGATTTTTTTATCAACGGTTCATACTCATCTTCAGCTACATAGCCTGACCTTTGAATCAATTGACTAAGGGAAATGGGAAAATTGCCTTCAAATGGAAATTACCACAACAACAAGCTCTTAAGAATATCAAACAAAAGCTTTGTACTGCACCAGTACTTGTGTTACCTAATTTGCATCAGCTTTTTGATATTAAGATGGATGCATCAGACTATGCTTTGGGTGTAGTGATCACACAGTCTGGTCACCCAGTCGCTTTTCATTCTGAAACTTTCACTGACACTGTCAGAAGGTATTCGACATATTAAAAGGAATTGTATGCCATTGTGCAAGCCCTTAAGAAATGGAGACATTACATCCTTGGGAAGGAAACGATCATCCTTACTGACCATAATCCCTTACAGTTCGTCTCATCCCATTCGAAGTTAAAAACAACTCGACAACTCAAGTGGATTAATTACCTACAAGAATTTCAACTTGTAATTAAGTATCAGAAAGGTAAAGCTAATGTCGAAGTTGATTGTATCAGTCTACCACCCATTACTCTACTTTTCACAGTGATGAGTATGCAGGGATATGACACCACTACTCTGCCTCAATTGTATTTGGTAGACTATGAATTTTCTGAAATTTTTTGACAGCTTACAACCGGCATGATGTCTACTACCAACTACTTCTTGAAAGATACCTTGCTATACAAGCTTGGAAAAATTTTGCACTTGATTCACCCATCGCCTTTTGGTGTGACAATCAAAGTGAAATCAAGATTTCCATTGATCTAGTATAGAGACAGAGGACCAAACACATAAAGATACACATGCACTACATCTGGAGCTTGGTGCATGAGCAGTTGATATCGTTGCAGTATTTCCTATATGAAGAGCAAACTGCTGACATTCTCACCAAGAGCTTCACAGAGAAGAAATTCACCTATATGAGATCACTTCTTGGAGTGGGTGACACATGGTGATGACTAATATTCACTTTCATATTTTTTCCATGTCCATTTTAGAGGGGAGGTTTTATTCCCATGAGGTTTTCCTCCTTACCTTGTGTTATACACCTGAATGGAACCTCTCCGTCCGAGTGCTGATATCCCTCATGTCGGCACACAAAAGGACACTTATGGATTGAGGTTTCCCATATTCACTATACCTTGGCTTATGATGAAGTACATTCCCTATATACCCAGCTGGTTACTTTGCCATTTTGCCATGTTGAGTTGTATTCGCGACTCTTTATATTGACAACTCGCGCATCATTCGTGAGTCTCATATACAGCAAGTCGCGAATCCTGGTATTCGCGGGTTGCTCTTCTATATAGTCGCGAATCATTCACGGGTTGCTATACTACAGACCCACGAATGGTTTCCTCAACATTAAAACATAAAACCACACACTAATGGAAGATTAGTTTACTCGTTTAACTTAATCTTCTTAATGGCCACAACCTCCCTAACCTTCGAGAACTGCCTCATTTCATCCATATAAATAGAGGCCTCAGGGAGGGTGTTGGAGAGTCATACTTGGAGAGCAAATTTATGCTGGTGGATTGTCTACAGAAATATTTGGAGCACAGAAACTCAGAGTCCTTTGGTGACAAAGGAGTCCTTGTTCAGACATTGGGTTGTAACCTAAACTCTTTCTATTATTGTTAATAAAGATATTACTTCTTCCATATGTGTTTCATATCTTGTAGATTGGTAAATGTTTACATTTCAATATGACATATGATTTTCCTAACCTGCATCTATATATATGAATCATCTTGTATCTGGAAGAGTGTTTATTAATAGGTGAAGGAGGAACTATCCTGGAGACTTTGGAAGCGGATCAGAGAGGGAGAAGATAGCAAGGATCAGCCTTCGTTTAAATACAAGTAAGTCCTTCTACTTTCCTATTTCCTATTCTATGCTTTTAGAGTCAAACTGTCTGCAAGTAATGAGTATGTTGGTAACCCCCTAGACCTAGGTTATTAGGTGAATTATCCTGTACAACACCTTGGTTATATCGACAAAGAAATTTTCGTAAGAGGTGACTTGAGGCTTAGTTTCCAAGGCCTCAATTTTGTGAATAACTTGAGTTGTGAGGATTCCCTTAGCTCCTAGATGTTGTCATGAATCATATTTTCAGAGTTATGGGATCAACATGGAATCTATCAATCACGACCTCTTAAGGTGATTGTCAAAGTACAGAACCAATGGTACAACATACTAGAGTGACGACATACATCAACGGTTGTGATGGTATCTACCAAAAAAGCAAAGAAGCTTATCAACCATGATAAAAAATTCACATTGATCATGATTAAGACTCAACATTATAGGAATACTGCAACAACTAGTCGACTCACTAACCAATGCATCTTCTGACAATAACAATAGATTGACAACATTCTTGAGGAATATCGGAACGTATTTCAAGAGCCAAAAATAGTACTTCTACATTTCCAAGTAAAACACTCTATTGAAATTATTCTTGGTTCTTCATTACCTAACACATTTGTTTACATAAGATCCTTCGTTGAGAATGAAGAGATTCACATAAAGATTCAGGATTTGATCAATAAAGGTCACATATGACCCATCTCCTCTCCTTGTGGGATTCCAATTGTCCTCATACCAAAGACAGATGGGACTTGGAGCATGTGCATTGACTATCAAGCTCTCAAAAAAAATTTGGTAAAGAATACATACCCTCTTCCAAGAATAGACGAACTCATCGACTGTTTGAAAAGTGGTAATTTCTTTACTAAGCTCGACCTAAAGTTGGGATATCATTAGATTTTGATTGAGCCCACCGATGTATGGAAAATTGCTTTCAAAACAAATGAAGGATTGTTTGAATGGTTAGGCATGTATTTCGGCTTAACCAATGCACCTGTGACATTTATGCAATATATGGATGACATTATTTGACCTTTCATTGACAAGTGTGCCATTATCTACCTAGACGGTATCTTTATTTTCAGTCGATCATGAGAAGAACATGTCTGACAGCTTCGACAAGTCATTGACACTCTTCGACAACATTGACTCTATTTGAACAGGGACAAATGTTTATTTGTGATGAAAACCATCAAATATTTGGGGTATGTAATTGATTCTGTAGGAATTCACGTCGACCCATTCATCAAAACATTCATGAACTAAGAAATTTTCTTGGTTTGGTGATTTTTTTATCAATGGTTCATACTCATCTTGAGTCACATAGCCTGAACTTTGAATCAATTGACTAAGGGAAATGGGAAAATTGTCTTCAAATGGAGATTGCCACAACAACAAGCTCTTAAGAATATCAAACACAAGCTTTGCATGCACCAGTACTTGTGTTACCTAATTTGCATCAACCTTTTGATATTAAGATAGATTCATCAGACTATGCTTTGGGTGCAATGGTCACTCAGTTTGGTCACCCAGTCGCTTTTCATTCTGAAACTTTCAACGACACCGTCAGAAGGTATTCGACATATGAAAAGGAATTGTATGCCATTGTGCAAGCCCTTAAGAAATGGAGACATTACATCCTTGGGAAAGAAATGATCATCCTTACTGACCATAGTCCCTTACAGTTTGTCTCGTCCCATTCGAAGTTAAAAAAACTCGACAACTCAAGTGGACTAATTACCTACAAGAATTTCAACTTGTAATTAAGTATTAGAAAGGTAAAGCTAATGCTGAAGTTGATTGTATCAGTCTACCACCCATTACTCTACTTTTCACAGTGATGAGTATGTAGGGATATGACACCACTACTCTGCCTCAATTGTTTTTGGTAGACTGTGACTTTTCTAAAATTTATTGACAGCTTACAACCGGCATGATATCTACTACCAAATACTTCCTGAAAGATACCTTGCTATACAAGCTTGGAAAACTTTGTGTACCGACAGGTGAGAACCGACATAAGCTCATTTGGAACACACACTATAGCAAGGCTGTCAGACAGTTTGGAGTAGCAAAGACCCTTGCCATCCTCCAAAATTATTTTTATTGGCCTTCACTTAAATCTGACATCAATAGGTACATTCGATCATGTGTGGTTTGTGCCATTGCCAAACCACCAAATCGACGACAAGGATTGTACACACCTTTGTTAGTTCCTATTTGACTTGGGAATGTATTTCTATGGAATACTTGATGGGATATCCTACTACCAAACATCAACATGACGTGATCTTAGTAGTAGTTGACAGATTTTCCAAGAATGATATTCTTATTCCATGCAATAATTCTAGGACAACACATCAGTCTGCTCAACTCTTCTTTGAACATGTTTGGAAACATTATGGCCTTTCGATGGCCATCATTTCTGACAGAGATGCCATATTTGTCATCATCTTTTGGAAGACTCTTTAGAAACATCTCAACACAAGACTCTCTTTGGTATTACAACTACTTCACATGTACAACCACGAGCATCATCAGACATGAGATTAAAGTCTCCCATACATACAACAAAGTTACATTCGTGCTCAACACAACTCTATAGGAAAGAGTTCATTCGAGATCTTTTATGGATTTCAAACCTCAGCGCCCATCGACTTGATCAGTTCATTGACATAGACAAACGATACCAACTCTAAATTACCAGAATTTGAAAAAGCAATTGAATTTTTGAGACCAAATATACAACATCTAGAAACAAGCATGGGAAATATTGCAACAAGATAATGCGAAAGCTAAGGCCCAGCATGATAATAATTGCACTCCTCATTCATTTCAAATTAGGGATCAGGTCTAGTTGCATATAAAGAATGGACACTTCACTAGTCCATAAATAAAGTTGAATCCTTTGTGATGTGGTCCGTACAGTATCCTTAACTAGATTGGAGAAAATGCTCTCTAGGTCAACATTCCTTCATTGTTGTTTCTACATCTAGTACTTAATGTGGATCTACTTCGACCATACCATGCACCACTATTGGAACACAACAACTTGCAAGTAGTAGAACCCAAATAGATCCATCGAGATGTTCAAGAGCCTCTTAGTTGCAACACCATCATGGGTCGATGCATACGCCATACAAGGATGAACGCAATTCCTTTGTTTTAGGTAGCTAAAGACAGACAACTCCCAACACAAGGAAAGGGGTACTTTGCTAATGAGCTCACCAATAAGCTTCCTCAAATGAACGAGCAATCAATGGGGACCATTGTTTCTTAAGGAAGGAGGAATGACCCACCCAACAGTTGGCATGTTTGTCGATTTTGAAAGTTCCAATATCAACTTCGACAAGTTCGAACATTGACAGGATTATCATCTCGACATGCATTGTCGACACCAACATCTTGACTTGACTACGACAGATTGTCCCTCTATATTCCAGTCGTCTGTAATAGTTAAACTTCTGAAGTATTCCAAGTTCTTTATAACTGAACATAACGGGTAGACACGCAAGCGTTCTCAACACTCTATGTAAAAATGTACACTATTTTAATATACAAGCAAGTACTAGAGCAACAATTGAACAAAAAATATTGGTTCACATTCTTTTTTTTGTCTGTATGTATGTTTTTTGTGTGTAGTGTAGTTCCTGATTTTCTCATTCTTAATATGCTTCCACCATAATAGTACTCGATTCCTTCAATCAAATTGTTGTCCCCTTCGTGCGCATGGACACACGCATGAGGTTGGTCGCTATACCTTGTTACCACATAGGGCACATGGCGGGGTGACTGTTATTGTAAGAATGCTGATCAGTATGGGAACTTTCAACTTGGTTTGAGTGATGCCACCTACTTTAGGCTTGGACATTGTCGATGATGTTTCAGGAGGAGAGTTGATGGTGATGGAGGATTTCAACTTGGGTTTATTTATGCCCCTAGTAGCAGGTTTAGTGTTAGATAATGGTGGTTTGGTCTTGAGTGTTATTGGTCCAGTGTATTTTCCAGATGGTGTAATTGGTCATACTGGCACAAACTCATAGTGTGCTACAGGTTTTGAGGCCATCTATGAGTAGGGTGGCATAAGGTCCCATACAGGTATTCCCAAGGTGATCACTAGGAGAGTTATCTAAACCATGATTGATGTTCCTTGCACTACTATGGGGGGATACAAGAATGAGATTTTGAAAATGGGTGGTGCCGAAGGACTCAATGTCTATTCAATACCATGACTCATTGGAGGTGTTGTTGATGATGTCACATGGGTTGGAGGTGCATTTTTAGAGGTGAAAATAGTGCACATAAGTTCGTCCATCGAGGTGGGGATTTTAGACAATCGACCTGAGTATGCCCCTAGGAGGTAAGAATGTTTGCATGTGCTTGGGAAAATATCAATGTAGGTGGGTTGAGTCACTTCTCTTACCATATGTAGGACATTTTCAGGATTGTTATTAGCATGATATTTGTAGTAGTTAAGTTGGTTGAGGGTGACAGTATTCTCATTAAAGGGAAACATCATGATAAATAATATTGAAGAGGAAACTACCTTCATGGAATACATGTAAATATGACCTAAAAGGATACTATAGTTGATTTGTGAATTGATTACTTCAATATCGATCATTACCATTTTTCCTTCTAGCTCAACAGGAACATTCTGGTATAATCCTCTCGGTTGTGATGGTATGCCATCATATGTGTAGAGGGACATAGATGAGGGGACTAACTTAGGTGAGCCCAAACTTTTCCAGACATTATATGACCTTACACATGTGTATGTTCCTTCATCGATGATGCATTGATGGGTCATACTATTTTTCACAATGACTAGATATTGAAATGTGACTAACGAGGATAGTCGTGATTCACCTTTGTCAATATTGAAATTCATGAGGCATTTGTAGCAAGGGTCAACAATGCCAAGTGCATTAAGAAATTCCTTTCGTTGGGTTGGGAATGATTGGAGAACTTATAATGTGGACATGGCAGCTGGGGATTGAGCTAAGTCACCCATAATTTTGTAGTTGTAAGTGGCTTTCATGTGGGGGTTATGGGTGGTATGCCTAAGCGGCGCCTTTGGGTTCCTCGAGATTTGCTCACCGCTGTGGCATGGTATTTACAAAGGTCCTTCTGAGGGAATAGGGATATCTTCCCCTATTAGGGGTTCAGACCCATCGTAAACTTTGGCTTGAGTTTGGACATTGATGTATGCCATGTTCATGTAGATGTTTTGAAAGGAGCCATCAGCCGGGGAAGGGGTTTGGTTGTTGGGTCAGTACCCCTTGATTGCTAAATGGTTGCTGCAAGATAGCTTGTTGGGGATATGATGTGTTCGCCTGGGGGAAGGGGTTCAGTTGTTGGGTCACTACCCCTTGATTGGTAAAGGGTTGCTGCAAGACATCTTGTTGGGGATATGGTGAATTAGACGTCTAAGGGGGGTTTGTTATTTTATTTTTCTTTGCTTCCACTAGTTCTTGGATGTTGAGAATAAGTGGAAAATGGTTAGTATAGTGACCATACTCGCCACAAATTGAGCATGAATAATGGGTCCTCAAGTACTCATTTTTTCCTTATTTGGGAGGGTTATTAGATTAGCAGTTTGGTTACCCAAGTTCTAATTTTGTTTGGGAGGGAAATTTCCCTCTGTCCCTGTTGTTGGTTTTGTTTTTTCTTACCTTTCTTCCTCCCTTGGTTTTGAAGATTCTGGGGATTGGAGATGTTCAACTACTCAAATTGTTGAGCTTGTTGGGAGAAATAACGTTGTACTAAGTTGACCCCCGTGTGAGGAATGGGGACAAAACTAGAAGGACTCTGAAACAGGTAATAATGATTATACCCATATGGTGGGATATATGAATTTTATTCTCCATATGACATCGATGTAGGAGACAATTGCACCCTTTGAGGTGGAGGTACCACTAGTGCTTTAGTTGCATTGGAATAAGTAGGAATGTAGGGCCCATAATGTAGCTTTCTAAACTGATGATTTGGTACAGTAGTAGGCGGTGTTGACATAGCAGGGATGGTGGATAATGCATTTCCATAGGGCCTGGCATAGAAGTCAGTTGAAAGGGAAATTTTTCTTGTTGGGAAATGCACCCAATAAGCCCATCCAGTGAATGTGATGACCCTGTGTGAAGCATATCTAAAGAATGGTCCTGAGGGGCATCAGGAGGGATGGTGTATAAGTACATGGATTATGAATGGATGGGATCAAAGTTTTGGACCTTGAAGTTGACCTCTTCCTCGATTTGTGGTAATAAGGTTGCCACATATTTTACAATAGTAGGTTGGAATGATTTGATGAGCCCATCCAATAGGAATTGAGGTTGATTCTCTATTTTGCAGGTTGTTCGACCTTTATGCCACTCATAGATGTGGTCCGCTATTTGGGTAGAAGTATTATTCTAAAACACTATGAGAATCTCAAGACCTAAATCATGTTGTAAGGATAGTTGAAAATAAGTGAGGAAGGTGGAGGAAATTTTCCCAAAAGCGACATGGGATGCCCTTGGTAAAATCACAACCATTTTGTAGTGATTCTTGTGAAAGTTCATTGGAAGAGGTGAAACCTCACTGAGTCCTCCACTATGTTGTTGGAGGAACACCATAAGTGGAAAGACACTGATGTGATTTGTAGGATGATATTCTTGCTTCCCTTCAAACTTAGGAATATCTAAGGGGAGATTATTGGGCATATCTAGCCATGTCGGATCATGCACTATGGGATCATTGATTAACTTAGATATATCAGGGAGATTAAGGCTAGCCATAAAAGGTCGGTTGTCATTTGATTCCACCATCATATGTTGTGTATTGTTTCCTAAAGGGGGAGAATAGAGAGTAAGTGGTTGTGATCTCTATCTCTTATGTGAGGAAGAGGATGTTGTGTAGACTGCTCCTAAAGAGGGAGAAGAAGGGGGGGTATTTCCACCGCGGGGTGGACATAAAGGGATGCCTCTTCTATGAGATGATGAAGCAAAATGATCTAAATTCTCTCCTAGCAAGGAGAATGAATCAAGCAATGAACGTCCTTTCCTAGAGGATCCAATCAATGTGTCCTGAGAGCATCCCCAGCTAGAGTATATACATCGTGAACCATGGGGAGATAGTGGAAAACACCCCTTAAGAGAGGAGAAAGGACTTTCCATCTATGGGACCTCCTTAGGGGGGTTTGTTCCTCAATAGTGGAAGTATTATGTAAAAAATAAGAGTGATGTTGGGAATGAACACAATTGAACAAATGCAAAAATACACCAACCACAACAAATGCAAAATGGTGCAAAGTGAGTGATACGCGTTATGTAAATTTAGTGCAAGTGATCCCAGATGTAGGTTCTTCTTAAATACGAGTGATGTGAACTTGTATTTATAAAGAGAACAAATTTCAATTTTCTAAATACCTAACGCCCTTCCTCTCAAATGTAATTAGGCCTTCCAAAATCACAAACGTTGGTGACAATGGGATCCACACAATGATTGACTGGTGAAGGTAATAAATAGTCTGTTATATCAACGATAGGGATATGCTCCAAAAGAGTTAGAAACACTTCCCAACGACAATATCTAACTTTAGGAATAAATGACACTCGCCATTTCTCCTTGGTGATATCCTAATTTTTGCCATTAAGATACTCATGTCAAGTGTGGATAAGTGGTTTTTCTTGATCGATATAGTGTTGTCCCATTACAAACAAATGAGTGAATCTTAGGGGGGATCAGAGCAGGTATACCTCGGCTTTCACATTCTTGAGTTCCTCCCTTCTTATCAGGATTGTCTTTTGACACTTCCTGATAGCATGATTTGATAGCACCCCATAAGTTAATAATGCTATGTTTCAAAATTCTAATGAATTTAGATTGGTGGGAATTGTTTGGATGTCTAGCCCAATCAATCCTACCTAACTTAAATCTTGTTTTGTGACCTCCTGCGGAGGATTTCAGTTAGTTGGACATATTAAAATTGTTGATATTAAGGGTCCCATGTTTGATTAAGGTGTGTAAGGGAGGTATTTCACAATTCCCCTCCTTTCTAAATCACCAAGATTACAAGTAATCTGAGGTGAATAGCATAATCGGATTGGAAGATATTTTAAGTCCTTTGATGTGTGCAAGTGATGAACACACATGTGAGATAAGCAAATTGATTGTTGCAACTAACTAAAGAGCTTAATGTAAATGCAAATGGAGATTTAACTTTAACTCTAATATATGTTAATGGTGCTTGCAAAAAAAAGGATAATGAACTAAAACTGTGCAATGGACGTATTTCACACTCCCCCGCCAGCCCCTTTTCTGACTCACCAAGACCACAAAGGTGTTCAACCTATCCCACGTTGGGTGAAATCCTTTGAGGTTGTTACAAGGCCCAATATTGAGTAACAGAAAGCAAATGTGATAACCCCAAATTGATCCTACAAGATCTTGTTAGGAAAACAAAACAAAATGAAAATGAAAATAACTTGAAATAAATAAAAGAGAATAAGGGAATGTAAACCACAACAAGAAGCCAATGCTAGAGCCAATTTAGATTCCCCAATTGTCAAGAAAATACATGTAGTGTCACTTATGAGGTGTGGGCTTCAAAGAAAAGTGAATAAACTCCATTAGGGAGGTTTATTTTGTCCACACTAAATGCTAGATAGCTTGAAGAACAAATGGGGGAAACACTTGCACCTTGGAGGAATGTGGAAAGGGGGCTTGGAGAATGCTAATAGGTGTGGGAAGAGGTGAGCTATGAGGAAGCTTCAACATAATTCAAGCAGTATAACCTTGCTCTAAGTTTTTCTTACAATATGCATGCCCATGGATTTCTTTTATAGGCCAAGAGGTAGCCAAGAAACAGTAAGATCCAAATGTGAACTTATTAACTCCATGGACTAGCTCCAAGGTACACAAAGGAGGCTATTTAATGCCACCAGGTAGGGAAGGAGCAAAAATTGAATTTCTGGAGGTGACGGGACATTGATGAGATTTCAATGCATGGTGGGAAGCTAATATTCCACAGTTTTGACAGTCGTACGAATATCACACTAGTTTTGTGTAGTTACATAACTGTTAATACACGCAGCAGTGCAAGTAAACATAGATTTAACTGCACGGACTTTCCTTTATTATTATTATTTGGAATTTATGACTCATGCTACTTTCTGGACCTTGATGAGGATATCTTCAGTGGGCCACATGCTATATGTCGATGATGCCTTGCTATAAGAATCACAAAAAAGTCACATGTGTACGAGATTTGAGAGCTAACATAGTCCCTCATATTATGTCTATAATGTCATACTAAAATTATTGCATCTTCCTTGGTAAATTTAATAATGTGTGATACTTTCTATGCTATGTTGTTTAATTATTAGCTTCCATGCTTGCCATATAATTTTACTATGGAAATATCTAAATGTCAATTATACACTCACATCTTTCTACACAAATTCTTATTATTAGGCTTGAAATACTTGATCCCCCTTTTTTACCACTCTTTCTATAATTTATTGGAATTCATTAAAAAATATTTTTTTCATCCTACTTCACTTTATGTTAACTTTTCCTTGCCACATATATTTACCTATTTATATCATTTTTACTTTCAAACCTTTTAGTCTCTACCATGTTGCATGCCTAATCATTATATTGAACAACTCCTCTTAATGCGCTTCAAAATGTATCTTCAGTCATTTTTAATAATTTTATTAATTCACATATATCACTCACATTACTGCTAATTTTTCCAACAACGCAATCACTCATGTTTCTTATGAATCCTAACCTACTATCTCTACATGGGTATTTTGTACAACCATATGATCTCCAATCATAACTGAAGGTATCCTTACAAGTTGAAGGGAACCTTTTCATGACGTAATCTTTCATATACACACTATGACACACATCACTAGTCATGAGACTGCAAGCATACTACTTCATAATTAATGTCATCATATTCAAAATTAGGAATGTCTTGAGGTGATTACTACATAGTCTTACTGAATCTCTCATTAGTAATTGATTTTAACATGTACACTTGTTAATTAGTTAATCTACATATGTCTTTCCTTATTACTCGGGGTCATCACTACACTAGATATGACTAACCCCCAATCTTCAGAAACCTTACATGTCATTCCTCTAATTCATTTCTATTCTTAACTTAGTTATCATACATAAATGTTTTCTTTAATGCTTTAGTTTTTCTAATCTCTATATGAAGTTCTTATATGTAAAGTACAACTCATTAGTTCAACTATGAGTAAAAACCTTATCTCCTCATTTTGAATCTTTATTATTTAGTGATTATTTATAAGCAACTAAAATTAGCTTAGATTATTCCCTAGCTCAATTGGTTTTACACATATTCCACCACTTATGGGAACGCAATACAATAGTTTCCTTTGGATTAGGAATGGGGACTAACATATGACTCATGGAAGATGTTAAAACATTTTCCACTCAAATGGACTCCATGCCAAATGACTAAAGAACGATGATAGAGGAAATGTAAAGGTTTGTTTATTATTCGATCCTCATGGGGTGACATTGTTTACTACACCTTAGTGTATTGTTTTCCCTATGTACTCTATATATGTTATTATCTCTTGGATAAGAGATCATTACAATTTTGTTATTCACACACACACCCATAGCTGCAATAAGCTACATGTTGTTATTTCATGTTATTAGGACTTCTAACGCAGAGAAACTATACATTATATTTGCACAAAGATAATTTATCATTCTATTCCTTTATTGGACTTAGTGCTTGCATTAAATTTATGAGATGTGGGATGGGAAGTCTTCATGACAAGAATCATACTCATCGTAGATATCTGTGTATACATATTATTATGTCCCCGACAAGGGATATATATGATTCAGTCAGGTATATTAATTTGGGGAAAATTTTAAAATATGAGAGTTTAGACTATGGTTTTGCAATACTTAATACAATTTTTATTTAAGTTTTTTTTAATTGTCCATTTTTTTAAATTGTCATTGGTTTGATGAAGGTTACATTGGCTTCGGTTCCTGTGCGCCAGGACCCGACGGCTACATGATGTCAACAATCATACAATGCTATAATGTATTAGACTTTGGTTTTTCTGGCAACTTAGTGGTAGAGTTATGAGGTTGGTTTCTCAAGACGTTTTGATATATAATATGTCTATTATCTGTCTTCAGCTTGTTATTTCGATACACGTTTAAATTTTAGATTGCCACGTATCATCTGGATCGCCACCTTCTCTTCCTAGTCTGCAATCTATTCCCTACCTTGAATATTCAGGACTTTGGTTTTCACAAGAAATACAGATTTGTTATGAACTTCTACCAATATTAGAAATGAACTATGAGCATTAGAAACGAACTACGATCATGATGGTTCTCAGCTAGATCTTGCCTCCCAACTCACCCAACTATGGCACATATGAAGAGGAAACAATTCATTCAATGTTTGCATCTCGCTATGTTCGATCTTGTCCACCCAGGTTCAATGGTCTTGCTATTTTTTCTTATATAATTCTCAGTTACCATGTTGAAGGTTTTATGTATCATGAGGTGCTCTGCAACCTTCGTAGATGTAGGTGCCTCACAACTTTTCATAACGTCCATGTATAGATTTGTTGAAATCTGTGGTAATAGATGCAGTTTCATATATTCTTCCATGTATAGATGTATTGAAATTTGAAATGTATTTATGATATGTTTGGGTGATTGAATGCAAGTGCAATATATCGAAGAATTTGTAACGGTTTGCAAATGCTTGCTTGCTTGCCGGTTAAAAATGCCAGAGAAATCCATGTCCAACAATGTAGCTTATCAACTCATCAGTAATGAGTTGATGTTCGACAGAAACCCAAGATTAAACCTCGCATAATTTGTCACAACATGGATGGAGCTTTAATGCGATAAGATTATATTGCAGTTCTTGAAAAATAACTACATAGACAAGGATGAGTACCCTGTCACAACTGAGTTACAGATTTGAACTCTGGAGTTCTTGATTCTAATTTGTGAGATATACATACCAATGTAGCTCCATTTGACTATTGTCGTGACTACTTGTTTCAATGACAGGTAAGAAATTTTGCAACAGTGGGGGAACTTGATGGAAGATCATGGAAGGGATAGTTCATGTCGTTGGTGTACCTCCACCACGATTGCATATTCCTTCCTCAATATTGGAAGTGTTTCCAAACTCTTTAACAACCAGATCTCAAATAATTGGCCGTGGTAAATTAGTCTCACAAAATTCCATTTTGTTTATTACAATAAGATTAATTTAATTTTGTTTATTGCAATAATATTAATTTTTTGTGACATCTCAACTAAGTTACTAATTATTGGAACTTGACATGGAATCCTTTCATTTAGTTTTAAATATCTAAATAAATAAAATAAAATCAAGTTTATTAGGACTGAAAATGGAAAGGAGTATGTCAAAAATAACTTGCAGCATTTCTATTATTAACGTGGCATCCAAATGTATCATTATGTGCCCTACACACCTCAGCAAAATGGTGTTGCGGAGCGCAAAAATAGTGCTCTCGAGGAGATGGCTACATGCATGATAAAGGATAAGTATTTGAATCCTAAGCTATGGTTTGAAGCCATAGATTATGTTACATATATTAATAACATATCTCCACACAAATAATTGGAAGTCAAAAGTCCATTTGAGGCTTGGAGTGGTCACTAGCCTAATGTTTCTCATTTCAGGGTTTTTGGCTCAAAGGCTTGGGCTAGAATTCCTCTCAAAAAGAGAAAGGAATTGCAACCTCAAAGAAAGGATTCAGCCATTATGGTTGGATATAATTAATATGAAAAGGGATACAAGATATTTGATTCCTCATCTCAAAAAATATTCATTGAAATGAGTGTACAGTTCGAAGAAGAGCCCATGCAGGAGATCGAATTAGACAAGGGGGCATGCTCACATCTTCCACTCCATGATGATGTAAGTGATGATTATTTCTATGAAATTACTGATTTTGATATTGAAGATGATTTTTATGACATGCATACATATCATGACTCACCCATAAGGCCAAAGTGGGCTGAGAAAACCATACAAGCACTTGGTGATCTTAATGTAGATCCACTAGACTCTAAGAAGACTAGATCTCAATTTCACAATTCCTTCTTTGCTTATGAATTGAATATTTAAGAGAGATTATTTATGTTGTTTTGATATGTTCCTAAGAAATATTAGGAAGCATCACTTGACCCAATATGGAAAACAACCATGCAAGAATATTTCAAGTCTTTGCAAGACAATGAGACTTGGGAATTGGTTCCCCTACCCTCAAAGAGGAAACTAGCACAATGTAAGTGAGTCTATAGGACCAAAGTGTATGATTATGGTTCTGATATAAAGTATAATTCAAGCTTTGTTGCAAAATTATTCTCTCAAGTCCAAGGAGTGGACTATACAGAGACATTCAAACTGGTTGCAAAGATGGATTATATCAGGCTAGTTTTGGCCATTGCCGCATCTAAGCGATGGGAGGTTCACCACATGGATGTGAAGAGTGATTTTATTCATGGTGATATTCATGAGTAGATTTATATGTCGCAGCATGAGGACTTCATTCACGATCCTTCACTTGTTTGTAGGTTGAAGAAGTTTCTCTATGGCCTCAAGCAAGCCCCCAAGGCTTGAAGCATGTTGGTGATTTATTGCAGGTCACAGTATCATATTTTTATGATGTTTTGATCACTGGAAATTTCATTTGTGATATAGGTTCAATTAAGTCTTCATTGCATAGTCACAATTTTCCATGACTGGCCTTGGATTGTTGAAACAATTTCTTGGCTTAGAGATTGAGCAATCTGATGCGGGGATCAAGGTAATCCAATAAAATTATGTCGAAAAACTATTATTAAAGTTTAAAATGGCTGAATGTAAGGTATCCAAGTTCCCAATCCTTTCAGGAGTGAAACTAGGTGAATTTGGTTCATCTCCATTGGTGGAAAACTCGTTGTACATGCAACTAGTTGGGAGCTTGATGTATCTTACACAATCTCGGCCTGATTTGTCTTATGATGTAGGTGTTGGTGTAAGATATATGCAGGAGACTCATGAGATTAATTGGAAGGATGCAGAAAGGATATTGCATTATGTGCACGGAACCAAACACTTCGGGGTACACTATGTTGCTAGTTCTCCATTAGAACTAGTTGGATTTAATGATTCTGATTGGGCTAGAGATTCCATTGAAAAAACGTCCACTTCAGGTTATGTATTCATGATTGCACATGCTTCCATATGATATTCAAGTAAGAAACAACACACTATATCCATTTCATCAACCAAGGCCGAGTACAAAATAAGCAGTGAATGCACCTACACAATATGTGTGGTTGCAAGGCAATCTTGGAGAACTTAGTTTTGCACTTGATTCACCCGTTGTCTTTTGGTGTGACAATAAAATTGAAATCAATATTTCCACTGATCTAGTATAGAGACAAAGGACCAAACACATAAATATACACATGCACTACGTCTTGATCTTGGTGCATGAGCAGTTGATATCGTTGCAATATTTCCTATATGCAGAGCAAACTGCTGACATTTTCACCAAGAGCTTCACAGAGAAGACATTCACCTATATGAGATCACTTCCTAGAGTGGGTGACACATGGTGATGACTAATATTCACTTTCATTTTTTTTCCATGTCCATTTTAGAGGGGAGGTTTTGTTCCAGGTTTTGTTCCCATGAGGTTTTCCTCCTTACCTTGGTTATATTGACAAAGAAATTTTTGTAAGAGGTGATTTGAGGCTTAGTTGCCAAGGCCTCAATTTTGATGTGGTTACACTAAATCAAGCTTAAGGGGGAATGTTAGAGCATTATACCACCTTAGTACCATGGTCATACACCTAAGACATATTTTCATTTGTTTCATACTTATGTTATATGGTCCAAAACAAGGTTCTGTTGGTCAATCAAGGTCCTTTTGGTGTTTTGGACACATTAATGTACCCATGCACCCACATTTGATCATTTTGGTTACAAATGCACCTTCATTTATGAATTTTTATTCCTTGGTGTGCTCCCACTCCATAAAACAAGGAAATAGGTTGACTAGAGGTGCCTATACATGGTATTTTGATGTTTTTGGCTCTTTTGGACTATTTATTGCTGCCTAGAGCCACTCCCACTCACCCATGCACTCCACCACACCTAGAGTACCCTCATTTATGTCCTTGAATTCTTCAACCATGTTCACATAGCCATTCATGACCGTTTGAGGTGGTTTGGGAGCTCATTGGTCCACCTAGGGGGGGTTTGAGGTCCAATCTAAGCCTGCCACATGTATGCATCCAATTTTCCTCCAAAGGATAATGATTTTCTCTTATTGTATTATAAACATGTTCCAGACATATTTACATGTTGTACATCCATAATAAACTTTGTTATTGGCAACATTTCTATGTGTTAATTTCACTCTTCTCACTGTTTTTCTGCATAATTTGTGTATATCTTGATTTGTGAGGATTCCCTTAGCTCCTAGATATTGTTGTGAATAATATTTTCATATTTATGGGATCAACATGGAATTTATAAATCAAGGCATCTTAAGGTGATTGTCAAAGTACAGAACCAATGATACAACATACTAGAGCGAGGACATACATCAACGGTTGTGATGGTATCTGCCAAACAGACAAAGAATATTATCAACCATGATAAAAAAAATTCACATTGATCATGATTAAGACTCAACATTCTAGGAATACTGCAACAACTAGTCGACTCACTGACCAATGCATCTCCTGACAATAACAACAGATCGACAACATTCTTGAGGAATATCGAAATGTATTTCAAGAGCCAAACATAGTACTTCTACATTGCCAGGTAAAACACTCTATTGAAATTATTCTTGGATATTCATTACCTAACACATCTGTTTACATAAGATCCTTCATTGAGAATGAAGAGATTCACATAAAGATTCGGGATTTGATCAATAAAGGTCACATATGACCCATCTCCTCTCCTTGTGGGATTCCAGTCGTCCTCATACCAAAGATAGATGGGACTTGGAGCATGTGCATTGACTATCGAGCTCTAAAAAAAAATTCGGTAAAGAATAGATACCCTCTTCCAAGAATAGACGAACTCATCGACTGTTTGAAAAGTGCTAATTTCTTTACTAAGCTCAACCTAAAGTTGGGATATCATTAGATTTTGATTGAGCCCACTGATGTATGGAAAATTGCTTTCAAAACAAATGAAGGATTGTTTGAATGGTTAGGCATGTATTTCGGCTTAATGAATGCACCTATGACCTTTATCAAATATATGGATGACATTATTTGACCTTTCATTGGAAAGTTTGCCATTATCTACCTAGACAGTATCTTTATTTTCAGTCGATCATGAGAACAACATGTCTGACAGCTTCGACAAGTCCTTGACACTCTTCGACAACATTGACTCTATTTGAACAGGGACAAATGGTTATTTGCGATGAACAACATCAAATATTTGGGGTATGTAATCGATTCTGCAGGAATTCACGTAGACCCATTCATCAAAACATTCATGAACTACGAAATTTTCTTGGTTTGGTGATTTTTTATCAACGGTTCATTCTCATCTTCAGCTACATAGCCCGACCTTTGAATCAACTGACTAAGGGAAATGGGAAAATTGCCTTCAAATGGAAATTGCCACAACAACAAGCTCTTAAGAATATCAAACACAAGCTTTGTACTGCACTAGTACTTGTGTTACCTAATTTGCATCAGCTTTTTGATACTAAGATGGATGCATTAGACTATGCTTTGGGTGCAGTGATCACACAGTCTTGTCACCTAGTCGCTTTTCATTCTGAAACTTTCAATGACACCGTCAGAAGGTATTCGACATATGAAAAGGAATTGTATGCCATTGTGCAAGCCCTTAAGAAATGGATACATTACATCCTTGGGAAGGAAACGATCATCCTTACTGACCACAATCCCTTACAGTTCGTCTCGTCCCATTTGAAGTTAAAAACAACTCGACAACTCAAGTGGATTAGTTACCTACAAGAATTTCAACTTGTAATTAAGTATCAGAAAGGTAAAGCTAATGTCGAAGTTGATTGTATCAGTCTTCCACCCATTACTTTACTTTTCACAGTGATGAGTATGCAGGGATATGACACCACTACTCTGCCTCAATTGTATTTGGTAGACTATGACTTTTCTGAAATTTATTGACAGCTTACAACCGGCATGATGTCTACTACCAACTACTTCTTAAAAGATACCTTGCTATACAAGCTTGGAAAATTTTTGCACTTGATTCACCCGTCGTCTTTTGTTGTGACAATCAAAGTGAAATCAAGATTTCCACTGATCTAGTATAGAGACAGAGGACCAAACACATAAAGATACACATGCACTACATTTGGAGCTTGGTGCATGAGCAGTTGATATCGTTGCAGTATTTCCTATGTGTAGAGAAAACTGCTGACATTTTCACTAAGAGCTTCACAGAGAAGACATTCACCTATATGAGATCACTTCTTGGAGTGGCTGACACATGGTGATGACTAATATTCACTTTCATATTTTTTCCATGTCCATTTTAGAGGGGAGGTTTCGTTCCCATGAGATTTTCCTCCTTACCTTGGTTATATCAACAAAGAAATTTTTGTAAGAGGTGACTTGAGGCTTAGTTACCAAGGCCTCAATTTTGATGTGGTTACACTAAGTCGGGCTTAAGTGGGGGTGTTAGAGCATTATACCACCTTAGTGCCATGGTCATACACCTAATACATATTTTCATTTGTTTCATACTTATGTTATATGGTCCAAAACAAGGTTCTGTTGGTCAAGCAAGGTCCTTTTGGTGTTTTGGACTTATTAATGCACCCATGCACCCACATTTGATCATTTTGGTTACACATGCAACTTCATTTATGAACTTTTAGTCCTTGGTGTGCTCCCACTCCATAAAACAGGGAAATAGGTTGAGTAAAGGTGCCTATGCATGGTATTTTGGTGTTTTTGGCTCTTTTGGACTATTTATTGCTTCCTAGAGCCACTCCCACTCACCCATGCACTCCACCACACCTATAGTACCCTCATTTATGTACTAGAATTGTTTAACCATGTTCACATAGGCATTCATGACCGTTTGAGGTGGTTTGGGAGTTTATTGGTCCACCTAGGGGGGTTTTGAGGTCCAATCTAATCCTGCCACATGTACGCATCCAATTTTCCTCCAAAGGATAATGATTTTATCTTATTATATTATAAACATGTTACAAACATATTTACATGTTGTACATCCATAATAAACTTTGTTATTGGCAACATTTCTATGTGTTAATTTCACTCTTCTCACTGTTTTCTGCATAATTTGTGAATAAATTGAGTTGTGAGGATTCCCTTAGCTCCTAGATCTTGTCATGAATAATATTTTCATAGTTATGGGATCAACATGGAATCTATCAATCACGGCCTCTTAAGGTGATTGTCAAAGTACAGAACCAATGGTACAACATACTAGAGCGATGACATACATCAACGGTTGTGATGGTATCTGCCAAAAAAACAAAGAAGCTTATCAACCATGATAAAAAATTCACATTGATCATGATTAAGACTCAACATTCTAGGAATACTGCAACAACTAGTTGACTCACTGACCAATGCATCTTCTGACAATAGCAATAGATCGACAACATTCTTGAGGAATATTGGAACGTATTTCAAGAGCCAAACATAGTACTTCTACATCTCTAGGTAAAACACTCTATTGAAATTATTATTGGTTCTTCATTACCTAACACATCTATTTACATAAGATCCTTCATTGAGAATGAAGAGATTCACATAAAGATTCAGTATTTGATCAATAAGGGTCACATATGACCCATCTCCTCTCCTTGTCGGATTCAAATTGTCCTCATACCAAAGACAGATGGGACTTGGAGCATGTGTATTGACTATCGAGCTCTCAAAAAAAAATTGGTAAAGAATACATACCCTCTTCCAAGAATAGACGAACTCATCGACTGTTTGAAAAGTGCTAAGTTCTTTACTAAGCTTGACCTAAAGTTGGGATATCATTAGATTTTGATTGAGCCCACCGATGTATGGAAAATTGCTTTCAAAACAAATGAAATATTGTTTGAATGGTTATGAATGTATTTCGACTTAACCAATGCACCTGTGACATTTATGCAATATATGGATGACATCATTTGACCTTTCATTGACAAGTGTGCCATTATCTACCTAGACGGTATCTTTATTTTCAGTTGATCATGAGAAGAACATGTCTGACAGCTTCGACAAGTCCTTGACACTCTTCGACAACATTGAATCTATTTGAATAGGGAAAAATGGTTATTTTCAATGAACAACATCAAATATTTGGGATATGTAATAGATTCTGCAGGAATTCACATCGACCCATCCATCAAAACATTCATGAACTAAGAAATTTTCTTGGTTTGGTGATTTTTTTATCAATGGTTCATACTCATCTTGAGTCACATAGCCTGACCTTTGAATCAATTGACTAAGAGAAATGGGAAAATTGTCTTCAAATGGAGATTGCTACAACAACAAGCTCTTAAGAATATCAAACACAAGCTTTGTATGCACCAGTACTTGTGTTACCTAATTTGCATCAACCTTTTGATATTAAGACGGATGCATTAGACTATGCTTTGGGTGCAATGATCACTCAGTTTGTTCACCCAGTTGCTTTTCATTCTGAAACTTTCAACGACGCCGTCAGAAGGTATTCGACATGTGAAAAGGAATTGTATGCCATTGTGCAAGCCCTTAAGAAATGGAGACATTACATCCTTGGGAAGGAAATGATCATCCTTACTGACCACAATCCCTTACGGTTCGTCTCGTCCCATTCGAAGTTAAAAACAACTCGACAACTCAAGTGGACTAATTACCTACAAGAATTTCAACTTGTAATTAAGTATCAGAAAGGTAAAGCTAATGTCGAAGTTGATTGTATCAGTCTACCACCGATTACTCTACTTTTCACAGTGATGAGTATGCAAGGATATGACACCACTACTCTGCCTCAATTGTATTTAGTAGACTGTGACTTTTCTAAAATTTATTGACAGCTTACAACCGGCATGATATCTACTACCAAATACTTCCTGAAAGATACCTTGCTATACAAGCTTGGAAAACTTTGTGTACCGACAGGTGAGAACCGACATAAGCTCATTTGGAATGCACACTATAGCAAGACTGTCGGACAGTTTGGAGTAGCAAAGACCCTTGCCATCCTCCAAAAGTATTTTTATTGGCCTTCACTTAAATATGACATCAATAGGTACATTCGATCATGTGTGGTTTGTGTCATTACCAAACCACCAAATCAACGACAAGGATTGTACACACCTTTGTTAGTTCCTGTTTGACTTGGGAATGTATTTCTATGGACTACTTGATGCGATATCCTACTACCAAACATCAACATGATGTGATCTTAGTAGTAGTTGACATATTTTCCAAGAATGATATTCTTATTCCATGCAATAATTCTAGGACAACACATCAGTCTGCTCAACTCTTCTTTGAACATGTTTGGAAACATTATGGCCTTTCGATGACCATCATTTCTGACAGAGATGCCATATTTGTCAGAATCTTTGGGAAGACTCTTTAGAAACATCTCGACACAAGACTCTCTTTGGTGACAGCTTTCCATCCTCAGACAAACGGATATATGAAAGTTGTGATCACTTGGTATTACAACTACTTCACATACACAACCACGAGCATCATCAGACATGGGATTAAAGTCTCCCATACATACAACAAAGTTACATTCGTGCTCAACACAACTCTATAGGAAAGAGTTCATTCGAGATCTTTTATGGATTTCAAACCTCAGCGCCCATCGACTTGATTAGTTCATTGACATAGCCAAACGACACCAACTCTAAATTACCAGAATTTGAAAAAGCAATTGAATTTTTGAGACCAAATATACAACATCTAGAAACAAGCATGGGAAATATTGCAACAAGATAGTGCGAAAGCTAAGGCCCAACATGATAAGAATCGCACTCCTCATTCATTTCAAATTAGGGATCGGGTCTAGTTGCATCTAAAGAATGGACACTTCACTAGTCCATAAAGAAATTTGAATCCTTTGTGATGTGGTATGTACAGTATCCTTAACTAGATTGGAGAAAATGCTCTCTAGGTCAACATTCCTTCATTGTTGTTTCTGCATCTAGTACTTAATGTGGATCTACTTCGACCTTACCATGCACCACTATTGGAACACAACAACTTGCAGGTAGTAGAACCCAAATAAATCGATCCAGATGTTCAGGAGCCTCTTCGTTGCAACACCATCACGGGTCGATGCATACGCCATACAAGGATGAACGCAATTCCTTTGTTTTAGGTATCTAAAGACATATAACTCCCAACACAAGGAAAGGGGTACTTTGCTAATGAGCTCACCAATAAGCTTCCTCAAATGAACGAGCAAACAATGGGGACCATTGTTTCTTAAGGAAGGAGGAATGACCCACCCAATAGTTGGCATGTTTGTCGATTTCGAAAGTTCCAATATCAACTTTGACAAGTCCAAACATCGACAGGCTTATCATCTCGACATGCATTGTCGACACCAACATCTCGACATGACTACGACGGATTGTCCCTCTGTATTCCAGTCGTTTGTAACAGTTATAATTATGAAGTATTCCAAGTTCTTTCTAACTGAACATAACGGGTAGACATGCAAGCGTTCTCAACACTCTATGTAAAAATGTACACTATTTTAATATACAAGCAAGTAATAGAGCAGCAATTGAACAAAAAATATTGGTTCACATTCTTTTTTTTGTCTGTATGTATGTTTTTTGTGTGTAGTGTATTTCCTTATTTGCTCATTCTTAATATGCTTCCGCCATAATAGTACTCGATTCTTTCAATCGAATCGTTGTCCCCTTTGTGCACATGGGCACACGCATAAGGTTGGTCGCTATACCTTGTTACCACATAGGGCACATGGCGGGGTGACTGTTATTGTAAGAATGCTGATCAGTATGGGAACTTTCAACTTGGTTTGAGTGATGCCACCTACTTTAGGCTTGGACATTGTTGATGATGTTTCAGGAGGAGAGTTGATGGTGATGGAGGATTTCAACTTGGGTTTATTTATGCCCCTAGTAGCAGGTTTAGTGTTAGATAATGGTGGTTTGGTCATGAGTGTTATTGTTCCAGTGTGTTTTCTAGATGGTGTAATTGGTCATACTGGCATAAACTCATAGTGTGCTATAGGTTTTGAGGCCATCTATGAGTAGGGTGGCATAAGGTACCATATAGGTATTCCCAAGGTGAGCACTAGGAGAGTTATCTAAGCCATGATTGGTGTTCCTTGCAATACTATGGGGGGATACAAGAATGAGATTTTGAAAATGGGTGGTGTCGAAGGAATCAATGTCTATTCAATACCATGACTCATTTGAGGTGTTGTTGATGATGTCACAAGGGTTGGAGGTGCATTTTTAGAGGTGAAAATAGTGCACATAAGTTCGTCCATCGAGGTGGGGATTTTAGACAAAGGACCTGAATATGCCCCTAGGAGGTAAGAATGTTTGCATGTGCTTGGGAAAATATCAATGTAGGGTGGTTGAGTCACTTCTCTTACCATATGTAGGACATTTTTAGGATTGTTATTAGCATGAGATTTGTAGTAGTTAAGTTGGTTGAGGGTGACAGTATTCTCATTAAAGGGAAACATCATGATAAATAATATTGAAGAGGCAACTACCTTCATGGCATACATGTAAATATGACCTAAAAGGATACTGTAGTCAATTTGTGAATTGATTACTTCAATATAGATCATTACCATTTTTCCCTCTAGCTCAACATGAACATTCTGGTATAATCCTCTCGGTTGTGATGGTATCCCATCATATGTGTAGAGGGACATAGATGAGGGGACTAACTTAGGTGAGCCCAAACTTTTCCAGACATTATATGACCTTACACATGTGTATGTGCCTTCATTGATGATGCATCGATGGGTCATACTATTTTTCACAATGACTAGATATTGAAATGTGACTAACGAGGATAGTTGTGATTCACCTTTGCCAATATTGAAATTCATGAGGCATTTGTAGCAAGGGTCAACAATGCCAAGTGCATTAAGAAATTCCTTTCGTTGGGTTGGGAATGACTGGAGAACTTATAATGTGGACAAGGTAGCTGGGGATTGAGCTAAGTCACCCATAATTTTGTAGTTGTAAGCGGATTTCATGTGGGGGTTGTGGGTGGTATGCCTAAGCAGCGCCTTTGGGTTCCTCGGGATTTGCTCACAGCTGTGGCATGGTATTTACAAAGGTCCTCCTAAGGGAATAGGAATATCTTCCCCTATTAGGGGTTCAAACCCATCGTAAACTTTGGCTTGAGTTTGGACATTGATGTATGCCATGTTCATGTAGATGTTTTGAAAGGAGCCATCAGCCAGGGAAGGGGTTTGGTTGTTGGGTCAGTACCCCTTGATTGCTAAATGGTTGCTGCAAGATAGCTTGTTGGGGATATCATGTGTTCACCTGGGGGAAGGGGTTCAGTTGTTGGGTCACTACCCCTTGATTGGTAAAGGGTTGCTGTAAGACATCTTGTCGGGGATATGGTGAATTAGACGTCTAAGGGGGGTTTGTTATTGTCTTTTTCTTTGCTTCCACCAGTTCTTGGATGTTGAGAATAAGTGAAAAATGGTTAGTATAGTGACCATACTTGCCACAAATTGAACATGAATAATGGTGTCATCATTTTTTCTTTATTTGGGAGGGTTATTAGATTAGCAGTTTTGTTACCCAAGTTCTAATTTTGTTTAGGAGGGAAATTTCCCCTCTGTCCCTATTGTTGGTTCTATTTGTTCTTACCTTTCTTCCTCCCTTGTTTTTGAATATTCTATGGATTGGAGATGTTCAACTACTCAAATTGTTGAGCTTGTTGGGGGAAATAACGTTGTACTAAGTTGACCCCCGTGTGTGGAATGGGGACAAAACCAAAAGGACACTGAAATAGTCAATAATGATTATACCCATATGGTGGGATATATGAATTTTATTCTCCATATGACATGGATGTAGGAGACAATTGCACCCTTTGAGGTGGACGTACCATTGGTGCTTTATTTGCATTGGAATAAGTAGGAATGTAGGGCCCATAATGTAGCTTTCTAAACTGACGATTTGGTATAGTAGTAGGCGGTGTTGACATAGCAGGGATGATGGATAATGCATTTCCATAGGGCCTGGCATAGAAGTCAGTTGAAGGGGAAATTAGGAAATGCATCCAATAAGCCCATCCAGTGAATGTGACGACCCTGTGTGAAGCATATCTAAAGAATGGTCCTGACGGGCATCAGGAAGGATGGTGTATAAGTAAATGGATTATGAATGGATGAGATCAAAGTTTTGGACCTTGAAGTTGACCTCTTCCTCGGTTTGTGGTAATGAGGTTGCCACATATTTTACAATAGTAGGTTGGAATGATTTGATGAGCCCATCCAATAGGAATTGAGGTTGATTCTCGATTTTGCACGTTGTTCGACCTTTATGCCACTCATAGATGTGGTCTGCTATTTGGGTAGAAGTATTATTCCAAAACAGTATGAGAATCTCAAGACCTAAATCATGTTGTATGGATAGTTGAAAATAAGTGAGGAAGGTGGTGGCAATTTTCCCAAAAGCGACATGGGATTCCCTTGGTAAAATCACAACCATTTTGTAGTGATTCTTGTGAAAGTTCATTGGAAGAGGTGAAACCTCACTGAGTCCTCCACTATGTTGTTGGAGGAACACCATAAGTGGAAAGACATGATGTGATTTGTAGGATGATATTCTTGCTTCCCTTCAAACTTAAGAATATCTGAGGGGATATTATTGGGCATATCTAGCCATGTCGGATCATGTGCTATGGGATCATTGATTAACTTAGATATATCAGGGAGATTCAAGATATCCATAAAATATTGGTTGTCATTTGATTCCACCATCATATGTTGTGTATTGTTTCCTAAAGGGGGAGAATAGGGAGTAAGTGGTTGTGATCTCTATCTCTTATGTGAGGAAGAGAATGTTGTGTAGACTCCTCCTAAAGAGGGAGAAGAAGGGGGGGTATTTCCACCGCGGGGTGGACATAAAGGGATGCCTCTTCTATGAGACGATGAAGCAAAATGATCTAAATTCTCTCCTAGAGAGGAGAATGAATCAAGCAATGAGCGTCCTTTCCTGGAGGATCCAATCAATGTGTCCTGAGAGCATCCCCAGCTAGAGTATATACATCGTGAACCATGGGGAGATAGTGGAAAACACCCCTTAAGAGAGGGGAAAGGACTTTTCGTCTATGGGACCTCCTTAGGGGGGTTTGTTCCTCTATAGTGGAAGTATTATGTAAAAAATAAGATTGATGTTGGGAATAAACACAATTGAACAAATGCAAAAATACACCAACCACAACAACTGCAAAATGGTGCAAAGTGAGTGATACGCGTTATGTCAATTTAGTGCAAGTGATCCCATTTGTAGTTTCTTCTTAAATACGAGTGATGTGAACTTGTATTTATAAAGAGAACAAATTTCAATTTTCTAAATACCTAACTCCCTTCCTCTCAAATGCAATTAGGCCTTCCAAAATCACAAACGTTGGTGACAATGGGATCCACACAATGATTGACTGGTGAAGGTAATAAATAGTCTGTTATATTAACGATGGGGATATGCTCCAAAAGAGTTGGAAACACTTCCCAACGACAATATCTAACTTTAGTAATAAATGACACTCGCCATTTCTCCTTGGTGATATCCTAATTTTTGCCACTAAGATACTCATGTCAAGTGTGGATAAGTGGTTTTTCTTGATCGATATAGTGTTGTCCCATTACAAACAAATGAGTGACTCTTAGGGGGGATCAGAGCAGGTATACCTCGGCTTTCACATTCTTGAGTTCCTCCCTTCTTATCAGGATTGTCTTTTGACACTTACTGATAGCATGATTTGATAGCACCCCATAAGTTAATAATGCTATGTTTCAAAATTCTAATGAATTTAGATTGGTGGGAATTGTTTGGATGCCTAGCCCAATCAATCCTACCTAACCTAAATCTTGTTTTGTGACCTCTTGCGGAGGATTTCAGTTAGTTGGAGATATTAAAATTTTTGATATGAAGGGTCCCATGTTTTATTAAGGTGTGTAAGGGAGGTATTTCACAATTCCCTTCCTTTCTAAATCACCAAGAATACAAGTAATCTGAGGTGAAGAGCATAATCGGATTGGAAGATATTTTAAGTCCTTTGATGTGTGCAAGTGATGAACACACATGTGAGATAAGCAAATTGATTGTTGCAACTAACTAAAGAGCTTAATGCAAATGCAAATGGAGATTTAACTTTAACTCTAATATATGTTAATGGTGCTTGCAAAAAAAAGGATAATGAACTAAAAGTGTGCAATGGAAGTATTTCACACTCCCCCCCAAACCGCTTTTCTGACTCACCAAGATCACAAAGGTGTTCAACCTATCCCACGTTGGGTGAAATCCTTTGAGGTTGTTGACAAGGCCCAATATTGAGTAACAGAAAGCAAATGTGATAACCCCAAATTGATCTTGCAAGATCTTGTTAGGAAAACAAAACAAAATGAAAATGAAAATAACTTGAAATAAATAAAAGAGAATAAGGGAATGTAAACCACAACAAGAAGCCAATGCTAGAGCCAATTTAGATTCCCCAATTGTCAAGCAAATACATGTAGTGTCACTTATGAGGTGTGGGCTTCAAAGAAAAGCGAATAAACTCCCTTAGGGAGGTTTATTTTGTCCACACTAAATGCTAGATAGCTTGAAGAACAAATGGGGGAAACACTTGCACCTTGGAGGAATGTGGAAAGGGGGCTTGGAGAATGCTAATAGGTGTGGGAAGAGGTGAGCTACGAGGAATCTTCAACACAATTCAAGCAGTATAACCTTGCTCTAAGTTTTTCTTACAATATGCATGCCCATGGATTTCTTTTATAGGCCAAGAGGTAGCCAAGAAACAACAAGATCCAAATGTGAACTTATTAACTCCATGGACTAGCTCCAAGGTACACAAAGGAGGCTATTTAATGCCACCAGGTAGGGAAGGAGCCAAAATTGAATTTCTGGAGGTGACGGGACATTGATGAGATTTCAATGCACGGTGGGTAGCTGATATTCCACAGTTTTGACAGTCTTGCGAATATCAAAGGGAAATATGCACTAGTTTTGTGTAGTTACATAACTGTTAATACACGCAGCAGTGCAAGTAAACATAGATTTAACTGCACGGACATTCCTTTATTATTATTATTTGGAATTTATGACTCATGCTACTTTTTGGACCTTGATGAGGATATCTTCAGTGGGCTACATGCTCTATGTCGATGATGCCTTGCTGTAAGAATCACAAAAAAGTCACATGTGTGCGAGATTTGAGAGCTAACATGGTCCCTCATATTATGTCTATAATGTCATACTAAAATTATTGCATCTTCCTTGGTAAATTTAATAATGTGTGATACTTTCTATGCTATGTTGTTTAATTATTAGCTTCCATGCTTGCCATATAATTTTACTATGGAAATATCTAAATGTCAATTATACACTCACCTCTTTCTACACAAATTCTTATTATTAGGCTTGAAATACTTGATCCCCCTTTTTTACCACTCTTTCTATTATTGGAATTCATTAAAACATATTATTTTCATCCTACTTCACTTTATGTTAACTTTTCCTTGCCACATATATTTAGCTATTTATATCATTTTTACTTTCAAACCTTTTATTCTCTACCATTTTGCATGTCTAATCATTATATTGAACAACTTCTCTTAATGTGCTTCAAAATGTATCTTCAGTCATTTTTAATAATTTCATTAATTCACATATATCACTCACATTACTGCTAATTTTTCCAACAACGCAATCACTCATGTGTCCTATGAATCCTAACCTACTATCTCTACAGGGGTATTTTGTACAACCATATGATCTCCAATCATAACTGAAGGTATCTTTACAAGGTGAAGGGAACCTTTTCATGACATAATCTTTCATATACACACTATGACACACATCACTAGTCATGAGACTGCAAGCATACTACTTCATAATTAATGTCATCATATTCAAAATTAGGAATGTCTTAAGGTGATTACTACATAGTCTTACTGAATCTCTCATTAGTAATTGATTTTAACATGTACACTTGTTAATTAGTTAATCTACATATGTCTTTCCTTATTACTCGGGGTCATCACTACACTAGATATGACTAACCCCCAATTTTCTTTAATGCTTTAGTTTTTCTAATCTCTATATGAAGCTCTTATATGTAAAATACAACTCATTAGTTTAACTATCAGTAAAAACCATATCTCCTCATTTTGAATTTGAATCTTTATTATTTAGTGATTATTTATAAGCAACTAAGCTTAGATTATTCCTTAGCTCAATTGGTTTTACACATATTCCACCACTTTTATGGGAACGCAATACAATAGTTTCCTTTGGATTAGGAATGGGGACTAACATATGACTCATGAAAGATGTTAAAACATTTTCCACTCAAATGGACTCCATGCCAAATGACTAAAGAACGATGATAGAGGAAATGTAAAGGTTTGTTTATTATTCGATCCTCATGGGGTGACATTGTTTACTACACCTTATTGTATTGTTTTCCCTATGTACTCTATATATGTGATTATCTCTTGGATAAGAGATCATTACAATTCTGTTATCCACACACACACCCATAGCTGCAATAAGCTACATGTTGTTATTTCATGTTATTATGACTTCTAACGCAGAGAAACTATACATTATATTTGCACAAAGATAATTTATCATTCTATTCCTTTATTGGACTTAGTGCTTCCATTAAATTTAGGAGATGTGGGATGGGAAGTCTTCATGACAAGAATCATACTCATTGTAGATATCTGTGTATACATATTATTATGTCACCGACATTGGATATATATGATTCAGTCAGGTATATTAATTTGGGGAAATTTTTAAAATATGAAAGTTTAGACTATGGTTTTGCAATACTTAACGCAATTTTTATTTAAGTTTTTTTTTAATTGTCCATTTTTTTAAACTGTCATTGGTTTGATGAAGGTGACATTGGCTTCTGTTCCTGTGCCCCAGGACCCGAGGGCGACATGATGTCAACAATCATACAATGCTATAATGTATTAGACTTTGGTTTTTCTGGCAACTTAGTGGTAGAGTTATGAGGTTGGTTTCTCAAGAAGTTTTGATATATAATATGTCTATTATCTGTCTTCAGCTTGTTATTTCAATACACGTTTAAATTTTAGATTGCCACGTATCATCTGGATCGCCACCTTCTCTTCCTGGTCTACAATCTATTCCCTACCTTGAATATTCAAGACTCTGGTTTTCACAAGAAATACAGATTTTTTATGAACTTCTACCAATATTAGAAATGAACTACAAGCATGATGATTCTCAGCTAGATCTTGCCTCCCAACTCGCCCAACTATGGCACATATGAAGAGGAAACATTTCATTCAATGTTTGCATCTCGCTATGTTCGATCTGGTCCACCCAGGTTCAATGGTCTTCCTATTTTTTCTTATATAATTCTCAGTTACCATGTTGAAGGTTTTATGTATCATGAGGTGCTCTGCAACCTTCGTAGATGTAGGTGCCTCACAACTTTTCATAACGTCCATGTATAGATTTGTTGAAATCTGTGGTAATAGATGCAGTTTCATATATTCTTCCATGTATAGATGTATTGAAATTTGAAATGTATTTATGATATGTTTGGGTGATTGAATGCAAGTGCAATATATCGAAGAATTTGTAACGGTTTGCAAATACTTGCTTGCCGGTTCAAAATGCCAGAGAAATCCATGCCCAACAATGTAGCTTATCAACTCATCAGTGATGAGTTTATGTTCGACAGAAACCCAAGATTAAACCTCGAATCATTTGTCACAACATGGATGGAGCTTTAATGCGATAAGCTTATATTGCAGTCCTCGAAAAATAACTACATAGACAAGGATGAGTACCCTGTCACAACTGAGTTACAGATTTGAACTCTGGAGTTCTTGATTCTAATTTGTGAGATATACATACCAATGTAGCTCCATTTGACTATTGTCGTGACTACTCGTTTCAGTGACAGGTAAGAAATTTTGCAACAGTGGGGGAACTCAATGAAAGATCGTGGAAGGGATAGCTCATGTCGGTGGCGTACCTCCACCATGATTGCATATTCCTTCCTCAATATTGGAAGTGTTTCCAAACTCTTTAACAACCAGATCTAAAATAATTGGCCGTGGTAAATTAGTCTCACAAAATTCCATTTTGTTATTACAATAAGATTAATTTAATTTTGTTTATTGCAATAAGATTAGTTTTTCGTGACATCTTGACTAAGTTACTAATTATTGGAACTTGATGTGGAATCCTTCCATTCAGTTTTAAATATCTAAATAAATAAAATAATTCAAGTGGAACAGATCCCTTTGCTTTCTTGTCAACAGTTAGGTCACTAGATTTCGCGACCAGAAAGTTGTTGATCATTGTGACTCCAACTTATAATCAACCATTTCAGGTCATGTACTTGAATAGGCTGGCTCACACATTACATCTTGTGCAACCACCTTTGTTGTATATTGTAGTGGAATTGCCATCTCAGTCAATTGAAACTGCTGAGGTTTTGAGGAAAATAGGGGTCATGTACATGCATCTTGTTTGTGACAAGAATGCTATCGATGTAAAGGATCGTAGCGCCCATCAACGCAGTGTAGATATTGCACACATTGAGCAGCATAGGCTTGATGGCATTGTGTACTTTGTGGATGACAATAACATATACACGTTGGAGTTGTTTGAGCAGGTGAGAGAAATCAAGTATTTTCTTTTCCTTTTTTCTTCGTGTTTCATCTTTTATTTTTGAATTCTCCATGCTACCAATTTTTTTTGTAGGACTTAATAGATTTATTGTAGCTGAGAAGTGTCTTTTGCATTGGTTAATTTTATAAAGCAAGAGGGACTGAATGCAATTGCTATTCATTTTTTGTAACATCTATATTAAACAGATGTTCGATTGTTTGTTGTGGGATCACTATTTGTTGCTTACGGGAGTGTGATGGTTTATGAATTTATTGGTTTAATTTTTTCAAGGTTGTGGAACAAAATATTTGTACTAGAAGATTTTGGGATTTGATTGGAAATAGGTTGTATTTGCTTCACATTTTCCAGAAGTCAGCCGAGTAAAACAGTTGGGAGATGTAGTTCTCGTCTTCTCTGGGTAACTAATTTTTAATTATTCATTTTCTCAAACTATACTTTATACTTCAGGTTCATGATAAAGTTTAAAGCTTTAATCAAAATTCTTTGATGTGGGGCTGCGCTAGAGAAAAAAGATGAACGATTCTACATCATAATAGGAGACCTCGCAGATCCTATGGAAGGAGGTCCTTGTTATCAATTGCACACAAAATATTTATATGAACTTGTTCTAAAGCCAAAGCTGAGCCACAGAGGACTGTTGTTACTCAGGTATAACATCACAATAAAATGACTCAAATTATTAATTTTTTTTTTAAATATTTATAATTTTTTCTTAATTCATGTTACAGTTGATAATTTACATAAATTATAAAACTTATTAAAAACCCTATCCTTGGGATAAATTAAAAACTTATTAAACTTATTGTTGGGATATTTAGCTCTTAACACCAAAATGTAAAAATCCTTAATTTAATTCTTTAAATTTCTCAATTTTTAATATAAAATGTATTTTTTCCTCCTACAACTTTATGCAAATAACACAAAGCAGGTGGCCACATGGCTCTTGTTGTATTGTGGTTTAGAATTGAGATATTACCTTGAAGACTTTTATGAATCTAAGTGTCATCCTTAACTTGAAGTATGTTGGAATCCTGGTTCTTATGAGTAATATGTATTTTGTGGCTATGGTGCCCACCCTTATGACTAATGTTTACCATTTCTTTTATTAATGTTTATGGAGAGGATGCTTGTTCATACAATTTGGTGGTAAGGGGTTATTACCCTCCACTAGAATTTGTTGCCTCCCTAGCCATATAACTTGTGTCGGGTTAACCAACTTATTTCAACGACCATTGAATTCAACTTGAATTGTTTTGATCAGTTTTATGATCATGCAAATAGGGGAAAGTTACGGGCCTGGTGACATTTATTACTCTAGATGTCTTGGTTCTCGACCATCCTCCATATCGAATCTTTTTAATAAAACTTGTGGACATTTGTCAACTCCTTCGTACTCGAGTTTAACTACCCCGAAGTCTCATCGGTCACCTCAAACTGATTTGACCAAGGTAGCAAAGTTAGTTGCCTAGCTTACTTTTCTCCAAGTATTCGATTGTAGATTTCATGGTTTCTAAGTTATTATAATTTAATATAACATATAATTTAAATTTTCATTATATAAATTATAAAAAAAATATATGCATATGTATGTGTGTAGTTATATTTTAAATTTTAGACATATATTAACTATAATTGACATATATCAATATAAAGATATTTTGACAAACCTGAATAAGATTTAAACATAATATTTTACTTTTTCTTAACCATAAAGTCAAATTTAAAAAAAAAAGTTGTAGGTGGGTTTCATGAGGCTGGGCCTACATGGAGGCCACATGCCTAATCTCACCTACAAATATAACATGGGATTTGAGCCTTTGATATATCATTTTCTCACCATTTTTTTTATGTGTTCTCTGGTTGATCTCTGCAACTTGAGCTCAGCTCTGCAGTTATCAACTTGCCTCCATGAAAATGGTTACACTAAAAATCTAGTGAGCGAGAGCTCAATTGCATCATAGTGCAGCCCGACGAAGGTATGCTCCCTTTTTTTGCTAGGGTTTTAGTACCAACATTCTTCTTCTCCTTTTATTTTGCTCGTTTGTTTAAATTTAGGGTTTTTTGTCAACTATGCATTTTCCTCTTAGGTGTCTCTATATGTGTGTGTGTGTGTGTGTGTATATATTGTTCTCTTTTTTTTTATGGGGCGACCTTTGGCTCACATCACCTTTCCTTCCTTCAACCGATTCTAGCACGTGATCGACTAAGTGTTTTTTTGTTTGTTTATTTTTTGTAGTATTTATATATACATAATATTTATAGGGTTTGAAAAGGGCGGCCTCGTGACCAACTCCTTCCTCCCCCCATCTGGAGTGGTAACCTTACTGCCCTCCCTCTCCTTCCCCCCTGCATGGTGTCAGGGTGACCATGGAAGTCAGTGCTTGGGATGGGTGGTTAGAGATGGTGAATGGTGGAGGAGAATGAGACTTTGGAGTCTAAACCCATTTTTTTGGCTTGCAATGGCGACCTCTGCTCGCCCCTCTATTCCTTCGCCTCCCTGTAACTTGTAGAAGTTTCATCTAGGATGCATGACCATGCATGTGTTGTGCACCTTACACTATAGTTGGGATCATACAATGGGGTTTACTCAACATTTGGATTGTTCCTTGAAACACGACACTACAGCTAATGGAAGAGTTGTTAAGTATGGAAACATTGGTATACGGAAAGGAATGTGCATAGAAAATGTTCTAGACCCTAGACCCCTCCCAGCGTCTCACTGTGTGGGCTCTTGTTAGGTCTCTCTCTTCGGCCTAGAGCTTAATGATCACACATTGTGAAAAAAAAAAACCTTTGGGATAGTGTGTGGGTTGCTCTCGACTAGGGAAATTTGTGTCTGGCTTGTACATGTTACATATGTGGTCTTGTAAGGCATGTTGTGTTGTTGTGGCATGTGCCCTTGGTTGGTTTGACTACATTATCTTATAATAATGATAAATACTTGTATCTTCTTTTGATAGAGGTCTAAATTGTTACATGCTCTTTAAGGTTTTTGGTTGTTTCTTGTAATACATCATCCTTGTTGATTATGACCTCCCTTTGTTATGTCCTATTTGTAAAACTACAAATTCTAATGAGCTTCTCCCTTCTACAAGTTATTTTTTTCCAATGGTTTCATTAATAGCACATGTAGTCCTTTAAACCACTTGTTTTTTTTACCTTGTATTGAAGAGGCCCCATATCTTCAAAAGAGGATTGGGTGTTATTGAAGGAAATATGTGTTCAACTGTTATTGTCAAGCATGTTGTAGCTTAAATAAAGTTCCTTTTGTCTGGAAAAGTAATATTTTCTTTCTCATTTGATTCTCCTTGTTGACAAGAAGGATATCCTTCTCACAGAATTTTTCTTACTTATGTAATTCATGAGGCGTGTTCAAAACCTATTTGCATCTAAATTCCTAAAGTGCAAAATAATGTTATCAACATTATTTCATTTTCAAATGGATCCATATTGGCCATTGAGTTTGTTGTAAAATCCATTAGTTGTCAAGTTCCCTATGAAAACATAGTAAGCAATTGTTGGTTATATTAGTATACATGAAAATATGTCTATAAAAGGAGTACAAATAAGGAGAGAGTAAAGAAAGTAAGAATATAGGAAAGTAAAAAACCCATAAGTCATACTTCAAACGAGAGAGAGAGAGAGAGAGAGAGAGAGAGAGAGAGA
>LPNX010441850.1:964486-975803 GCA_001517045.1 Pseudotsuga menziesii
TCTTACTGCATTTATAATATTCTAATTTTCTAGGTTGTAATATAAGTTTAATTTTTTTATTTACATTGAAAAACAAAAGTGGAAGGGATTTGCATACACAAGCTTAACTCTTTTTTTTTGGTTGCATGTTATGAAGGGATTTACCTAAGCTTGAAGGTTTCATATGAACAACTACCATATTTATAAACAAAATAAATGTTAAGTATTTCTATCAGATTCTTTATTCTCACTCCTTGTTACGTGTTCCAATGTGTTGTAGTATGGAACTCAAGTTTATAATGTAAATGTAAATGTAACTGAGTTCCATTGATGTGAGTCATACATAATACCACTATTTTGGGGTTTTCCCTATTAGTTTTGTTGTTCTAATAATGCACTTCTTGGTTATGGTTCTATTTGCACCAAAATTTAGATTTATCATAAAACTACATTAGAGGTGGTTATGGCCCCATTTAGGTCCCTAAGTATTTGAGCCATTGACTCGGATACTATGTGTAGGGACAACTTTGAGGTCCTTGCAAACTAATGCTTACTTAACAATTTATAATTTCACAGCTTATAATAAACATGAAACATGAATTAACTCTATCAATTCTAACAATTTTTAGTATAAGTTAAAGGAATTAAGCATGAAAAGTTTAATAATATTTAATAGTAAGCCTATCTAATCATTTTCTAGATAGTGTCACAAAATAATGCCTCCATAGATATTTCATTATCAAAATAAAATAAATAACAATTATTAACATAATTAACATACAATTTTTGGAATTAGAGAAATATCACCTAAATCTATTTGGATTAGCCCAAGCTTTCTTACTTTTTGATGCAATAGACAAGCCCAAACTGGTGTTTACTTTCTAGCTAGCTAGGAACGGCCTCACCGACTCCCTAGCTCCAAGAAACCTGTAGGTTCTTTGGTACTCCATGCTTGAAGTCCCCAAGAACAACAACATTATATGCAACATTTATAAGTAGGTCTTGAGATCCAACTCCCCTCTAGTTTAGATCTCCTAGTTACGGTTTCCCCCATGGGTTCCCAGCTTCAACTTCGTCTGTCCACTCCTTTCAATTTTTTCCTCTCATAGTTTCCACTAATTATCTTCCCAAAAGAAAACAAAAGTCCGCCTTCTTCCTTTCCCTCCTTTCTGTTTATTGAGTTCTCCACTTCCTCTCCCTTTTGGGGAGGAGCGCATTCAACTTTCTTAGGAAGTCAATTATATTACAAAATAAACCCTCTACCCTATCCAACATTTAAGTCCCACCAACTTTCAACCAACAAGTCAAAGGAAATAATATTGTTTTAACATAATAAAGTCTTACAAAGGAGATATATCTTCTCTAACTAGTTCGAAATTAAATTCTTGGTTTTGTAATTAATAATTACAAATAACATTTTAACATTTTAATAATTATAAATCATATTTATAACTAACAATATATTCATAACTTGTAATTAACATTTTAATATTTCAATAATTATAAACAATATTTATAATTAACACTAAATACACAAGTTATAATTAACATTTCAACGACAACTTCATTTAAAATTTCTGAATTTACAAAAGTATGAAATGAACAATTATAATCCCATGTAGGATTAGGTGAGGGTTTTGCAGATAGAGAACTCAGAGGTGGAAGGATTGAGGGGGGTTTTCGGAAGGAGGGTGACCTGACGAAAGAATAGAAGAGGGCAGTGGGGGAGGCATGGGAGCCTCCCAAGCCCCTGAAACAATCGACCTAAATATTGGAGATATCCCGATCAATCTGGATCTGAATAAGGCGAAGAAACCAACAGCTCAAAAACTAGGGCAGTGCATGCCTAAAGTGACCTTGATTCCAACCATATTGGTTAAATCGCCCTAAGATCGGGGAAAATATCCAATTTATGCAGGATCATGCACTGATAGGAAAGTTTGTGGGTCTCCAGCCATCAGAAAAATCCTTGGTATGGCGGATCAATACGACATGGAAACCAAAGGGGCACTATGATCTCCAGTTGGGATCAAAGGGGTTTTCACCATTTCCCTCCTCAGTATGGAAGATCGGAATAGGATCATGGATGGAGGGCCATATTTCTTCTACTCTACAGGCCTTTTCATGCTACCCTAGAAGGAGAAGTTATTTTCGAACAAGGAGGATATTAAGGTTGCGCCTGTATGGATTAGACTATATTCACTGTCAGAGAAGTACTGGGATCTAGAAATTTTGGAAGATCTACAGAATACCCTGGGGAGATTTGTAAATATATCAGAACAAACTAGGGTTCAAATACATGACATATGCAAGGATATGCGTCTACATGGATCTATCAAAAGAATTACAAGAAACAATCTAGATGTCGTGGTATGATGAGGGATGGCTCCAAACCCTAGACTATGAACAGATCCCCTTTCGATGCCAAAGGTGCCATGAATACGGGCATATTTTCAGATATTTCCCTATGAATAACCCAAAGGCCAGTGGGGCAAGGAAGGAGGAAGAACATAAGGGTCAAGGTTTCACAAAGGTCCCATCCCAAAAAAGAGGAGGCAGAAGGCAGGAGACTCAAGAGAACCATAAGAAACCAGGAGTCTCAAACAAATTCAAAATCCTAGAAGATCTCACGAAATGTATCATGGAATTTTATGAAGGAAGGCCGAGGGGGAGAAACAAAACAAAGCACCCCATACTACACTGAAACAGAATGGTCCTATGGAAGAGGAACTGGATCAAGGGAAGAAGACTGTCGAAGATCAAGAGAAAGGGGACGAAGCAGAGGATATGGAAATTGGAGACTTAGATATATAAAGAATTGAGAAGGCTTGTGTAGATGTAGAGAAAGGATATGTCCCACAAGAACAAGTAATACTATTGAAGGAGGCCATTCTTCAGGCCTGAGCCTCAAACCAATTGGGGATAATCTTGGGATCTCACAAGGAGACCAAAAGGAAATTCAAAGAACTAGCCAAGAAGGATGGGAAAAAATCGAATAAGCAAAGGGTCACAGAAGCAGGAAGGAAGTTAGTAGAATCGGGACAATACCGAAAAATAAGGTGGCCTTATGCCTTTAGTTCCCTAATGAATATTTAATCATGGAACATTCAGGGCTTGAATAGCCCACAGAAGGTAGGAACCTAAGTAAAAATATTAAGAGACATAACCTTGACAATTGTTTTTCTCTAGGAAACAAAATTCCTGACAAAAAGAATAGAGGAGGTTAGAAAGAAAATTTGGGAGGGGGGTGAAGGAATGGGCATAGATGCTAGAGGCTTCACGGGAGGCCTAGGGATCATGTGGGATCTTGATAGGGTGTCCCTGGGAGGATTACATGGTAGAATATGTCTCTTATCTGTAGACTTTAAAGTGATTGGTTTCCCTGTGGAAGGCATGATCACGAATGTTTATGCCCCCCAGTATCTAGGGGTAAAATGATATTTCCTCATATCCCTCCAAAGGATTAATAAAATTAGATGCAACAGACACTGGGTTGTGGGAGGATATTCCAAACTCATCACATCCTTGGTCATTAAAGGTTGGAGGAAGAGTGTGAGGTCTTTAGGGATACTATTGAGGACCTTGCATTGGTTGACATCATACCAAGTGAAAGATGGTTCACTTGGAACAATAAAGGAATGAGGGGAAATCATATAGATTCCAGGATTGATTGGTTCCTGGTATCATATGCCCCCCAATATCTAGGGGTAAAATGAGATTTCCTCATAGACCTCCAAAGGATTAATAATAGTAGATGCAATAGACACTGGGTTGTGGGAGGATATTCCAACCTCATCACGTCCTTGGAGGAGAAGAAAGGTGGTCATTAAAGGTTGGAGGAAGAGTGTGAGGTATTTAGGGATACTATTGAGGACCTTGCATTGGTTGAAATCATAGCAAGAGAAGGATGGTTCACTTGGAACAATAAAGGAATGGGGGGAAATCATATAGATTCCAGGCTTGATTGGTTCCTAGTCTCATAATTGATCATGGATTTGGGAAGTGAAATCCATCGAGCTATCCTCCTAGGCGCTGGCTTGGATCACTGGCCCATTAAGTTAATGTGGAGCGGCTTGGGATCCCAATTCAAAAAGTCATTTATACTGGAATAGTTCTAGTTAGACCACCCGGGTTTCGATGAAAAGATCAAAACCTGGTGGGAAGAGATGAGTGAAGAAGGAGGGATGAACATGTACAAGTTTCAACAGAAACTAAAGGCCGTGAAAGCTAAAATAAAAAAATGGAACAAGGAGGAATTAAACAACATTTTTGCAGATAAAAGGGCCTTGGAGCTGCGACTCTAGGAAATTCAATCCATAGGGATGACAAATGGATACACTCAAGACCTGCGGGCATAAGAACAAAGGCTTAGTGCACGACTGGAGGAACAGGAAAATAAAGAAGAACTCTTTTGGAACAAAAATCTAGAAATCAATGGTTAAAAGAGGGGGAAAGAAATACAAATTTCTTCCAACGCTCGGTGATGTAGAATAGGGTGCAAAAAAAAATATACTCCTTAAAAAACATGGGAGGGGAACGATTGGAATCTAGAGAAGGAATAAAGATGACCTTAAACAATGTTTTCATTGAAATTATGTTGGATCCAAGGCTGGAGAGAAGCACTGATATTGATCTAATTACCAGGTTCATCCCTTCCTTAGGCTCAACTTAGTAAAATGGTCTTCTGATGAAACCTATAACTCTCTATGAAGTAGAGGAGGCAGCATTTGAAAGGAGGGAAGGGACAACCCCGGGCCCTGATGGATACCCTTTTAATTTTTTCCACCAATTTTGGGACCTTATAAAAATGGAGCTTTGGAGAATTGTGGAAGACTAAAGATTAATGAAGAGATTAATTCTAGAGTTCAATGCGACCTTCATTAATCTAATCCCCAAATGTGAAGGAGAATATTCCCTAGATAAATTTAGACCCATCAATCTCTGCAATGTGATTTATAAAATCACAACCAAGGTCATAGAAAATCATCTTAAACCCCTGCTACTAGGGATTTTCTCATTGGATCAATTAGGCTTTGTTGAGGGTAGATATATAATGAATGGAATCATCCTGGTGCATGAATTACTCCACTCCATAAGAACACAAAAAATGCCAGGAATGCTTATTAAGTTGGACATAGCCAAGGCCTATGACAAGCTAAATTGGCACTTTATGAGGCATATTCTTGAATCTTTTGGATTTCGGGCAGACTGGATTGATTAGATAATGCATCTGGTGACTTCATCTTTCTACTCCATCCTGATAAATGGGGTCCCATCATGAACCTTCTGACCTTTTAGGGGAGTCAGGAAGGGAGACCCCCTGTCCCCTTTCCTTTTCATTCTAATGGCGGAGGGCTTGCAGAGGTCTCTGGCACATGCAAGGGAGAATAATGATTTAAGAGGGCTTAAAGTCCACACCGAGTCGACGAAGCACACACAACAACAATTTGTTGATTTTACGATGTTCACAGGCTACCCCTTCGTCCAAGAAGCTAGGCCATTCAAGGAATGTCTTACAGACTTCGAATTAGCTTCAGGCCTGGAGATTGATGCCCATAAATCTTAGGTCTTTTTCTTCAACACCTCAAGGGTCTCCCAAAGAAATATATGCAGGATCCTGGGTTTCTAGGAGAGCTCCCTTCCATCCAAATACCTGGGCACCCCATTGGTGACAGGCCTAGCAAAAAAGGGCTCGTGGATAGAGCTCTTAGATAATATGAATAAATTGGACTCTAAGGTCTCTCAATTTTGCAAGTAGAATGGTCTGGGTAAAATCAATCCTTCAGGAAATTCCTTCCTACCTTCTATCCACCTTGGCGGCCCCAAAGACGATTCTTAAGGAAATTCGGCGAATACAAAGGGAGTTTTTGTGAAGTGGAAACATTAACAAGAGGAAATGGCCCCTGGTCACCTGGGACATTATTTGCACTCCCAAAACCCAAGGGGGTCTGGTTCTGAGAGACCCATAGAAAGCAAGTATAGTTAGTGGAACAAATCTCTAGTGGTGATGGGTCACACAGGAGAAAGAACCATGGGAGGAAATTTTGAATTCAAAATATGCAGAGGGTTGGGAAAAATAGGACCTAATGCATTTCTCAGAAGACAAACAAGGGTCACATATATGGTGCACAACATGTCAGGGGAAAGACCTAGTTCATGTCCATAGTTTCTGGGAAGTTAGGGATGGACAGACGGCTAGGATACGGGAGGACTCATGGAAACAACTCCCACCCTTGGGGCAGGACGATGAGCTCTAGCATGTAAGGGAGGTGTTAGCACTCTGTTTGCAACAGTCGAGTTACGGACCTGGAAGAATTCAAAAGGGTCCTATTAAGTGAAGAATTATATGAACACCCTTTAGGTTATCCAATGGACACTTTCCATTGGCTAGGACCGTCAAAAAGATAAGGGGATAAGAGGTTGATTATGGTAGAGGGAGAGGAATATAGAGGTGTTATTAAAGGTTAAGGGAAGGCGATAAAGAGAGAGGGGGGGGAGAGAGATGGCCAGTTACTAGTAGTGGTCAGAATACATGAGTCAATGTTTGTGACAAAAAGAGTAGAGGGGTGTTAGGGAGTAGAGAGAGAGATGGGGGGTTTAGTGGTGAGTAGGATATAGAGAGAGATAAGGGGGTTAAGGAGAGAGATGTAGGTTAGGGGTAGAGGAAAAGAGAGGAAAATAGGGTGGGATTTATGGGTTTGAGCGAGAGAGAAATGGGAGGAGGTTAATGGTGTAAAGAGGATTAGGAGAGAAAGAAGGAGAGAGAGGGTTAGTAAGGTTTATGAAGAGGAGGGAAAATAGAGTGAGAGTGAGGAGGGTTCTTAGTTTTAGGCATAGAGAGAGAGGAAGGGAGAGAGATAGTAATGGAGGGGGATTAGGGGAGAGAGAGGGGGAGTGCTAGGGGTAATTAAGTAGGATGGGTCTTAGGGAGAAAATGGAAGGGTTAAAATTAGAGATGGGGGTGAGGAGTTGAGAGTTGGGGGTATAGATAGGGGGAAAAGGTTTTGGGAGTAGAGAGAGAGATATATATAGGGGTAGAGAGAGAGACAAACATGATGTTAGGGGGTTGGTGGAAATATAAAGGGGTGGTTAGGTCTAGTAGGAGTAACAAAGAGATATAGAGAGGGGTTAGTAAGTGTTAGTGGAAAAAGGCGGGGGAGAGAGAGACTGGAGGTTTGTGGTAGTAGTGGAGTAGGGAAGTGAGTGGGAATGAGAGAGAAAGTGAAAGAGAACAGTGGGCGTCAGGGGTAGGTGAAGGACTAAGGGATTATTAGATAGATAGTGAAAGATCCAATTGGGGGTTATTTGGTGTTCTGGGTTTGGGGAGTAGCAAATTTAAAGAGGGGGATATATTTGAGTGGTTTGGTGGAGAGAGAGAGAGAGATAGGTGTTAATGGGGAGGTGGATTAGGTGAGAGAGGGAGGGTTTAGGAGTAGTAGGATTAAGAGAGGTGTTAGAGAGATATGGGGGGTTTATGATTAAATGAGAGAGTTATAGGGGGGTTGTGATTAAAACGAGAGTGATATAGAGATAGAGGGGGTGATTATAGGTTATTATTATTATGGGTAGGGATAGGAGGGGGAATGGGGTAGAGAATGAGATAAGCATTGAGAATTAGGATTTGGGGAGGAAGGAAGTTAGAGATAGAGGGACAAAGAGAGAGAGAGAGAGATTACATGGTTGTTAGTGTTAAGGCAGAGGGGAATAAGGGTCAAGGATTATGATAGAGGGTCGAGGCTATTGGTATGATTACAAGAGAGAGAGAGCAAGGGGTGAGGGGCAGGGAGTGAGCGTGGGTGTTAGGTGGTTGAGGAAGAGAGAAAGGAGTGGGAGGTAAGTTTTGGTTGAGTGTGGGAGAGATAAAATGAGAGAAATTTTTATTAAGGGTTAAGGCGAGGAGGGGATAGATAGAGAAGGAAGAGGATGCTTAGTAGTAGTGGTGGGAATAGTGGGGTTAGTGTTTGTGAGAGAAAGAGGTGAGAGGTGTTAGAGATTTAGGGGTACGAGGAGTAGGAGAGGAGTTAGATAGATATAGGGGGGTTATGATTAGAGAGAGAGTGATATAGAGAAATAGGGGGGTGATTATGTGTTATTAATATTATGGGTAGGGGTATGAGGGGGATTAGGTTATATAGAATGAGATAGGCATCGAAGGTTAGGTGTTTGGGGAGAAGGAGGGATAAAGGGAGGGATAGAGGGAGGGATAAAGAGAGCGAGTGAGGGAGGAAGAAAGGAGGGAGAAGGAGAGAGAGGGGGGTATGGAGTGAGACACAATCTTATTAATGGTTAAGGGGAGGAGGTGAGGGGCATAGAAGGAAGATGCCAGTTAGTAGTAGTGGTGGGAACATGGGGGCTAATGTTTGTGAGAGAAAGAGCTGAGGGGTGTTAGAGAGTAGAGAGAGAGATATAAGGGTGGAGGTTATAGGTAGGTGGAGGACTGTGGGGTTGAGAGAGAGAGAAAAGGAAGGTTAAGGAGAGAGAAGGGAGTAGTAGAGAGAGAGGGGAGTTTGGTGGTGAGTATGAAATAAAGAGAGATAAGGGGGTTAGGGAGAGAGATGTTGACTATTGGTAGAGGGAGGGAGAGAGAGGAATATAGGGGTGATATTTAAGGTTAAGGGAAAGGGAGAGAGAGAGAGAGAGAGAGAGAGAGAAAGATAGATGGTTAGTTAGTAGTAGTGGTGGGAATATGGGGGTTAATGTTTGTGAGATAAAGAGTACATGGGTGTTAGGGAGTACAAATAGAGAGAGATAAGGGTGGAGGTTATGGGTGGGTGGATGACTATGGAGTTGAGAGTGAGAGAGAGAGAGAAAATGAAGGTTAAGGATTGAGAAAAGAGTAGCAGAGAGATAAGGTGGGTTCAGTGGCAAGAAGGATATAGAGAGAGATAAGGGGACTAGGAAGAGAGAGAGGTTAGGGGTAGAGGAAAAGAGAGGGAGATAGAGTGGATTTTATGCGTTTGGTGGAGAGTGAAATGGGTGGAGGTTAATGGTATGAAGAGGAGTAGGGGAGAGAGAAGGAGAGAGAGGGTTAGTAAGGTTTATGGGGAGGAGGGGAGAGAGAGTGAGAGTGAAGAGGAGTCTTAGTGGAGATGGGGGGTTAGGGGTAGTGGAGCAGGATGGTTCTTAGGGAGAAAGAAAGGGTTAAAAGTAGATACATATAGAGGTTAGAGAAAAAGGAAGAGATGTAGTGAGGCGGTAGTGGAGAGTGGGATTATAAAAGAGAGAAGGGGAGTTAGGGGGAGTAGGGTGGGCATTATGGAGGGAGAGTGAGGGATACAAATAGACATAAAGAGAGGTTAGAGAGAGAGAAAGAGATGAGGTGATTATAGGTTGGGGTAGATAAAAAAATAAAGATTAGAGAGTTTAGGGTTTAGGAGCACAAAAGAGAGAGCGATTAGTGGTAGTGGGGAGGAGAGGGTATAAGGTGATTAGGGGCTTGGGAAGGAGGATAGATAAAGAAGGTGGTTTATTATAGGATTAGGAGAGAGAGAGAGAGAATGGGTTAGGGCTAGAGAGAGGGTGATATGGTGATTGCTAGTGGGTTTAGAAAGAGAGAAGAGAGAAATGGGTGGGGGTTAGGGGTAGGTCGAGTACGGTAGAGTAAGAGTGAGTGAGGGGTTATTAAATATTAGGGGTAGTATGATACAAAGAAAGAAGGCAACGGTTAGTAGGGGTGGGAACAGAGGGTCAATGTTTGTGAGAGAAAGAGTAGAGGGGTGTTAAAGAGTAGAGAGAGATAAGGGTGGAGGTTATGGGTAGGTGGAGGACTGTGGGGTTGAGAGAGAGAGAGATAGAAGGAAGGTTAAGGAGTGAGAAGGGACTAGTAGAGAGGGGGGGGTTTAGTGGTGAGTACGAAATAAATAGAGGTTGACTATGGGGGGGAGAGAGAGAAAGAGAGAGAGAGATGGTCAATTAATAGTAGTGGTGGGAATACAGGGGTTAATGTTTATGAGAGAAAGAGTAGAGGGATGTTAGGAAGTACACACAGAGAGAGATAAAGGTATAGGTTATGGGTAGGTGGAGGACTATAGGGTTGAGAGAGAGAGAGCATGAAGGTTAATAAGTGACAAGGGAGTAGTAGAGAGAGAGGGGGTTTAGTAGTGAGTAAGATATAAAGAGACACAAGGGAGTTAGGGAGAGAGAGAGTTGGGTTAAGGGTAGAGGAAAATAGAGAGAGATAAGGTGTGTATTATGGGTTTGGGGGAGAGATAAATGAGTGGAGGTTAATGGTATGAAGAGGATTAGGGGAGAGGGAAGGGGAGAGAGAGTTAGTAAGGTTTATGGGGAGAAGGAAAGAGAGAGTGAGAGTGAGGAGGGGTATTAGTGTTAGGCATAGAGAGAGAAAGATGGTAGTGGAGAGAGAGAGAGATGGTAGTGGAGAGGGGGGTTAGGGGTAGTGGAGTAGGATGGGTCTTAGGGAGAAAGAGAGAGGGTTAAAAGTAGAGACATATAGAGGCTAAAGAGAAAGGGAGAGAGAGAAAGAGGTGGTAGTAGAGAGTGTGATTATAAGAGAGAGAAGGGGAGTTAGGGGGAGTAGGGTTGGCATTATGGAGAGAGGAAGGGTTATAGATAGACATAAAGAAAGGTTAGAGAGAGAGAAAGAGATGAGGAGGTGATTACAAGTTGGGGTAGATAAAGAAATAAAGATTAGGGAGTTTAAGGTTTGGGAGCACATGAGAGAGAGAGAGAGAAAGAAAGAGGGGAGGGGGGGTGTGATTAGGGGTAGTGAAGAGGAGGGGGTTGGGGAAGGAAAAAATATAGAGATCGAGGGTGTTAAGGGCTTGGACAGGAGAATAGTGAGAGGAGGTGGTTTATGGTAGGAGTAGGAGAGAGAAGGAGATAGAGAGTGGGTTAGGGGTAGAGAGGGAGTGTGATAGGCTAGGCTAGTTGTTATAGGTGGAGTAGGGTAGAGTGAGAGTGAGAGAGAGGGTTAGTAAGGATTACGAGTAGTATGAGAAAGTAGGAGTAGGTGTGTGTGTGTTTTTTTGAGAGAGCTTGGATGTTAAATAATAAGTGGGATGAGAGAGAGGTGGGACTTATGGGTAGGTGGGTGATTATGGGTTTGTTTGTGTGTGTGTGTGTGTGAGAGAGAGAGAGAGATAGAAAGAATCGAGGGGGGTGTGTGAATAGGAGTGGGATGGAAAAGGAGGGTTGGGGGAATAAATAGATAACTATGAAGAGGGTTAAGGTTTTGGAGGGAGTAAGGTAGTTAAAGAGAAGGGGGTTAAAGTTACAAAGTGGGAGAGAGAGAGAAGGTGGGGGGGTTAGGCACTTAGAGAGAGATATAGGGAGAGGATTGTAGGAGTAGGGGAGAGAAAGTGTGGGGGGGTAGGACCTT
>LPNX010441854.1:0-28029 GCA_001517045.1 Pseudotsuga menziesii
GAATTCTCAGCACATCTGACCCGTGATGCCCATTCATTGCTAAAAGGCGTACGTTTCTCATCTTACTTATCTTGCATTGTGTATAGAATTATATGATCACTTGGCAAAAGTGTGACTGAGTGTTTTTCCTTCATGTGATGTGCAGCTGCTGCAGACGGATCCAAGCAAGCGCCTAGGCAGTGACGAGATCAAAGGACACAAGTGGTTCATATCAATTGACTGGAAGAAACTCGAAGCTCGGCAGATACAGCCAACATTTAAGCCTGATGTCAATGGGAATTGTTGCACAGCTAATTTTAATGTAAGTTGGATAAACACGTCTCTTGAAGGAAAATATTAGAGTCATTGTTGCTCCCTTGATTTTGACTTTAAACCAAATATCCCCACCACTCTTTAATTTTGGTGTGGTTTCCATCTATGTTAAACAAAACGAGAAACGATGTTTCCAGGTTTCACACATATAAGAAATAAAAATGAATTAATTAATATATGAATTGAATATTATGACAATTTATAGATTTTAGAGTTTTTAGGAATGACTAGACTTAGCTTAAGTCCAACATTTACCCAATTAAGTTTAGATTCAATGCAGCAAAGTTTAACTTCAATGCAGCCAAAGAGTAACAAACTCGAGGTTCAGACTCCAAGTTGCTCCACCCAGTTATCATCACTTCAATGTAGAAAACATACTATTAGTTCTTTTACCACAATTGCACATCATTTAAATTTGAGGATTGTCAACATTTAAGTGGTTTTCAATTTGAATCCATTGTGGATTTTAGTGATCCTTAATATTAAAATACATATTTTTAAGTAGTTTTCAATTTGAATCAATTGTAGATTTTAGTGATCCTTAATATTAAAATATATATATATATTTTTCTGTTTATCAAGAGTTATTGAAAATACATTACTACATGATTTTCATTGCTAGCTATACATTTATCTTCCTGAATAGTTGTGGATAATTACCTTTATAGCTTTTTGTCCAAAAGATAAAGTGTCAACAACTCAACTTAGCACCATCGTGAGTGCCTATCAATGTGGGCAAAATGGAAAGGCAATATTGCCTTTCATAAGTATTATGAGAAGGGAGTTGGAAAGTGAAATATATATTACAGGTTCATCATATCACATGCTTGAAATTTACATCATTTAGAGTTATACATAAAATAATTGAAGATTTCTGGAAGATAGTAAAATCATCTACCCCTCAACCGGAACTCATAAAAGTGGACAATTAATTGCAAATATAATTACAAATATAATTGGTTCAGACTACACAATGAAATTTTTTTCAGAGTACATGCCATTAAAGCAAATCACTGTAATTCACGTATGAAAGAATTGTGTTCACTCTATTTCCATAATGCAAGCATAATATTTTATGATGTTTTAACTTTCCACACTTACTTGCCTTACCAAATAAAAATTAAACCGTGAAACGAACCAGTTTTCAAAGAAACGGAAATTGGTTTCTGCATAAACCGGTAGAAGAAACGTTGCGTCTTTTAAGAAACCGTTTTTTGGTTGTAGAAACGAAAACGACCATAGAAAACAACGTTTTTCGTCAGGTTCCCGTTTCTACAGCGTTTTTTATAAAAAAACTCCGACTACCGTCACGTTTCTGGTAACATAGGTTTCCATGTCTTCCTTTGATATTATGGGATAATAAGTCCTTAGATGTATATTGGTAATTCCATAAGAATATTCGTATATCAAGTTGAACCCAAAGTAGGAAAATTTTCTTCCACTAGGGTTTTTGGAGAAGTTGGTATAGAGAAAGGTTATGACTTGGTGTGGTTAAGCTTTATCTCATGGGATAGAATGATTATCCAAGCTTTATATTATGAACACTTACTTTTCAAGTGCAATGTATGATATAAATATGATCATTCTTTTAAATTCACTATAACTAAAAGAGAATCAAGTTCTTTTTAAGTCCTTTGACTACAAGCATCCTCCTATCAAGGGGAAACAATATTCAAACCCTAAGAAACCAAACTAGGCTCTAAATTCTCATCCCATTGGAAAACAAAGGATAAGAGACTCTTAGAAAGGAATAGTCTAAATGTTAGAAAATTTGGACCTTTTTCAGCCACATTTTTCTGATCATTTTTGCCCAAAATCTACTTACCATTGGAGAACAAAGGATAAGAGACTCTTAGAAAGGAATAGTCTAAATGTTAGAAAATTTGGACCTTTTTCAGCCACATTTTTCTGATAATTTTTGCCCAAAATTGTTGAAATTGCATATATAAGTTGTTGATATTGCTTAATCCAGGTGCATTAAAGGGTATTTGAGAGCACTAAATCCATTTATGTGTTCAAAAATGAAATTTCAGTTATTAAAAATATATTTTAACCAAATATTTTATAGATAGATTTAGTGGTGATAACTAGAAAATGTCCATATTGTCAAACATTTAAAATAATCTTGTAAATCCCCTTGCAAATGTACATGGACCCAACATTATGTCTTAATCGCTCTTCAATATTTTTGGAAACCTCATGTCTAGCTTCCCAACAAAATTTTCAAGGACATGTTCTACTAGCGAATCCCCTACTGGAATTATCATCACCCTAAATCCATGTAGAAATATTGACTCTTGAGGCTCTTGAAACAAAACAATTAACATCCAAGGGTATCTTCCCCTAGCATTCAACCATCATTCTCACCCACAAAAAGGATAAATAAAACCAAGAGAAATGATATATGATAGATCCAAATCCTAGAAAAAATTAGGGCATAAATCCAATTAGATAGAATGGTAGGATTAAGAAAACATAGCAAAGGCTTCTAGGTGTGAACGAAACACTCTAAGGAGTATTTAAAAGTGGTACTAACCCTCTCAATCCAATAAATTGAATACATCTCCTAGAATTATAGGGGGTTAGATAGCAAGAATAAATAAGAAGTGGTTCATAGTTTGGTCCAAATGTAAATGATCGAAATGTAATACCTGTCCAAGTTACCAACAAAAAACAAGGTTATCTCCTCCTGATCCATAACATGATCTAGAACAAGAGTAATGAAACCACTATTGAAGCCCAAGTATCCTAGGGAGGAATATCCACTATTTGACATCCAAAATAGATTGATTTAATGACAACAAAGATATCCCCTCACTATCTTTGCACAACTATACAAGTGGAATCAACTAGGAATTGAGTACATTTTTTTGTGTTGCTAAATATTGCTAACTACTATCAATATGAGAGACAATGTTGGGAGTCCCTTAGGAATTATAGAGATAATTTCCAACACACTCATAGAATCCTTGTCAGAGACTTGGATTTGATTATTGTTTCCACATGGAAAAAATAGAAGCGCTACATATCCATGATCATTTTGGAGGGAATTTCAAATACCTCATAGTAGATTCGGATCATGTCAACCTTAATCCCATGAGAGGTTGATTTACATGGAATAACATAAGTCTAGGACCAAGGTACATCATCCATATGTTATATTATAGTTCATAGCTCCTTCCTCTTAGAAAATGTCCACATTTATTCCTCAATTCTCCCTTCTTCCGGCTCTAACTATTATTTAATCCTCTTAGTTTTGTGAGAGAAAGAGAAATATGGTCTGATCCCTTTTAATTTTAGTTCCACCTAGCCACATCACCAAACTACCTAGGATATTATTCAATAACCTTGGTACACCTCAATTCATGCCCCCCCTCCTTCAAATGGGATAAAATTACTAGAGTAGTTCAACAGAAACTAAAGGCATGGGATGAATTCTTTGTTCTCTTTACATAAAAATAAATAAATGGATGTAAAAAAATCTCACATTCATCTAGCGTTAAATTGAAAATGGAGAAACTAGGAAGGATATGAAGGACATGGAAGCAGAGGCAACATCATATTTTCTAAAATATAAAAAACAAAAGGTTTGTGTTCTCCCAATACTTAATAGATTGGATAGTAAAGTGTGTAGGATGGACATGGTTACTCCCCTAGTCAGTGATAGACCAACTGAATACTCTTAAGGAACAAAGGGTCTGATGTCGGGATGCCTAATACCCCTCTCTATATATCATAATGGATAATTCCTTAGGCCAGTCCTTAGAAGAAGGAACATTCTTAGACCTCCTACTAGAGTCTCCATCCTAATTTCTCATATATTAAATGTAATATCCCATTTTGACCCCAGAATGTAAGTAGGTATGTAATGATAAAATGGCTAGAAGATGGACACTTATCATTGAGGAGAAAATATATTTACATGATGTGCATATATTGTTAGTAAATATATTTGATAATTGCAAATGAAGGACAAATAAGAAATTGGAGGATATGATTCCAAAAGTGGGGGAAGTGGAAGGGGGCTAAGTGGAGAGGACCTTAATGAGTTATTTAACCTATGTCCTTAACCCTTATTATAATCCTTTATTAGTTAAATTATCCAAAATCCATTAACCCGTGATTAGTAGACAAGGATTAACAAACCTTTTTATATTAACATACACTTGATATTAAAGGGTGAAAATGGGATCATCATGCCATGTGGAGGTTCATGTTGCTTTGTTTTAATTAAATAGTTGTGCATCTTTGCCCATGGGAGGGAGAGAGCAAGTGGTAAATTCTTTGTAAATGGTTGTAAATGGAAGGTCTCATGTTCAAATGGGACAAATGTACTTGTGCGCCATGGTTTGGGCCCTGTTGATGCCATGTGAGATTGCCCGTGTGTATGTGTGTGTGTGTGTGTGTGTGTGTGTGTGTTTGTGTGTGCATGTTCGTGTGCGTGCGTGTGTGCGTGTGCGTGTGCGTGTGTGCGTGCGTGTGTGTGTATGTGTGTGTGTCTTGTTTTGTAGTTTATTTCTATGATATAATTTCAATCCATAGATTAGTGATTTAAATATTTATTTTACAATCCGTGTGCTTAATTTCTAACAAAGTGTGAATTTAGTTTAGCAATTACTTTCTAGTAGAGTGTGAATTAGTTTTATCATTTACTTTCCAGCATGGTGTGAATTTATTTTCCTATCGTGTGATTTAATTTCCTTGCAACTTATTTTTAGTAGTTGTTTAGCTGGTTGGTTCCTTGTCAAGACTACGTAACTTTTCATATCAGTGTTTGTAAGTAAGGTTATTGAACTACAACTTCACAGTAGATAAACTAATGTAAGAGGAGATTGTGGTATACACACAGTGCATGGTAACTCGCAAGTTCTCAACAAACCATGGGTTGACAATTAATGTACAGACTTCTTAGCTTCCCACTAGGAAATTAGAAGGTATTAAAAAAACTTGTCATTTTGGTGTCATTGTCGGGGAGTTGCCAAAGGTGTAATTGAACTCTTGCATTGGTTCTAGGAACATCCATAGGTTGAACTTGATAGTTTTTCTCATTGGTTTTAAGGCGTTTTTTAATTTCATTCATTTCATGAAATTATTTTTAATGATTTCTTTTATTTTCATGAATAAAAATAAATGCCCAAGAGGATGATTAAGTGGTGTAGTAAGAGCCACCCAAATTACTAATGTTCTTGTTGGTAAGAGGAAGAAGGTGGTATTGAATAAGGATTCCAATGAATGAAAATTAAAAAAGGGAAATCATTCCAATAAATTTCAAAGAGGTATGCGATGCATTGTTGAATTCATGAAATTTGAAAGACTTTCCATAACTTTGCATTCATGTGAAATATTCACTTGATGAATTTACTAAAAAAAATACCTGGAACAATCCTATTTTGAGAGACCATATGAGATTATCTTTCAAACCTATTTCTATACAAAATATCCCTTTAAATCTAGTTTCCAACCCAATTTGCATCACTTAATTTGGATTTCAAATGAAAAATATATGGTCAAAACACTTACTAGGAGTCAAGCAGGAAATTTGAAATCAGAGTTGGGACAAACAATATTTGAGGGGTCAAATGATTCCATTTTAAAAACTCGTTTCTCATAGAGATATCCAAAATTATATAATTTACACGCCAAATTTAATCACTTAATTTCTATACCACATGAGAAATTTATGCCCAAAAAACTACTTGTTTGTCATAATCATGCACTCCTTAAATTTTGTTTTCTAGGTTGTTCATAGGTACATTTGACCCATCAATTCCTCAATTTTGCCAAAAACATGTTTATGTTGGAGATACCTACATGACTCTACTTTCATATCCAACTTTAATCCTGTCTATCTACCATCAAAGAAAATATAATAATTGATCCATCATTCCTTAGCACTATCCAACATTCTCATCCATCAATAATTCAATTATTTCCCAAGATAAGACCTAAAGCACCATGATATGCTCACACATTTTCTTCTTCCAAATTCAAAGAAAATTTTATGCTGAAGTTCATTTTCTTAAGAGATTCATTATAACACTATTCACGTAACCACGCTAACAAATCAAAACTTCAACGTATTTATTTCTTCCACACAAAGGGCTGCATTACTTTCTACTCCACCCACTCCTAAACCACCCAATAAAGTAACTTCGCCCACTTACATGGCTAAGGTACCTTTTTATTTTTAGTGTTGAATAAAGATCCCCAAGAACTTGTTGCTACCAATCCATCCAATAATTTATTGCTACCTACCTACTCCTAATTTTTGGCACAATTCCTTCATGGTCAACATTTAACAATGTGCTACAAATCTTGTGGTATGATTTCATTTTTAGTATCTCTTCATAGATCCATCATTTTTATAAGGAAGATGTTGGTGTTGCTACCCAATAACTAGTATAATTAGTCCCTTAAGTTTACACACAAGAACCAACTAAAAGGGGAATCTCATAAAGGAGAAGAGATAGGTGTTGTCACACAAGAACCAACACCTCCCAGCCCTGGAGTTGTCGCACAAGAACCAACCTAAAAAGGGCCCACTATTGCCACAAAAGAACCAACCTTAGAAATCCCTATTGTTGCCACACATTAACCAACAATACAAAAATAAAGAAATTCTCCAGGAGGAAAACATAGTTGCCCCACAAGAACCCATAGAAGAATAAGATGTTGTAGAAATTAGTCTTACCTCAGAGCCTCACAGAAGAAATCTCAAAAACAGGTTGAAATTTTGTTGACTTTCCTTTACACAAATGTTTTTTCTTACCATGGGAGCTTGTGAAGAATCTGCTATAGAAGATCATTTACTTGCTCCAAATTTCATGGAAATTTCAAGTAGTTACATGTATGCATATTATTTCTAATTGTTTTTCAGATTCATTAAATGCTATAGACTTCTATTTGGAAATTCCCATAAGCCTCCTTTGTTTTTCTGTCCTACTTCCTTCACATGTGTCATTTTTCCAAGGGTAATAAAAACTTTCAATTTGGAGGAATGGGAACACCGTTACCTACCATTACCACACCATTACCCATCATAATACTTACATTAATCATGATCATTCTTTCACATCCCTTACCATCCTCTCTCAATCCAAATCTTCATCATTCCATTGAAATATTACCTCATATCTACTTCCTTAGTTGATCCCACTCCAGTATCCTGTAACATCCAAGCATGAAGAAGATGTTTATACATAAGCCCTATTGTTGTCACACAAGAACCAAAAATATGAATTCTTACTGTTGTCACACAAGAACCAAGTGTAAGAGGATAGACTTGTTGTTTCCACACAAGAACCGACAATAAGAAGAAGGGAAGCAACTAATATACAAGACGGGTCACTACTAGAAGAAGGGGATATTATGGCCACAATAACCTACAACAGAGTAAACTATTGTAGAATCCATTCCAATGTATGTTATGCAAAGGTGGAAAGTAAGAGGTATGAGTTATTTAATTCATCATCACTTACTGCCTACATTTAACGGTGAGAATGGATGACAATTTGTTGTCGTTCATGGACATATTGCAATAGGGTTTTCCATGGCTCTTAAGAATTCCATATTTTATGTAAAAAAGGGTTTCAAAACTCTTTTATTTTCCATGAATGAAAATAGCATTCATCAAGCGTTTATAACAATTCAAAATAGGGTCATAACATCAACAAAAAGGGAATGTTTCATTGGAACAAAATGAAAAACTAGTCCATAAGCACAATGTATGATCTTATAAAGATTTCACTTTACCATAATGAAAATACTACTCACCATTCCAAATGATGATCAACAACAATATGTTTTTCTTTTTCCTAACAATATGTCTCAACCATTGTACTAAGCTATTATGGCTGAAAATTTATGGTGTTGGTATTGAAAATTTTCCAATATTATGTTGTTGCTTGAGGATTGTCCTTGTGTTTACCAAATAGGTATTTTAGTCATCACTGGATTTAACATCATTAGATTGATAAGAATTTATGATGGATTTCTTTTTGGGATCCTTATGATAATTTTGAAGGGCTATATTTTTTTTTTGAAGACCCTTACAACAATATTTCTTGCAAATCTTGTTTGCAACATACAACTGTTGGCTACACAATTGGAAATTTTATGTTTTTGGTGGAATCAGGGTTCACCACAAAATAGAGGATATGTTCTTTCATATTCATGCTAATTAAATAATCCAAATCGCAACCTATACAAGGAGAAGAGAGTTTAAAGATTCATCATATTGAATTTCCCAGTAGTAAGCCATTGTATGAGGAAATTTCAGTATCTAAAATGAACTCCTTCAATGGAAAATTTGTTGTTGCTTGTTATGGAGATGTTTACCCATGGAAAATTAATAAACAACAACACAAAGTCATTTTTAGACTATTATGGAAGATCTTACTTTCAAAAATATTTTCCTCTTAAATATGCAATTCAAGCTAACATATCAAGTAACAGAAAGCAATTAAATGATCATTGTGGAAATGGTAAAATTAGTTTGTCTCAGCGAAGTGCATTAAGTGAATATTGGAATGGGAATGATAACATCCCCAAAAAAATTTAGATGATGGCAACAATAAATATAGAAGTCTCGGATAGGTTCTCAAGATTCAATATGCAAACCTTGTTTTTCTACTTTTGATTTTTCCTACTACATAACAGATGCATATATTCCAGAAATAAGAGATGGCCAAACATAGGTAAACATTACATAGATATGGGAGAGAATACGATTGGATTTATTGTTATTTGATGATCACAATGGTAGAGAATCGACAGCTAAACTCTTTTCTAAGTACTTTCTCCTTCACATGCACTTCCTTCTTTGTATAGTCATTCTTTAGTTTGAATGGAATAACTCAAGTAGAATTCCATTCTTGAGTGAAATTATATGCCATGATGGAAATTATAAAAAAAGAATTTCATTTACTTTTCATATGCTCCCTCAATTACTTCTCAATGAACATTTGTGACCATCATTGCTATAGATTGTAGCAACATTATCTATTTGTTTTCCAAATAGCATGAGGACATGTTGTGTACTTAGTTTGGGGGAGAAAAAGGGTTGTTGTGCACTGCAAGATATTAGTCTTCCAAGGACAAACAAAACAAGCTCATATTAATTTCACAATCTTCACCCATTCATGCTTTTATGAAAAAGAGAAGAAAATGAATAAATGATATCTTGCAAACTACAAACTGGGTATTCGCAAAATTTGGAGTGAAGAAGTAGGGTAAGGAGAATACACCCACCAATTTTCAAGAAAACCTAGTTTGTAAAACTTGAGAAATCAAGCATAGTCACCTAAAACCATTTTGTCCTTTTTCCTGAGATTTGTGATGTAGGTATCTTTAATTTTAGGCCATGAGAAGCATAATTGTATTCCTAACACCCTTGCAAAGATTTCTCAACGCTCAGTTTGTAGTTTTGGAGAAATCATTTTATTTGGAAGTTGCAAATCATCAGTCCATTGGCTACATATCCCTTTTTCTTGCATTTTTTCCTTGATAATATTATTTTTGAAGGTATGTTGGAATGGAAAATTGTTTAGGATGATATTTCAGACCTCTTGATGATCATATAGAGTGGCGGATGATGAATAGAATTTGGGAGTATGCATTAAAAAATAATTCATTTAGTTTGGTTAACATAAGTTTGGATGAGGTCATGCAACATATTCAGTTTGGGGGAGATGATGAGCCTTAGAATTGAAATATTTTTATCATCATTTTACCTTATATACAAACCCTTTTTCTTATACATAACCCTATATCAATCCCTTCTAATGGTCATATGTGAGTTTTAGGCTCAAGGTGTTTTTCCATTACATGTCTTAGTATTTTATTGGTATTTTTACTAACATGAGGTGAATTAGTGTATTCTATTTTTAACTAGAATATTGAATAATTTGTTAGAAAGATGTTGCAGAACATTCTACAGTACATAGCCTCATATTTAATTGTTTTCTATAGAACCATTGTGGAAATCATATAACAGTTGTAGACATGTCACAAGCATAATAAAGAAGCTACATAACCTCTCTGGGAGTTCCATTGTCACATACCCCAATTTTGTAAAAAAATGTTAATTGTTTTTGTTATATTTCTGAGACATTATGTTAAATTAATGCTAAGTAGGAACTGATGACTCAGCAGAGTCAACAGAAGTGGAATGTAATTCAGAATATTTTATTATTAATAAATAAATTGTGGAGACAACAGCATGGGAGAGCTGTTAAAAAGAGGTTACTGTTCAAACTGGTGGATGGAACTAGGTGGAGGGCAAAAGACAAGTGGCAGCATCCTCAAACACTTCCTAAGTTGCAGGTGGCAACTTCCCTATATTTGGGGTCATGATCCCCCAAGAAAGTGGGATCAGAGCAGATGGCTCATTAAATGACAACTAACCCAAAAAAGACCTAGGCAATCTTTTAAAAGTACTCAATGAAGAGAGCTGAGGCTGCTCAGATATTTTCCAGAGAGAATTCATTCAGGTGAATGATATTCAGGAAATTCATTAAGGAAAGAGGGGGAAAACAGTAAGGAAGTTGTTTTGAGAGGAATGTTGTAGTAACTTGTTTATTACAGCTTGTTAGCTGGATGAAATTACTGATAAGTTCTGGATTATTACTGAGTTTGAGGACTGGTAACTGATGATTGTTGCACCTAGTTCTAGCCAGGGATACTAGAGCAAGCTTGGGGGTCCTGAGGAGTCACTGTTTGAGCGCTCTCCAGGAATTGGTAGGGAGGAACGGCCTCCCATCGTTGTTGTTGTCCAAAACTTAAGCAGGTTCTGTCACCTAACTGTCTTTGTTTTTAGTAACTGTGAATGGTTGGATGATATGTTAGTAGTTACTAAATGGTTTATTTATGAGAGTGTTTTAGCTTATCAGTAATAGAATCGGTTGATGAAAACTAAAGACCACTGTGTTTTTCCACATCTGGGTTTTACCAGACCGTACTCCAGCACAAGGGTAAAAATTATAAACAGATAGTATGATGAGATGGTAGAATAGTAGATTGTTTCTTTACTTAACTTCGGAAGACATTATTTGCTTTACTGACAACTGTTTATGCACATAGATAAAAACTATTTCCTCGAACAGTATACCATTCTCAGTAATCCTATTATTTTAGACGAATGTAATAGTTGTGCTAAGAAAAAGATAGACTAAGTGTATCTGCTGTTTAAAACTTTATAATTGTTTTTCTTCCAGTTTGAAAGAATCTAACTTCTTTATGCTAAAAAGACAAATACTGACAGTAGGAGAAATTAAATATTGTTTATATTCTACAGTTAAAAATCTGGTTGTGTTAGTCTGTATGTATGGTTAAGGATGTAGTTATTTATTTACTAAATTTTCTTTTATATCGACTGAGCTCAAACAGATTACAGAAATGTTACCTTATTTTGTAAATGGTAAATAAATGTTATTATATACACAGGCATCATAACTAAACAGATAAACTAATTAAATAACATAATGTTATGAATTAAATTAAATAGTAATCATGGAAACATTGGTACTCATAAAAGAGATAATATCTTTATTGTATTAATAACAATAAACTCATATTACATACAATATAGGAGTATTACTATTGTAACACTTAAGGTAATATTTTTATTATTATAATTACAAACTTAAACTATTTATACTCTAGGTATAAATAAATAAAGACTATGTATAAATAAACTATTTATACTCTATTTATACTCTGTGTATTATAAAGTAAATAAATAATACTTGAGGACATTATTAAAATATAATGAGAGTATAAAGACTTTACTTAAATTTGAAAGGTATAAATTATGCATTAAAAATTACAGTAATATCTTATCTTTTCTCATTAGCAGGAATTTCAGTATAAAAACCTGTAAGCTTGGTGATACAGTCAATGACTTTTAAATATCATTTAGAACCTCAAGATATAACTCTTATAACATTTTATAAAATAATTTACCCTGTATATTATTAAAATGCAGTAAAAACCTACCAGCAAGTACCACGAATAAATAACTTAAAATATACTAAGTATTTTATCAAATTCACAGGAAACCAATGTAATGAAGACAGATAAGCTTATTAAGCCAAAATTTAAACAATGGATTTAAAACTGTACAGTAACATAATATTTATTTAAGAAAAGTAGCATGGACAGCACATAGCTGTAAGCTCAGGATATACCCTGACAAAAATTAAAAAATATGTACTGAGGTTGGAGTTTATCTCCTTGGCACCTCACGGCTGCCAGTATCATTTACATTAAAGTAAAACTTACAGCATATACAAACAGTAATACATCTTTTTGCATGCTTTACTCAGTTTTCAAACAAGACCCAAAACCCACAGTCTCGGCTTCAGCCAAGATTCCATAATAAACGAAGAGCCGAACTCTTTTAAAAGTGCTAGGGTTCACCAAATGAACCAAAGTAACAGCAAGAGATATACTTCATGAAACCAAACCCTTAACTGCCCTAAGAACCAGCAAGGAGGGAACGCCATGGATAAAACCAGGCTTACCGGGGAAAGCCAACTGTCGAAGTCTTGCGCCATCCACGCCATGAGGAGGAGTCCGACCCTGCAGCGAAGGAGCAGTTTAATATTAAAACCTTATAAAAAAGTGAATGTTAAGCTATTATTTTAAATAGAAAGCCAAAGAAAACTCTGTACATGCCTTAGAGTTTGATAGCAATGCGACCACCGAAGAACAGCAAAACAACCACCAGCAGGAAGATAGGTAAACCCCTCATTACTGCAAAGAAGAAGGAGCTCGCTGGAGAGGAAGGTAACCTGTCACAATGGAGGAGGATGCGCAGCACTAAGCTAAGGCGACGGCTTACACAGTAAGGAGTTCAGGCAATAGATTCCAAGGGAGAAACCCTAAATAAAACAAACACCATTCAGCACTGACAATAATCTTCCTCTCAGCGCAGTGTGTAAGTCCACGAGGAAATGAACCAGCGTAGGAAATGCTATCAGGCAGTGCAAGCAGTGGAACGGACCAGAAGGTTCTACAAAGTGGCCGGAGGCCCTAAGGCAACGGAGAAATCATGTTTAGGGTTAAGTCAAACGCTTTTATAACGCCAGTGCATGGTGGAGATGAGCCCACTTAACCCCTTAAATTATTTGCATGCAATGGGTGGGAAATCTATAGTTCCACGACAGGATTTTTCCAATGATTTCAAACCAAATCATAACGCGGGGATTCCATAGGGTTCGATACTCTATAGTCAATTCACCTACATTACGAAATCAAGCATATAAGCATTGGTTTAATGTTTATCAAACTTAAAGAATTGGATTATCGTTAGTCTCATATAAGTACGTATGGATAGTTAGAATAATGTTTATAAAACATTGCTTTATAGATTTTGTTTATCGTTGGTCTCGTACATTTAGGTTTGGAGAGTTGTTTTGGTTGTAATGATGTATAAAGAAAAGGAGTAAGGTTAACTACCATGGCATCATTTTTTTATGAATCTACTTCATATTACAAATTGCCCTAGTTTACAATTGAAGATAAAAGGCATAACAATTATAAAATTATAAAATTCTATAATAGTATAGTAAACAAACTATGTGATTTTCGATTATGGTTTACTCTTGAACACTTGCTAGTAGAATGATATCCTGTTAGTAGTCTTAGAACCATTTTCAAGGTGACAAATAGAATTTTATCAAATTCAAGCCCAAGGGTTATAGAAGATATTATAAGTCAATATCTGACTGATAGCTTGAAAAAAAACTCAGCATTCTTGGCTTGATAGTATGGACAAGATCGTAATTGGAATTTGAGTATAACAAACCTAGGAATGATTTTAGAAGGTTTTATTTCCATACAAACTTCGATCATGACAATAGAAGTAGTATTCCAAAACAATGCAGATCCTCAAAGTATTAAAGGAAGACTTGTATCATGCAATAAACTTGGTAAATGCTTGAAGTAAGATAAGTATATGTCGATACTTAAACTACCATATTCTTTACAATTGCAGTTGCAAATCTAAACATATTCCGAATCTAAACTTGGCATGTTGCAGTAACTATGGATAAGTAGAATTAGATCTTGATGTGGTAACCCAGTTATACTTACTGTGCTAGATAAGAAACATTTATTTACTTTTATACTTGCATTTCAGTAGACACATCAAATGGTTTAGTACTCCATAGGGATACTTAATCCTGCTATCATGAAGGAAAATAGTTATCATCCTTACTAGTAGAATTCAACTCTATATCAGTAAGACCTTAAAAGAGATTATAGTTAAAGCTTTACCTTAGAAGCCTGGTAAATCTGACTAGCATGTATATACTTTTACTAAATGAATTTGTACAGCAAATCGTTATTGAATACTTTAGATATTTGTTAGCAGCGACCCGAACATATTACCTGTATATCTGTAAGAGAAGGAAAACTGCTGCATTAGCTCGGAAGCTAAGTAAGCCCAGTCTGACATGACAATCCCCCTTGTAGTTGCAAACATAAAACAAATCAATAACTGAAAGGGAACTATTCTTTAAGGATAAGTATGGGAACTATTCTTTAAGGATAAGTATAATCAAAAGATCATTCATTTATAATTCTAATAACATAAAACTAATCAATTCAGTTGATGACTGCATTTAATAAGAATATATGCTATTTTTAAAAATTTAAAATTTTTCAGAAAATTGGGGTTATGACATGTGGTATCAGAGCATGGTTCAAATACTAGGCCTCAATGCAGCCCAACTAGTTTCTGTAGAATAGTAAAAATAATATACTAATCTGTATTTTGTTCTATGTGAAAAGCAGAAAATTTCTTTTTCTGAATCTAACAGACAGGTATGGAGAACCTAGGAGAATATGCTCAGGAGGAGTCTCCAAACACCGAGACAAGACAAATGTCCAGAGAACCTGTGTTAGAAGAGGTAACTGCTCACTCTTCAGAGCTGATGCAGACTATAAAGGATTTAAAGACTGAAATGGAATCAGTCAAGAAGGATAACGAGAGGATATTAAAGACTCGGGAGGAGTTAAACCAAATTTTGATAGAAAAATTCCAGACAGAAGGGAGGAGCAAAAGATCCGAATCTGAGGAAGCTAGCCATCAGAAAGGATCTAAAAAGATGAAACTGGCTAAAGCTGAAAGCAGTTCATCATCTGAAGGATGCAGGGAACAACAAAGCTATTAATACACTACTAGTGACAGTAGTGAGGCTGAGTTGTATAATAGAAAGAAAAAGTACAAGCCATATGAAGAGATTTCCGGGGAGTTCAAAAAAATAAAGTCCCCAACTTTCAACGAAGAGACTGAAAAAGGGGAAGAGGCAGAGTCCTGGTTATCCGGGATGAGGAAATATTTTCAGATATACAACTATTCAAATCAGCTAAAAGTAAGAATGGCAATCTATAATCTCTCTGGAAAAGCAGACATATGGTGGCAAGATCTAAAGAGAGTTAAGGGTATCAAGGATAAAGAGGTTAATTGGAGTACCTTTAAAAGGTACTTCAAGAAGAAATTTCTGTCCGAACAATACTATGAAGAGAGAGCTAAAGAATTTTACGAGTTAAAGTTAGGATCCATGACTATGAAGGACTTAAACAGTAAATTCTTAAGCTTGTTGAGGTATGTACCTTATTTGGTTGATGAGAAACCTAAAGTGCAGCGGTTCCTCAGCTATCTGCCATATCACATCAAGGACAGAATTGAGTATGATAACCCTAAGACTCTGGAAGAAGCCATGCGAAAGGATAATTTCTATTTTGAGCAGAACAAGAAGAAAGAAGGTATAGCCAACTGGAAGGCTAAAAAGAACAGTAATCAGTCTGAGTTTAAAAAGAAAGAATTTGTACCCCAGAAGAATTTTAAGAATAATAAGAACAGAAATTATTCCAACAGCAAGAATTTCCAGGGGAATAAAAATGGTGTTTCCCATAATTCCAATAATTCCAATAACTTCAAGGGCAAGGAAGTTCTAAACAATCATGGAAATTTCACTAAGAATTTTGAACGAAAGGAGCCTGTTAAGTGCTGGGAATGCAATGGCCCGCACTATGCTTCGGTTTTCCCAAATCGGAAAAAGTCAAATAGCAATATTCACACCGTGAAGGATGAAATGACCATTGGAGAATTTGCGAGGACTATGCCCAGAATAAATGCAGCTTTGGAGAACCGCCAAGCTGACTATCAGACTTCCATGGTGGAAGTGGAAGGTATGGTTAATCAAACCCCTGTAACTATTTTAATAGATCCAGGAGCTAGTCTTAGTTACATTTCACCTCAGATAGTAGAAAAGTGTAAATTGACTGTTGAAAAGTTTGATAGCTCCTGGTTAGTTCAATTAGCTACTGGGGCAAAAAGGAAAGTAACATGTTATGTGAAAGAATGCGCTTTGCTTATGAATGATTTTAAAACTACAATTAAGCTTAATGTTCTGCCACTTGGCTCGTATGATTTATTAATTGGTATGGATTGGTTAGAGCAGCACAAGGTAGTTTTAAACTGTTTTGATAAAACCTTTACGTGCATAAATAATAATGAACAACCAGTAACAGTTAGGGGTATTCCTAGGAAAACTGTAATTAGGCAGATTTCTGCCTTACAACTTAAAAGAGCAGTGAGAAAAGGATGCAAGGCCTATGCTGTAACTATTACAGATGAGGCAAATAAATCTGAAAAGGATAAGTTAAAAATAGAGGATATTCCTGTTTTAAACGAATTTACTGATGTTTTTCTGAAGGAAATTCCAGGATTACCTCCCAGGAGAGAACTGGATTTCACTATTGAGCTGGTACCAGGTGTTGTACCTAGCTCGAAAGCTCCGTATCGTATGAATATTTTAGAACTCAATGAACTAAAATCACAGTTAAAGGAGTTAATAGATAAGAAGTATATTCGATCCAGTGTGTCCCCTTGGGGAGCACCAGTAATATTTGTTAAAAAGAAGGACGGAACTATGCGACTCTACATAGATTACCGTCAACTAAATAAGATGACGATTAAAAATAGATATCCGTTGCCCCGCATAGATGATCTGTTTGATCAGCTACGTGGAGCTACGGTGTTCTCAAAGATAGACCTGAGATCAGGATATCATCAGGTAAGGATTAAAGATGAGGACATTTTCAAGACATCCTTCAAGACGAGGTATGGACATTACGAATTTGTCGTAATGCCATTTGGGCTTACCAACGCCCCAGCTGTCTTTATGTGCCTAATGAATAATATAATGCATAAATACTTAGATAAATTTGTTTTCGTGTTTATCGATGACATCTTAATCTATTCTAAAAATGAAGCGGAACATAAGGAACACTTACGGATAGTTTTACAAGAACTACGAGAGCAACAGCTCTTTGCGAAGTTCAGCAAGTGTGATTTCTTTAAGGATGAAATCCAGTACTTAGGTCACGTAGTGACTAAGGAAGGGATTTCAGTCGATCCTGAAAAGATTCGGGCAATCGAAGATTGGCCAGTTCCAAAAGACGTAACAGATGTTAGGTCATTTATGGGAATTACCGGTTATTACCGGAGATTCATTGAAGGCTTTTCAAAAATAGCTAATCCAATCACTTCCTTGCAAAAGAAAGGCAAGAAATTCGATTGGAACTTAAAGTGTGAAGAAATTTTTACGAAATTAAAAACCTTATTAACAACTACGCCTATTCTAAGAATAGCAGATCCTAATAAGGATTTCGTGGTATGCACCGATGCTTGTAATGATTGTTTAGGCGGTGTGCTGACTCAAGACAGGCATGTCATTGCCTATGAGTCCAGGAAGTTAAAGATTCATGAAAAGAATTATGCAACTTACGATTTAGAACTTGCAGCTGTTATACATGCTTTAAAGATGTGGCGACACCACTTAATAGGTAGAAAGTTTATTTTAATGACTGATAATAAAGGTCTGAAATACCTTTTGGATCAGCCTAACTTAAATGCAAGACAAGCAAGGTGGTTGACCTTCTTAAGTGAATATGATTTTGAAATTCAACACATAAAAGGAAAAGAAAATAAGGTGGCTGATGCTTTAAGCAGAAATGAAAAGCTGAATGTTACAGCAGCAATCAGCACTTATGCTTCTGATTTAAATGAACAACTGATGGAAGGGATAAAACAGGATGAAATTTATAAAGAATTACAAGTTACAGCTAAAGACGAACCTACAGAAAGTTTAATAAAAGGTTATAGTCTAAATAAAGATGGATTTTTATTGTTTAAGGACAAATTGTATGTGCCTAATGTGCCTAAGGTTAAATTATTGATTCTGGATGAAGTTCATAAAACCCCTTACTCAGGACATCCAGGCTACCAAAAGACTGTCACCATGTTAAGAAAAGAATATTTCTGGCCTAATATTAAATTTGAAGTCGTTGAGTACATAGCTAGATGTTTGGATTGTCAACAAGTGAAAACCGAACACCAACATCCAGCTGGTTTACTGCAACCCTTACCTATTCCTAGTTGGAAATGGGAGATCATCAGTTTGGATTTCATTACAGGATTGCCCAGAAATTAGAATCAAAATGATTCAATTATGGTGGTGGTTGACAAGTTAAGTAAAGCAGCACATTTCATTCCTGTCAAGACTACTTACAAGGCTGCTAATATAGCTGATATATTTTTAAACTAGATTTTTAGATTACATGGAGTACCTAAGGTTATTATTTCAGACAGGGATCCTAAATTCACAGGGAATTTTTGGAGGTCCTTGTTTAAGGGATTAAACACAACAATGAATTTCAGCACCTCTTTCCATCCTCAAACGGACGGACAGACTGAAAGAGTGAATCAGGTGCTGGAAGATCTGTTAAGAATGTATGTTAAGGATCAGCCAGGTAAGTGGGAGGACTACTTGCATTTAGCAGAATTTGCATACAATAATAATTATTAGTCATCAACTAAGTTCAGCCCATTTGAAATTCTGTATGGGCGTAAATGCAACACTCCTATCTCCTGGAATAATCCAGTAGATAGATTGGTGTTAGGACCTGAATTATTGAAGGAAATGGAACAAATTGTAAAACAAGTGCAGGAAAATTTGAAGGTAGCACAGGATTGACAAAAGAGCCAAGCAGATTTAAAAAGAACTCCCAAGGAGTTCCAAGTGGGTGAGCACGTATTTATAAAGGTAAGACCAAAGAAAATCTCCCTAAGACTGGGGAGTTGTGCAAAACTACCACCACGTTACTATGGTACATTTGAAATTTTATCCAGAATTGGTCAAGTTGCATATCAGCTTGCGTTACCACCTAACTTGAAAGTGCATAATGTTTTCCATATTTTTGTTCTAAAAAAGTATGTTCATGATGCTACTCATGTAATTGATTGGAATGTTGTACAGGTGGAACCAGAAGGAGAAGTTCTGGTGGAACCGGACTGTATCCTCGGGAGGAGGGAAATTACTCTGCGGAACCACACAATTGGACAGTTGAAGGTGCAATGGAAGCACCTTAGTCCTGAAGAAGCTACCTGGGAACTGGAAAGTAAGATGTGGGAAGCATACCCGAATCTGTTCCAGGAGGTTGCAGAGGATGAAGAATAAGTAACATTGAGAATGATGTTACATTTTAAGGGGGTGTGTATGTTACATACCCCAATTTTGTAAAAAAATGTTAATTGCTTTTATTATATTCCTGAGACATTATGTTAAATTAATGCTAAGTAGGAACTGATGACTCAGTAGAGTCAACAGAACTGGAATGTAATTCAGAATATTTTATTATTAATAAATAAATTGTGGAGACAACAGCATGGGAGAGCTGTTAAAAAGAGGTTACTGGTCAAACTGGTGGATGGAACTAGGTGGAGGGAAAAATACAAGTGGCAGCATCCTCAAACACTTCCTAAGTTGCAGGTGGCAACTTCCCTATATTTGGGGTCATGATCCCCCAAGAAAGTGGGATCGGAGCAGGTAGCTCATTAAATGACAACTAACCCAAAAAAGACCTAGGCAATCTTTTAAAAGTACTCAATGAAGACAGATGAGGCTGCTCAGATATTTTCCAGAGAGAATTCATTCAGGTGAATGATATTCAGGAAATTCATTGGGGAAAGAGGGGAAAAACAGTAAGGAAGTTGTTCTGAGAGGAATGCTGCAGTAACTTGTTTATTACAGCTTGTTAGCTGGATGAACTTACTGATAAGTTCTAGATTATTACTGAGTTTGAGGACTGGTAACTGATGATTGCTGCACCTAGTTCCAGCCAGGGAGACTAGAGAAAGCTCGGGGGTCCTGAGGAGTCGTTGTTTGAGCGCTCTCTAGGAATTGGTAGGGAGGAACGACATCCCATTGCTGTTGTTGTCCAAAAATTAAGCAGGTTCTGTCACCTAACTGTCTTTGTTTTTAGTAACTGTGAATGGTTGGATGATATGTTAGTAGTTACTAAATGGTTTATTTATGAGAGTGTTTTAGCTTATCAGTAATAGAATCGGTTGATGAAAACTAAAGACCACTGTGTTTTTCCACATCTGGGTTTTACCAGACCATACTCCAGCACAGGGGTAAAAATTATAAACAGATAGTATGATGAGATGGTAGAATAGTAGATTGTTTCTTTACTTAACTTCGGAAGACATTATTTGCTTTACTGACAACTGTTTATGCACATAGATAAAAACTATTTCCTCGAACAGTATATCATTCTCAGTAATCCTATTATTTTAGACGAATGTAATAGTTGTGCTAAGAAAAAGATAGACTAAGTGTATCTGTTGTTTAAAAATTTATAATTGTTTCTCTTCCAGTTTGAAAGAATCTAACTTCTTTATGCTTAAAAGACAATTACTGACAGTAGGAGAAATTAAATATTGTTTATATTCTACAGTTAAAAATATGGTTGTGTTAGTCTGTATGTATGGTTAAGGATGTAGTTATTTATTTACTAAATTTTCTTTTATATCGACTGAGCTCAAACAGATTACAGAACTGTTACCTTATTTTATAAATGGTAAATAAATGTTATTATATACACAGGCATCATAACTAAACAGATAAACTAATTAAATAACAGAATGTTATAAATTAAATTAAATAGTAATCATGGAAACATTGGTACTCATAAAAGAGATAATATCTTTATTGTATTAATAACAATAAACTCATATTACATACAATATAGGAGTATTACTATTGTAACACTTAAGGTAATATTTTTATTATTATAATTGCAAACTTAAACTATTTATACTCTATTTATACTCTGTGTATTATAAAGTAAATAAATAATACTTGAGGACATTATTAAAATATAATGAGAGTATAAAGACTTTACTTAAATTTGAAAGGTATAAATTATGCATTAAAAATTACAGTAATATCTTATCTTTTCTCATTAGCAGGAATTTCAGTATAAAAACCTGTAAGCTTGGTGATACAGTCAATGACTTTTAAATATCATTTAGAACCTCAAGATTATTTAGTTTGTCAAGTATAACTCTTATGACATTTTATAAAATAATTAACCCTGTATATTATTAAAATGCAGTAAAAACCTACTAGCAAGTACCACTAATAAATAACTTAAAATATACCAAGTATTTTATCAAATTCACAGGAACCCAATGTAACGAAGACAGATAAGCTTATTAAGCCAAAATTTAAACAGTAATGGATTTAAAACTGTACAGTAACATAATATTTATTTAAGAAAAGTAGCATGGATAGCACATAGCTGCAAGCTCAGGATATACCCTGACAAAAATTCAAAAATATGTACTGAGGTTGGAGTTTATCTCCTTGGCACCTCACGGCTTCCAGTATCATTTACATTAAAGTAAAACTTACAGCATATACAAACAGTAATACATCTTTTGGCATGCTTTACTCAGTTTTCAAACAAGACCCAAAACCAGCAGTCTCGGCTTTAGCCAAGATTCCATAATAAACGAAGAGTCGAACTCTTTTAGCAGTGCTAGGGTTCACCAAATGAACCAAAGTAACATCAATAGATATACTTCATGAAACCAAACCCTTAACTTCCCTAAGAACCAGCAACGAGGGAACGCCATGGATAAAACCAGGATTACCGGGGAAAGCCAACTGTCGAAGTCTTGCGCCATCCACGCCATGAGGAGGAGTCTGACCCTGCAGCGAAGGAGCAGTTTAATATTAAAACCTTATAAAAATGTGAATGTTAAGCTATTATTTTAAATAAAAGCGAAAGAAAACTCTGTACATACCTTAGAGTTTGATAGAAATGCAGCCACCGAAGAACAGCAAAACAACCACTAGCAGGAAGATAGGTAAACCCTTCATTACTGCAGAGAAGAAGGAGCTCACTAGAGAAGAAGGTAACCTGTCACAATGGAGGAGGATGTGCAGCACTAAGCTAAGGCGATGGCTTACACAGTAAGGAGTTCAGGCAATAGATGCCAAGGGAGAAACCCTAAATAAAACAAACACCATTCAGCACTGACAGTAAGCTTCTCGACACAATAATCTTCCTCTCAGCGCAGTGGGTAAGTCCATGAGGAAATGAAACAGCATAGGAAATGCTATTAGGTAGTGCAAGCAGTGGAACGGACCATAAGGTTCTGCAGAGCGGCCGGAGGCCCTAAGGCAGCGGAGAAATGATGTTTAGGGTTAAGTCAAACGCTTTTATAACGCCAGTGCATGGTGGAGACGAGCCCACGTAACCCCTTAAATTATTTGCATGCAGTGGGTGGGAACTCTATAGTTCCACGACAAGATTTTTCCAATGATTTCAAACCAACTCATAACGCGGGGATTCCATAGGGTTCGATACTCTATAGTCAATTCACCTGCATTACAAAATTAAGCATATAAGCATTGGTTTAATGTTTATCAAACTTAAAGAATTGGATTATCGTTAGTCTCATATAAGTACGTATGGATAGTTAGAATAATGTTTATAAAACATTGCTTTATAGATTTTGTTTATCGTTGGTCTCGTACACTTAGGTTTGGAGAGTTGTTTTGGTTGTAATGATGTATAAAGCAAAGGAGTAAGGTTAACTACCATGGCATAATTTGTTTATGAATCTACTTCATATTACAAATTTCCCTAGTTTACAACTGAAGATAAAAGGCATAACAATTATAAAATTATAAAAGTCTATAATAGTATAGTAAACAAACTATGTGATTTTCGATTATGGTTTACTCTTGAACACTTGCTAGTAGAATGATATCCTATTAGTAGTCTTAGAACCATTTTCATGGTGACAAATAGACTTTTATCAAATTCAATCCCAAGGGTTATAGAAGATATTATAAGTCAATATCTGACTGATAGCTTGAAAAAAAACTCAGCATTCTTGGCTTGATAGTATGGACAAGAACATTGTAATTGGCATTTGAGTATAACAAACCTAGGAATGATTTTAGAAGGTTTTATTTCCATACAAACTTCGATCATGACAATAGAAGTAGTATTCCAAAACAATGCAGATCCTCAAAGTATTAAAGGAATACTTGTATCATGCAATAAACTTGGTAAATGCTTGAAGTAAGAAAAGTATATGTCGATACTTAAACCACCATATTCTTTACAATTGCAGTTGCAAATCTAAACATATTCCGAATCTAAACTTGGCATGTTGCAGTAACTATGGATAAGTAGAATTAGATCTTGATGTGGTAACCCAGTTATACTTATTGTGCTAGATAAGAAACATTTATTTACTTTTATACTTGCATTTCAGTAGACACATCAAATGGTTCAGTACTCCATAGGGATACTTAATCCTTCTCTCATGAAGGAAAATAATTATCATCCTTACTAGTAGAATTCAACTCTCTATCAGTAAGACCTTAAAAGAGATTATAGTTAAATCTTTACCTTAGAAGCCTGGTAAATCTGACTAGCATGTATATACTTTTACTGAATGAATTTGTACAGCAAATCGTTATTGAATACTTTAGAGATTTGTTAGCAGCGACCCGAACATATTACCTGTATATCTGTAAGAGAAGGAAAACTGCTGCATTAGCTCGGAAGCTAAGTAAGCCCAGTCTGACATGACAACCCCCCTTGTAGTTGCAAACAGAAAACAAATCAGTAACTGAAAGGGAACTATTCTTTAAGGATAAGTATAATCAAAAGATCATTCATTTATAATTCTAATAACATAAAACTAATCAATTCAGTTGATGACTGCATTTAATAAGAATATATGCTATTTTTAAAAAATTTAAATTTTTCAGAAAATTGGGGTTATGACATCCATAGTAACTACAGATTATTTTGTAGGCTACAAAACCTTCTATGGGATGCGTAACTCTATAGGAAATGTACAAATTCACTACAACAACTCTATAGGAAAGTTACAGATCCGCTACAGAAAATCTACATGAAAGCTGGGGATCCTATATAGAAGTTGTCAAAGTTGTAGATCCTATACAAATGCTATAGAAACTATATAAGATTCAATAATTTGAATTTCCCTTCAATCACTAGTAATTCCCTGGATCAAGGAGCATCATCAACCTCTTCGATATATAAAAATAAAATAAAAATAAAAAATTTCTTAGATAAAGATTATATTTGATTTTTTGCAAAGATATTAGGATTATTTTTTAGTTGGTTTCTAGTTGCTAATAATTAGTAAATTGGTTAAACCATTTAAGGATGTTTTGGATCTACATTTATTATTAGTTATTTCTATTTTATGAAAGCTTTGTATAAAAGAGAGTTCTATATCTCTTCCAAGGGAAGGACTCTCAAAGCAATAGTCCAAATAATGATGGAATAAAGATACAATTTTATCTTTATTCAATATAAATCTTATTTTTATATTTTTTTGCAATGTGATTTTATTTATTTTACGATCATGTAGTTTTAAATTGTTGTTATGTTTTAATTAAATTGTTCTACATATCTTGTTATGTAGTTTATTTCTCCGATGTAATTTCAATCCATAGATTAGTGATTTAAATGTTTATTTTACAACCCTTGTGCTTAATGCAATGACCATATCTACATATTTGGATTATAAACAATAACTTATTTCTAGCAAGGATAACTTTTAGGTTTAATTTATGTAATTTACCTTTTTATTAAAGTGAGGTGTGAATTTACTTTCTAGCAACATGTGATTTTAGTATTAGCATTTAGTTTCGAGAAGAACGTGAATTTAGTTTAGAATTTACTTTCCAACGGAGCATGAATTTAGTTTAGAATTTACTTTCCAACAGAGCATGAATTTAGTTTAACATTTACTTTCTAATAAAGTGTGAATTAGTTTTATAATTTTCTTTCCCACATGGTGTGAATTTATTTCATGTTGTGTCATTTAATTTCCTTGCAGCTTGGTTTTAGTAGTTTTTTAGTTGGTTAGTTCCTTTCCAAGACTATGCAACTCATACCATTGTTTATTAGTAAGTTTATTGAACTATAACTTCATAGTAGATAAACTAATATAAGAGGAGATTGTGGCTTGCACATACAACGCACGGTAACTCACAAGTTCCAAATGAACCCCGTGTTGACAATTAATGTACAAACTTCTTAGCTTCCCACTGAGAAATTAGTAAGTAATTAAAAATCCATTCATTCGTCATCACTATTTTCATTTTTCACATGTGGACACTTAGCAAAACAATGTCCTAATTTTCCACAATTAAAGCATCTAAAGGAACGATTACCTTTGTATTTTCGAAATCCTTTTTGAGTTTTCTCACCAAAATGTGCTTCCATTGCATATGAATCAAAACTAGAACAATCACTTGATACTTTTTTTTTATTCTTCATCTTCTTCTGAGACTTTGAAAGCTTCTTATTTTGTTGATGGATTTTCTTTTTCAATCCTCATTTTATATGTAGTGAGAATCCCATGCAATTCATCCATTGTTAATCTATCAAGATCCTTCATTTCTTCAATAGCGGATACTTTGAGATTAAATATCAAGGGGAGTGACCTTAACACCTTTTGTACAATGATCAGTTCTTCAACCTTTTCACCAAGTCCTCTTATTGTGCTGAAAATTCCATCCACACAAAGGAGATAGGATGAAAGATTTTATTTGTATTTAATTTTCAGAGTCTCGAACTAACGTCTATGAGTTTTGATATTTTCCTTCTTAACCTTGACATTACCTAATTGATATTTTGAAGCTTGTACCAAATTTATTTTACCGATTCACAATGCATCACATTGATAAAATTGGATTCCAATAAGCTGCACAAGATGCCATTCATGGATTTTGAATTATTTTCACTATTCTTCTTCCAATTTGCATCTGTTGGTGGAGTTGTTGGGACTAAATAGTGAGTCATGATTGATTCCCAAATATCAAACTGAAGAGAAATTAGATATGTTTACATCCTTATGCTCCAAAATTCATAGTTTGTTCCATCAAACAATGGATCTTTGTTCATGGAGAAACCTTCCTGACCAACAATGCTCTCTTTCAACATCTACCTTCCAACGGTCAGACTATTTCCAAAGGAACCTACTTTGATACCAATTGTTGGCCATGTTTATCGTAAAACAAAAAGTTAACCTGTTAGTTTTTTATTTGCAACCGCAAGAGTTAATGAATCCACGAGAGGATATTAAACCATGTCACAAGTCCAAAAGGAGGTTCCTACCAACAATTAAACATGTTTTAGGGTAAGTGCAAGATGATGAGGGTCTCTTTTGATGTGTTAGATGCAATAGAAAACTAAAAAAACATGCATCCATCAACTTACATGGATATTTTGAGACACTTACACAATGAATCTTGCGATCATTAAAAAACAAGAAATGTAGGAAATTGAATGATGTTTCCAAATATATAAAAAAAATTCTATTGAAAATGTTCTTAACTATCTAAAGTTAGATATTTTTTAATGGGCACTTTTTATTTTTGGGACAAATTATAAGATATATGTTTTTGTGGGTGCAGCCTTTGAGTGACTAAATGATGAAATAAACTGACGAAAACTGGTAGACTTATAGATAACATATAGTACTAGTGCACGACTATTTTTCCAATATTAAAAATAACATTTTTAAATTTTTTTTTAATTATCTAAGTAATCAAACCTTGAAAACGGTATGTCAATTGTGGTTGCAGCGTTTGAATGTCTTAATGCAATTATTTGGAAATGGGTTTTTTATAGCATGTAGAGTTCAATGTTCTTTAGGGCACCATACATGTTGTTTTCAAAATGGTTGAGAAATGAAAGAGATATGGATGAAACACTAATAGTGTGTTTTTTGAGTTGGGGAGTGATGACAGACGATAAATAGGAAAAAAATAGAAAAAAATATGTATTCTTGTTAAAACATACATATTTGGAATTTGGAAAAAAAAACCATATCTGTTTCTAAAATTTCATAAGAAATGGAGGTGTTTCGCATACTGTAACCAATGACTACACATGAGCATATTGAAAATTTGGATATAATGCTCAATTAGCCATGGTTTATCATACTCCAAGGCATAGGCATGTTGAATCCGAAGCAAACACATAGACATAAGAATTCCACGCCAGCATGGGTGGAGGCTCGGCCTTATCATTTGGAGGGAATACATTTTTTAATTTAAACAAAATGAGTGTGTGTTTTATTGAAGCAAAACAGGTGCGCATTTTATTGAAGCAAAACGGGTTCGTGTTTTATTGAAGCAAAATGGGTGCACGTTTTATTGAAGCAAAACGCCTGCGCATTTTATTTAAGCACAACGGGTGCACATTTTTAAATACTACAATGAGTGCTTGTTTTGTAATTTATACCAATAGTTTTATTATTTTATGTCCCCCCCCACTCCCCTCTTCCCCCTA
>LPNX010441854.1:36484-80001 GCA_001517045.1 Pseudotsuga menziesii
CTCTAATAGACCTTGCTTGGTCTTGAAGGCCATCTTCCACACATCACTTTCTGCAATTCTGATCTGGTGGTAGCCACTGTGCAAATCCAACTTGGTAAAGAACACAGCATCTTTCAACTGGTCAAGCAAGTCATCTATGCAAGGAAGCGGGTATCGATTCTTGATCGTGATCTTGTTTAGAGCCCGACAGTCAACGCACATCCTCCATGTGCCATCTTTCTTCATCACCAACACAATCAGCGAACCACATGGAGAGGAGCTGGGTCTGATCACTCCTTGGTCCAACAAGTCTTGAACCTGCTTCTTAATCTCTGCCATTTCAACTGCGGACAACCTGTACATGCCCACATTAGGAAGAGGGGCATCCTGCTGGAGATGAATCTGATGTTGAATCTCCCTTTTGGGAGGAAAACCTATAGGTTCCTGAAATATTTCATCATAGTTAGCCACAATATCAATCATATCCTTTTTATGAGAAGGATCACAACCTTTGAAAGCATCAGATGCTTCAGCATCTTTTGCTCTCACAACCATGAGCATGTATCTCTTATTAGTGTTGATGAGTCTCTTCATCTGTCCTGCACTAACAAGAGTGGTGTTAGCCTTCATACTGTGAGCTCTCACGATGTACTCCACCCCATTTTTGGTGAGATGGTACTCATTATCGTGACGGAAGAATACTGCTTTTCGATCATACAAGTATGGGCTTCCCAATACGATACCGCAAATGTCAAGAGGAACAACATCTAAGTCCACCTCATTGATCAACTTTGAAGTAATAGCGAACTTTAACCTGCATTGCTTAGTCACCTGTAGCTTAGCATTATCACATACCCATCCAAGAGGATAATGCTTGGGGTGAGGTTTAGTTTGTATGCCCAACTTCTTAAAACTGATTCTGAGATCAAATTTACATGAGAACCTGGATCAAATAATGTTTCAATCTTTGTATGCTTAGACACAACTTTGATGTGAAACAACTCACTTCTTCTTTTATCATTTTCTTTAGAAACATGAGTAGAACTTGAACCAGTATGAGGAGTTTTGTTACCTTGCATTCCCACGGCTGTAATCATGGTTTTGTCACCTGAGTCAGAACCCAAATCTTGTTGCACTGTTGCAACGGTCTCTTTCTTATTTTTTCCTCCATAATGCTTTGGCCTCTATTTAGGATGCAACTTCCAACAACTTTCTTCATCGTGCCCATCAGTGTCTCAATGTTGGAAATGGAGCTTTCCTCCTTCCTTCTTGGCAGTAGATGTCTTCTTGCTCTTGTCTTTCTTTTTGGACTTGTGGTTGTTGTTGGGATTGAAAGGCTTCTTCGGATGGTCTTCTTTCAAATGCTTCCCCTTGCTCTCAAGATGAGTAGCCTGAACACTTGCTTCATCCACACTAGTAGGATTCAACAACAGCAAAGTATGGCGTATATAATGATGAAGAGCACCAATGTACTTCAAAAGAGTGTTAGGAGAATCTAATAAATATTCAACTCTAGAGCTTTCTTTCTAAATTCTTCAGTAAAATTCTGAACACTTTGACCCTTGCCTTGTCTAAAACTTTGCCAATCCATCACATCCTTTTGAACATAACCCAACAGATAAAATTGCTTACGTAAAGCAGAAATGAAAGCAAACCACGATGAGAGAAGATTACCCATTTGTTTGCTACCTTGTTGAAGCTTGCTTTCCCACTATACAAGTGCGATGCCTGTTAGCCGAAGTGAAGACAACTGAATCTTCACATCTTCTTCTTTGATCTGCTGGACTCAGCAATAGACCTCAATTTTCCTTATCCAATTGTTCAACTTCTCTGCAAATTCACTTCCCCATTGAACATGGGCAAATCAAACTTCACATCGAACTTCAATAAGGGCTTCTTTTGAGGCTCTTTGTGAGGAACCTTGGAATGCTGAGAATGAGATGAGGAAGAAGCACTTGAACTTGTGCTTGAAGCTGAAGGTGAAGAGGGAAGCTTAGGAGGCTCTTCGCCACCTCCTCCTTGGTTAACTGAAGTGTTTCCTTCATCCTTCACTTCTTTGTCTTCCTTCTTTACTTCACTGCCTTTTCTTTCTTTTGCCATCCGTTCTTCATAGTCTGCACACAACTTGTCTACCTTGTCGGCCATCATGTAGAATACCTTGTGAAATTTTTCCTCCATCTCGATGCGGGCATCATTAGCATCCATCTTCCTCCTTCGGTGTGCACATCCGATCTCGGAATTGTAAGGCTCTAATGTACCCTCACCAGCTTGCATTTTAGCCCTCGTGAGCATCCACACTCACAATCCAACGTCAAATAAACCTGCTCTGATACCACATGATCCGAAAACAAGATCTTTGCTACTCTACGACGTTAACATGAATTGCATAAAGAGCATGAATGAAGCTCACAAATCCATAAGAAGAGAACCAAACAGCATAGACAATACGCACATAAAGACAACAAGTTGATAATGGAGTTCGTCCAGGATGGACTACGTCTTCGGGCCTGCTTCTCAAGAGGAGGGCCAATCTATAATCTCAGCATAAGGCAAAATACATGGCAATGATACAATGATACCTTGGCGACAATGGTCAGGAAGAGAACCGCTGCCCAAAACACAACAAGACTGCTTCCAGCAACTCCGAAGCCTGAAGACGGTGTAAAACGAGTATAAACACTTGTACCTTCCTCTTGCAGAGCTACGCAATCTCCCTTCTCTCCTTTAGCTACAAAGTCTCCACTCCAAAGCATGCTAGTAAATGGAAATTAAGTGGGTTTATATATGCTTGGATTTCCCCACTCCACATTCTCCTCATGATTCTTTAGTTACAACAAATTTATCCCAAGAAGGCATATGGTTCCAACTCCCCACACTTGGTTAGGCTCTTCTTAAATTATGTAGTTGACATAGTTACAACTATGCCAACCACATTTTATATTTTTTAAATATTACAATAAAATTATTTTCCCCCAAAACCACATGGTTCATTGAACCCATAATATGGTTTTTTTAAACAAATTTGTTATAACGTAACTTGTTTTTAGACCCACTTATAACCCATTTTCTATAGTTTATAATTCGACATGTGCTGAAATAGAGCGCGGGCTCCCGTGCTAGTCAGAGCTTCCGGTCACACTGGAGGAAGAACCAAGGTCAAGGCTAAGCTCCAGCTCCTTTGGGGCTTGAAATGCCACTTTAAATAAATTCATCTCCATACATTATACAAGGAACACTACCAGCGCAGTTGGTAAAGGCGCAGAGACATGGTATGGGAGGTCAAGAGTTCGAAACTGGTGGAGCAGCAACATTTTGGTGAACTTCAATCAATATTGGCCAATCCAGTGCTGTCATGTGGCAGTTCCGGATTGGTCCACCTCAACACCCAGTCAGCTGCCAACTCATCTACCATACTGCCAACTAAGTTGTGCAGTCACCTCCGTACGGACACATGTCGCATTCGGATTGGTCTGTACTGTTGACTGGATTGCCACCTCATCGTCCGTACATGACATGTGTCTCATCCTGATTGGACCGTACTGCCACCTGTCTGTCCATACAAATTCCATGTCATCCGTATGTACTGTACGGATTCCACGTGTCACCATGCCAGTGGTGCCACATGGCACCCCCATTTTGCCAAATCTGCATGTTTCATCAATACAACAGAACGCGATAACTTTCTCATACGGAGTCTGTTTGAGGTGAAAAAAACATTGTTGGAATCGTATCGACGAGCCCTTTGATCTGATGCCAGTTTTGCTGAGATTGGAGGACTTAAAAAAAAATTCCTTCTTGGATCCTCCTAGATCATCAATGAAATCCTTGAAGAAATTAGAGAAAAGAAAAGAAATGACATGACCAATCGAAGATGCTTTATGGACACTCAACCAATTCTAGTTGTTAAGGATGCCATAGTTCTTCCTACCAATCCACATCAATAAAGACAAAATCATTTGCTCGAGGGGCCTTCGGTCTCCATATCAATAGAAGAACGAGCATTGCATGGCACTGATCAAGGAGTAAAACGTAGGTCCACATCAAGGCCACCTGAAACCTTTGCAGATTTAATTGGATGTGGGTATAAAAGTGAAGAAGTTAGAGATTGACTGTCGAACGTATTCTTGAATAAGACAATGTTGTTTAGACCACCCAGGAGGATTTCTAATTGCCACCGTCCGACTGACAGGAAGAGACGAAAGGACATGAAGCTCGTGTTCAAACGCCAGACCGATCGGGTGATATGGTACAAGGTACAGTTCCAACCTCCCTACCTCCATTAGCAACTTCACACCAAAGAACTCCAAAAAGTATACAGATCGATGAAAGTCTCATTGGTTCACTTGAAGGTACAATGTCTAAACATAGTATTGCATATCAATCTCAACATATATTTGTCAACTATTTTAATTCTAAATGTGATGGAGATAAACGTAGATTATTTATATCATTGTTAAAATCTAGGTTTATGACTGTTGTTATGAAAAACTTAAGGATAAAGATGATAAACAATTTTGAACCAAGTTCTCATGGTGTCAAAAGTTTAGTAGATGCATTTAGTACTATTGGAAATAAATCGTGTTCAAAGGATCGCAATGCAGTTCATCATGTGTTGTCATAATCAATCCTGAACAAAAGCACCAAGGCCCTTCGACTTCTTAAGCCTACATCCAAACTTGTAGGATTAGATATCAAAGCACTCTGTAGGTATTGTTCTAAAAGAGAACAACTTGACTCTAATCAAACAGATGTCTAGTCCCTCATTGGCAGGTTTCCACGCTCCGATATGAAGCTCATTGATGTGGTAAAGGGACTGGTGCAAGATTTTTGGCATGACAATACTATACCTTCATCCAACCAAAAAGATGTACTAAAATTGAGAAGGGGTTCAAGGGATTGAGAGCCCCACATAAAACATTTTCTTGACATGACACAAATAGAATTATATGAGAGATTTAGGCATGAACATAATGAACTTAACTTGGTCCAAAACATCCTTAGAGAAATGCAAACCATGGTATGTTAAAATAAACAAAACTCGTAATACATGTTGTTGTCGATATCACATTGAGTACGGTTATTATTATGACACATATATACATATATTGCATGTATTTCATAACACTCTTGTGTAGGAATGCTCAACTACATTGGCACCGACATTATCTAGAGACTTTATCCATAGTATTTTGTGTAGAAGGACAGAAGGTTGCACATTTTATCAAAGGCCTTGCGTAGATGGGACATGCCCAAGGTGTGGTGGAATGGAATTTTTGTTCAAATTCATACATGTCACTAATTAGCATGAACTTGGGAGACATGAATTCAACTTGTAGTCATTCAAATATGTCACGTATGATATCGGTGGAGGGAATGAAAGAAAAAAAATACAATTGGCCGCCTCTCAGGTTAGTAACGAGTTCCTGAATAGTAATTTTTTCTTCATGTATTGCTACTTCATATATGTAACAATCTATTGATCTGTGCATCATTATTGTTGATCTACCAGGTACTATTTTGCAACTTCATGGAGGAATTATTTGAAAAGACACAGAATTATGTAAAGCATGTACATGTGCCTCGTTGGCATGATGAGAAGTTTAGAACATGCAAGGATACGTTTCCTATTGGAAATAAATTATTAGTGATTGATTTTGTGGAAAACTACACTCTTCAACCACAGAACAAGATTCATAGTCAATATTATCACCTAGACCATGCCAGCATAATGGTCCATATCACCTATAGACATGGTCCAGATAGTACTAAAGAGAAAAGGGTTATATTGAAGGAGTAACACTTTTACATAAGTGATGGCAGGTGTCATGACTTGGCTTTTGTACAACATAGCTTTCAATTGTTCTACAATCACCAGGAGGATAACAATTTACAGATGGAACAACATTGGATTTGGTCTCATGGTTGTGCAGGGAAATTCAAAAATTCTCGTGTCTTCCAATGGTTTTGTATTCTCCACAAGAGGAACAAGGTGCCACATATTTGGAACTATTTTGAGACCAGACACCGAAAAGGGGAACATGATGGAGCAGGTGCATACATCAAGACTGCATTACGTAGGCAAGATATGAAATTCACAACTCTTTCTCTCATCCAAGATGCAAATACCATTGTTGCATGGTGTTCTTCAGTGATGGGATAGGGAACTAGAAGGAAAGAATACCAATCATCTCAAAAAGCACATGTACATAGATATTTTTGGGAGGTGGTCGATGTATATCAATCACACCTATATGAGTGCAAGACCATCCAAGGAACTCATGCGTTACATTTAGTTCAAACGTCAGACAATGCTATAGTTGAATGTGGACAAGGAAACTCTCTTCTTTTTGTTATCCATGTAACAATGGTGAATGGGACAATTGTGAATCCATAGATTGGGTTGACAACTGGGATCATGTATCACACCCCATTGGTCGACAAATAACTACAAAATTATCCCAATTGGAGGAGGTCCAGTCGAGTATTTCACATGACTATGACCACATTTTAGATCTCATACAACCAGATTCGACTATTAGGTTGATAACTTTGAAATGTTTAACAACTAGTTTTGTTTAGTTAGTTGACTCCTAGGTATGCACTTTATTTTATGCAGGGAACATATACGTAGTGGTTGCCCCGATAGGCAATGAATGGCACATTGACTACTGGCTAACATGTTGCTTGGATGGGAATTAGACCCTCATTGTCTCATTAAGTGACTCTGAGGGAAATGATTTTCCAATTGGGTCAATGGTTATCAAAGGAGAATTTTTAACACGAGTTTCCCATGCACGAAAAAAAAAGGTTATGTATTTGAATATTATAGACCAGGTCAAATTGTATACCATTATACAAACTTAGTTATTGGCACAAACCTCCAGCTACAAACAATGACAAGCAAGAACTGATCAAAGTCGTGATACTTTTTTACTTACTCCAAGCATGAGAGGCTAAAGGATACCGTTGCTATTAAAGGTGATCCCGATGGTCTAGTCGAATGACCACAGGTAGGTAGTCAGGTATGTGATAATTGGATATTTTGGTTTCATGGTATCATTGATTATTTACAGCTTGATAGATTGATAGATTGAATAGACTTCTACAACTTGATAAATTGCACTTGAGCTTCATCATGGATTTGTTATATTATATTCATACTTACATGACTCGTGTCTTATATCCCAAGACCATTATCTAGAACTCTATCTAGGATATGTCTATTGCATTTGCCTTGAATCTCGAAGTTGATCCTATAAGGACATCTCCTTGAATCTGGTAATTTGTTTCTCCACGGGAGCCGTGTAGTTAAGGAGTGGTAATCCTAGCCTAATAACCATTTCCAATCCTAGCTTACAAACCCTATAGCCAATCCTAGTAACTCTATTTTGCACCGTAAACCATAATTTGCATTCTAAACCATAGAAACCCTGGTTTGGATCATATAGGTTGGAATTCTATGCCCCTTGTAGGGATTCAACAGGTGTCCCAGAAATCCTGTAGGAGGTGGGATTCAACTTTCCATAGAATGATGGTCATGAATCGGATCGAACTGTCAACTCTGATGGATTTAGGAAATCAGGATATTGCTAGGGGTAGTCCTCTACTATGGGCCCATGGACAAGGGATCGTGTTTTACGTCAATTTTGGAAACTAGGGTTTTGCTCAGTAAGGGAATGCAAAATTTCTGCACATAGGGTTCAACTTTGCAAATTCCTTGACCGTGAACATGTGGCTAGCATTCCCACATGGAAACTCCCTAAACACACTTGCATGACCCACTAGAACCTCATTTTGATGCATGGTTTCCATTTCATGCCCCGGGTAGGGATTCAACATGTGTCCCTGAAAGCCTATAGGAGGTGGGATTCAATGTGACATAGAATGATGGTCATGGCTTAGATCTATGAATTGTTGAATCTGTTGGATTCAAGACATCGATATAGTGCTAGGGGTGGCCCTCTACTCTGGTTCCATGGACAAGGGATCATTTTTTAGGTCAATTTTGGAAACTAGGGTTTTGCTTAGTAAGGGAATGTCAAATTTTTGCACATATGGATCAGCGTTGCATATTCATTGACCATGAACATGTGGCTAGCATTCCCACATCAAACCTGCCTAAACACACTTGAATGACCCACTGAAACCTTGTTTTGATGCACAGTTCCCATTCTATGCCCCAGGTAAGGATTCAATAGGTGTCCCTGAAAGCCTGTAGGAGGTGGGCTTCAATGTGCCATAGAATTATGGTATTGGCTCGGATCAATGAATCGTCAAATCCATTGGATTTAGGACATCGATATGTGCTAGATGTGGCCCTCTACGCTGGTTCCATTGACAAGGGATCCTTTTCTAGGTCAATTTTGGAAACTAGGATTTTGCTCAATAAGGGAATGTGAAATTTTTGCACATAGGGGTCAACTTTGAAAATTCCTGGACCGTGAATGTGTGGCTAGAGTTCCCACATGGAAATTACCTAAAAACATTTTCATGACCCACCAGAACCCCATTTTGATGCACGTTTTCCATTATTTTCCTCGGGTAGGGATTAAACATGTGTCCCTGAAAGCCTGTAGGAGGTGGGCTTCAACGTGCCATAGAATGATGGTCGTCACTTGGATCGACGAACCTTTGACTCCATTGGATTCAAGACATTAGGATAGTGCTAGGGTTGGTCCTCTACTCTAGGTCCATGGACAAGGGATCCTATTTTAGGTCAATTTTGGAAACTAGGGTTTTGCTTAGTAAGGGAATGAAATTTTTTGCACATAGGAGTCATCTTTGAAAATTCCTTGACTGTGAATGTGTGGCTAGCATTCCCACATGAAACCTACCTAAACACGCTTGCATGACCCACCAAAACCTTGTTTTGATGCACGGTTTCCATTCTATGCCCCAGGTAGGGATTCAACAGGTGTCCCTGAAAGCCTGTAGGATGTGGGATTCAACGTGCCATGGAATTATGGTTGTGGCTCGGATAGAGGAACCATAAACTCTGTTGGATTCAAGACATTGGGATAGTGCTATGGGTGGCTCTCTACTCTCAGTCCATGGATAAGGGATTCTGTTTTAGGTCATTTTTGGAAACTAGGGTTTTTCTCTGTAAGGGAATATGAAACTTTTGCACATAGGGGTCAGCTTTGAAAATTCCTTGACTGTGAACATGTGGCTAGTGTTCCCACATGGAACCTACCTAAACACACTTGCATGAACTACCGGAACCCCATTTTGATGAACGGTTTCCATTCTATGCCCAGGGTAGGGATTCAACAGGTGTCCTTGAAAGCCTGTAGGACATGGGATTCAATGTTCCATATAATGATGGTCGTCGCTCGGATCAATGAACCGTCGACTCCGTTGGATTTAGGACATCATGATAGTGCTAGGGGTGGCTCTCTACTCTGGTTCCATGGACAAGGGATCCTGTTTTAGGTCAATTTTGGAAACTAGGGTTTTGCTCAATAAAGGAATCTGAAATTTTTACACATAGGGGTGATATTTTCAAATTCCTTGATCGTGAATGTGTGGCTATTGTTCCCTCATGAAACCTACCTAAACTTGCTTGCATGACCCACCAGAACCTCATTTTGATGCACGATTTCCATTCTATGCCCCAAGTAGGGATTCAACACGTGTCCTTGAAATCCTATAGCAGCTAGGATTCAACGTGCCATAGAATGATGGTCGTGGCTTGGATCAACAAACCATTGGACTCAGGACATCATGATATTCCTAGGGGTGGCCCTCTACTCTAGGTCCATGGACAAGGGATCATGTTTTATGTCAATTTTGGGAACTAGGGTTTTGCTCAATAAGGGAATGTGAAATTTTTCCACATAGGGGTCGGCTTTGCATATTCCTTGACTATGAACGTGTGGCTAGCATTCCCACATGGAAAATTCCTAAACACGCTTCCATGACCCACTGGAACCCCATTTTGATGCATGATTTCCATTCTATGCCCCAGGTAGGGATTCAACAAGCGTCCTTGAAATCCTGTAGGAGGTGGGTTTCAGCAAGCCAAAGAATGATGGTCGTCACTCAAATCGATGAACCGTCAAATTTGTTGGATTCAAGACATTGGGATAGTTCTATGGGTGGCCCTCTACTCTGGGTCCATGGACAAGGGATCATGTTTTAGGTCAATTTTGGAAACTAGGGTTTTGCTTAGTAAGGGAATGTGAAATTTTTGCACATAGGGTTCAACTTTGCAAATTCCTCAACCTTGAATGTGTGGATAGCATTCCCACATGGAATCTACCTAAACACACTTACATGACCCACTGGAACCTCGTTTTGATGCACGGTTTCCATTCTATGCCACATGTACGGATTAAACAGGTGTCCCTAAAAGCCTGTAGGAGGTGGGTTTAAACATATATGCTCGTGGTTTGTGTTTAACCAGCATCACAGACAAGAAAGGATACCCACAATAGGGTGCGACGCAGAATTGGAAAGAAGTATTAATTGATATCTGTTTGAAGGTGAGTGTAGATCTTCCGCTCTTGAAAAAATACTTGTTGCAAACTATTACTCCATGTGTAGATGTTGAGAATATTGTTACCTATTGTGAGGTGTTGAACTTGACTTATTTTATATTATTGTCAAGCAAGAAATATTCTTTGTTTGTGTTTTCATGAAGGCAAAAGGAGTTGTCAATCTCTATGTGGAGGTGAATTGATCTTAAGATCTCACATCATTCGTGAGACTGGAAATTCAAAAGAAGGTTGTTTCCATATTAATTTAGCTTGGTCAGCCAAGAGATGTGAGCATTTGTATGATGAAATGCAGTAGTAAGCAATTCCATTATGCCAACAACCATGTAATGGAACATGTTTATGTTTAGAAACAAGTGGCCAACCTATTACGCCATTATTACAAAATATATATATTCGCACTACGAATGTTTCGAATAATACTCCATAAACATAAATTTATAAAACAAGATTCAGAATAGTACTTGTCCAATCAATTTAAACTATAATAAAATCACACATAATTTTAATCTCTTCCAAATTTGTTCCTCGATGCGATTCATCAAATTCCACGTACATTAACAAAATGATAAAATAATCTGCAAGATATAATCATAACCATTATTTTGAATCAACCTTATACTCGGATACTTCTAGTTTTGATGTGTATCCCATATATTCATTAGATGAAAGATATCATGCAAAATGCTAATTTCATTTATGCAGACCACACATGTGCATCACTTAGGTGTGTCAACTTTGTGCATCCTTTAAAATTTTGTTAGGTTGTTATGTGGGTAAGGTGATTTTGTATTCCACTTAGTTGGATCAGTTTCTTAGCTGTGGTGGGTGCTTATGTGTGTTAGGTATGTTCCATATTTGTGAATACAATTTAACATTATATGCAATTGGATCGTGGTAAAAAAAAATTTAAATGTACATTTTTGTCATTACGTAATATTGTAATTGTGCATTGTTCTCAAATTTATAACTGATATCTCCATGCAATCGTAAAATATATCAAAAATTGGGAACATTACAGATAGAAGCATTCTTGGCCACATGTGTATAATCACACTTAAAAGACTAAACCATGAAGATCTCAAGAGCCTTGATATGAAATATTTTTTATATCTTGAAAGTTATATAACAAAAATAGTAGGCCCTTATATGGCCTGTCAATGTACATGTATCAAAAACATCTTTGATGTACATGCAAACAAAAGTACATCTATCCTAGACCGGACCCCTATACTCTAACTTCCTATTGTACAGAAAAATACATATTTTTCCTTGACTAACACATCAAAACTCTAACTTTCTCTTGTTTTTTCCCAACCCTGATGCTTGTTTCCTCTGTCCACGACCACTGTGCATCTCTCGCGACTGCAAATCAATGACAATATTTCTTGATCAGGTATTTGAACTAGTACAGTCCAGCAATAAAAAAGTTTGTAAATTTAAAATACGACTCAATTGTACATAAAATAAACACTCACTGCATCCATCTGGGGTATAGATGCCTCTAGTGTCCTCCTCCTTGCAGAGAGTCTCTATGCAATGCTTCTCTGTGAATTAAAAAAAATGTCAATTATTTCAACAATTATTAACATGTACATGAATGAGAAAGTACTAATCAATCATGTAAAAAATGAACATCTCACCGAAAAAAATTGTTCCTAGGAATGAGGTTGGGTTTCTCCAGTAGCAAGAGGAGCCGTAGGTTGAACATCAATCTCAGTCGCATGCACTAATGGACCAGAGTGTGGCTACATTCACCAAATGATAAAATAGTTAGGCATCATGTGTGTCGATATACAATACAAATGAACTATACAATTACAAGTATTCAAGTAGATGTACCTTTGTGTGACTTATCCCTATTGTAGATGCAGCATTGATTGCAACATCAACAACCCCACTAAGGTCTGGAACAGATGAATCTACATCCTGATGTTGTAAACATGCGAAAATAACATTAAGAAAAACTAGTTGTGAAGTGAATTCAGAGCTAACTAGAAACTTCCATTGAAAGTGTGTACATTATTGTGGGATGAGTAGGTTGATCGTCATGGACACCTACTCTTTTTAAGGAAGAGGGTCATCTGGTGTAGACAACTAGCTTATCTACGTTTGGACTACGGGGATATATAAACCAAAGAGGAGGTGCAAGGATTTGGGATGATGTCTGCAGTCATAAAGTGTTACCATAGTTAGACATGGAATTGAATGGATGGAATAATATGTACTGAAAAACTAACATGTTGTAATATACTTACCCCTTCCTGAGACATATCTCCCCCATGGGAGGGACCGCTGCCAGCAGTTTCTTGCCCCTCTTCAAATCTAGATAGCATCTGCAAGTTTAAAAATTATAAATATTAGAAATCTATAAAGGACTGTACAATAAGAAATTTAAATAATTCGAACAAGATTCAGTCATTAACCATGTACTTACATTCTTTAGGTAATCATAAATTCCACATGGGAGTAATTCGTTGATATCAATGTCTCCAGCATCTGGTTCTAAATGGGGTTCCTGCAACTTCAAAAAATGTAAATATTAGACAATTTAATAAATTAATCAAGACTAACACATGCATTAACAAAATATTACCTCACATGTTGAAATATTACCTCAGTGTTGGTTGTTTGGGCCTCAGATACAACCACATCGGGTGCACTACCACCCCCCCTGAGAGGCATCAATCTCCTGCAAGAGTAAAAATTGCATATATTACGAATATTTTAATGTGTACAATATGGAAAATTTTAAAATTGAACAACAATAGAGTTTTAATAATGCCCTTACCTGACCACCATTCATCGTAGAGGTACCATGTGTTGTTCCATTACCATAACAAGATTGACCACACGTTGTGCACACATGTGGCTAGATTTGAGGCACATGGGATGTCAGTCTATCCCCACCAATAAATGGTCCTCTACCACTTGAACCTGGTGGTTGTACTCGAGTAGAGGAAGAGAGCCCTACCTAGTCAATAGTTTTTGTATGTTCGGAAACCATCTCAGCTAGAGTAAGAAATGCCTCATGTGTCTGGGTAACCATATCATGTGCAGGAGCGATGCCTGGCCTCGGTAGCTGGGCACGGGGTGCAGGTATCTGTCGATTGGCATCTATATGCCTAGAATTGGGTCGGTTTTGGGGCATCCCTATTCCAAAGCTCTGGAACCCCAACATGTCAAAATATTTGACATGTTTCCCCATCAAAAACTCTGCATACAACTTTTGGATGAAGTACAATGGTACTTCCCTATTGTTGTGCGGGGGGATGTCGAAAACCATGTACCATCTATCCATCCAATGGTCTCAAATGGGTGGAAAGATGCACCAATCAATCAAAATATGTGGCCTGGTGCTCTCCGGAATGTCATCCGTCCTCGGCACTCTAAACAATGTATATATGTGCTCTTTGGTTATTTTTAGCTTCTTTATCTCATTGTAGCTCAAACCATCAGCGTATTCTTGTCTTTTTCTTTCCCTGTAGGATGCGATGCTATACAAAGCATCCTTCAATCTGGTGATCGTAACAACTATTGTCAACAATGAGGTTGACAAGGAGCGGCGGAGCTCATCTCCACCCCTCCAGGAAGAACCAATCTCTCTAAGATGCCCAATAACCCTCAATATCTCGGCATTATGGTCCATTGTAGCCAATGCAATCATAAATACAAATAAAATATCATTAGAAAAATAAACACATGATATAATGACATCTCTAAGCAATGAAAAGTGTAAAACTAATGTATGAAAAATAACAACATAAACTAAATATATTATTTAAATTTTAAAATTCATCTTGAATTTTACAGTAAAGAATAAACATTTAACATTTTTTCATTTTAAATTTAAGTCCTAAATTCAAGTATTAATTCCAATTTTCATATGCATGTGTACATAAAATGCCCTATGTGCATATGTTGATTGGGAAGCTCCTCTAGCTTATTTTAAGGCTTGGATTATGAAGTTTCATTGAAATTGTGAGGTGTTGACTAATGCCCTTGCAGGACCATCTCCCAAATTGCGAGTAGAGGCAATGACTAGAGACTAGAAGAGATAGAATAATGTGCTATTGATGAATAAAATCCCATCATAGGCAATTATTTTGTTAGATATGTAATATTTGTTGTAGAGTGATGTTTTTTGGACTCCAAAGTCCATTTAGCAAATCTTTGTTTATATGTAATTTGGGCCATGTATGGATTCCACTTGATGTTATTTTAGTTGTATTCACTCTTTCGATATACCCATGAGAGAATAAATGCATAATTGTGTATAGTGGCTTTTATGGTTGCAAGGTTTCCACTTGATTCTATCATGTATGATAGTATGTGATTGGCATGTAATCAAACACATCAACCTCCCTATGGATCTTGATGTTCGTAGAGCCTATTGTTGAACTTTGTTGTCTTGACCTTAACCAAAAAGTACCCTTCAGTCAAGAGGAAATATGTGTTAAGCATGGGAAGCTTATATACCTTATTTTAACACTTGGATTAGGAAGTTTCATCAAAACTATAAGGTGTTTATTGATGTTCTTGGACAACCAACTTCGATGTTTCGGATAGAGGCAAGGGATTTACCATGCTTGTTTATGTATTTTAGGGAAGATATGAATTCTATTTGATTTTTTTTAGTTGTATGCAAGCTTGCAATATAATTGACAAACTTTTCATATTTCTTAATTTGGTTCGGATTCACAAGGATGCTTGCGAATATACATATGCAAATAGTGAAGTTGATTTGTTTTGTATGAGTTAATTGGTATTTTGGTTTACATTAGGCATGTAAATTACTTATGCAAACTTGCAATGTGCTTGAAAAACTTTGCATATTTGTGAATTTTGGTATGGAATCATAAGAATGCTTGTGAATATGCATATGGAAAAAGTGAAATGGATTTGTTTTTTATGAGTTAATTGGGGTTTTGGTTTCCATTGGGCATGTGAATTTCGGGTATGAATTTTGGTAAATAGTCAAAATTATTTGGTTTTATGATTAAATTGGGGCTTTGGTTTCCATTGGCCATGTAAATTCTTTTATGGGCATATAAATTAAAATATTTTGGTTTAATTTCAAATTAGGGTAAAGAAAATAATGAATATAGGGAAAATAGCATGAGAGGATTTGAAGAAAATACCTCACAAAGAAGAGATTGGTCCCAAGGAGGATTTTGTTTCCTTTTGCTCACCCAACATGTGTTTGCCCTAACTCGTTCTAGTCCATCCAAGCTCCAATCAGCATGATGTTGTGGAAAAAATGACGGGATCGACCGGTTTTAACCATGATAAAAGGTTTTCAAAAACAGGAGTGCGTTTTTGTAAGGTAAAACAGGAGCACGAATTGTATTACTAAAACCGGGGCACGTTTTTGTGTACTATTCTAACTGGCATGCATGTTGGCGACCTTGGGACTCAGCTTGGAAGGGTTAGGATTACTTGGGGTGATTTATATTTTATGGATCAAAACTGATTGAAGTCACTCTACCATTGCATCTAAAAGGTCCCTCAACTTTTTTCACTCACCCTTTATCAAGTGCATTTCCAATATTATTGAACAAATCATAACCCAAAACTAGTAAGGAATATTTTGATGTCTAACCCAAATAGGGGTAATGGAAAGGAAACTGTTGTAGGTTGAAGGAAATATTCCAAGCATTTGTGCAAAATCTAGAGCTTTTGCGAAACCAAGGACCCAAATTAAGGATTCAGTCTCAACTTTATGCTAAATCAAAATCCAAAATGAAGAATCCTTTATCACATGGATATGTAAAATCTTTCTCTTTGAGTTACAATTTCCAAACATATGAGATCCATTTATGGAAATAAACTATTATTATACAAATAACATTGAATCTACAAATAACACGGTCACTTTTGTAAAAGCCTTCCTAGGTTGCAACATCCTTAACAACAAGGATGGGGGGATTTTTGAACTATATGAAGTCTACGATGTTAGGAAGAACCTAGAATTCCATTATTAACCACATCATTAAAAGAGACACTAGCCAAACCTAAGTATGAGGAAATACTAGTGAAAAAAAAGAATCATCCATTCAAGAGTGAGAATATCTACATTAAGGAGAATTCTCAACAACATATCCAAACAAAGATAGGGCCGCCACCATTAAGGAAGGAACTAAGGAAATAGGCACCAACATTAATGATGGAGAGACCTTACATGAAATCATCATTTCCAAAAGAGAACTCTAGGTTGAAGGATGAATTGAATATGGAAGAGTGGTTGAAATATTAATTGAGATTGAGGAAAGATCTAGCGGAAAGCTCAAGAATGATCCTTATTCATTGCGAATAATATAAGTTGTGGGTGAGATAATGAGTTTACTAATATTATAGAAAAAGGATAACCTTTATGACCACAAATTTCATAAGAATATCATAAAAATTCTAAGCATGATTTGATTTTCACCACAATCCAGTCCTATGCATAATGGAACGATGCATCTAGGGGTTTTTTTCTAATTCTAAATCAACCTAGATTATGGTCACAATGTCAAATTGATGGAAAATCTGACTTCATAGATCCCTTAATTGTAGCAACCAAATATAAATTTGCTACAAGAATAGATGGGTCCAACACATAATTCTAGAAAAATATAATGATCTACGTCATGTCCAACTATCATGAAGTTTTCCATGATCATTGCATTATCATGCACTCTACTTAATATCAAGTTGATTCTATATAAATAACTAATCCCTAGGGATTGATTCAAAATGGTACAATATATTATTGATTTATAAAATTGATAGTTTCCAAGTGATATTGTAATTTAAAATTCAATATTATCTCTTTAATAATATTAATGAATATTAGATCAATTGTAAAACTTACTCTCGATACATTATTAACACAACTTAGTATTGATAATTTATATCTGATAATACATCATCAAAAAATTTCCCCATTAAGAGAAGGATTCAATCTTGTCTCTTGTTAATCATAATCACAAAAGTGTTTGAGTTAGTTCTTATTGAGTCATCGTGAATTTAAAATCCTTAGTAATTTAATGGCATCAATATGTACAATTTTTTGGTCAAGTAGAAAAGTAAAGGATTTGCAAGCTCATGTATATATATATATCCAACAAAATGTTTTCAAACTTTTATATTCATTTTTATCTCATTTCTTAGATTTAAACATGTACCATTTTTAATGAGGGTGTGCTCAATAGACTTTAAATTTTTTAATCATTCGTACAAAATGATAAAGGAGTGTTACAAAGGAATAAGTCCCTTTTCCATGTGCATTAGACAACACATCTCTCTCATCTATTTTATTATCTTTTATGAAAATATTCTCTTATTCTTCAAGCTACAAAATATTCCCTCCTTCCATGCAACCAAAAGCTAAAAAATACCCTTTCTTGGAACAACAACCTCATTACAAGACATTTACATGTACACTCAATTGTTTCTACTTCTCAAAAATATATTTCTCGTATAAGTCTAGCGTTTATATGGTACTTGTAACTACACTGTCATATGCACATGTAGATTCCTTTTTTATCACTTTGACGACACTCACTTACCAATGTTCATTTATCTTTATGTGCATTACTGTTATCGCCTCCCCCTCTAAAGTTGCAAAATAAAAATACATATACTATTATAAATAGAAGATATTCCATGTCAAATATAAATACATTTACATCTTCTTGATTTCTTTCGTATTTGATACATTTTCTACACTTCCTTACACCTCACATAATCACTTCCACCTCACCTCATTATTACAAAGTACTTTTTTCACCATCATGTGCATGCTAGTTATAATTTTAATCATCTCAACTAAATTTTTTATTTTCTTAATTAAAACATCTTATACAGTTTTCTTTTTAAAAGAAAAAAACAAAACTAATTTTTATATTTCTTTAATTAAAAAGATATTTAAAAATATATTATACACCTTTTTTTTTTAAAGCAAAAAAGAAAAGTTCAAAAGAAAAATATCTCAAAACAAGAGCCACCATGTGGCCATGTCCTCCACGTTGGTAATAGATGTTGTTATAAGATAAAATGACAAGAAACTATTAGCAAAGAAAATAGCTTTTGCGTAAGGGCACTAGCAATATAGGGAAAAGCCATTGAAATGACATAGGACCCTACTAGAGAGGTGTAAGATGAAAGTAACTCAAACATCACCTACTTTGAGAATTTTTACACCTAAAAATTTATCAATTTTTTTCACAATATAAGAAATAATTAGAGGGATTAAAGAAACTATTAAGAATTTATTATTGATGCAATCTTTGAAGGAGCAAAACATTTACATTTCAACTTGCGCCTCCATGAAGTATTTCTACCAAAAAGAGCATTGCATTTTCATAAATTAAATATTTAACAAGTGAAATTGATTAATAATAATTAGTAGAGTGCTATTTTAGATGTGTTTTTGAACGTATGAAATTAACAGTTGTTTTTCTTGATCTTTATAAAAATGAATATTCTTATTTTTAATAAAATTATTTATAAATATTTTTTATAATATATCAATTTATAATTTATTTTTTATAATAATTAATATTTTATAAAATAAAATTTAAGTTTAGAGATTAGACTCTATGTTATAATATTAATGTATATTTGATAATATATAACCATAGATACAATGAATGATATAACAATAGAAGCACTTGATTGAAACACTTTCACTTTTTTTTATGAAACACTATTTATTTTCAAATATAAAACTATTATTGTTTGTTGAAGGCCTGTTCAAGGAAAAGAGATGCAAAGAGGCTATTGAACCCCAGAAAAAGTATTATCTCCCTCATCATGAAAAAAAAATAACAAAATAATATTAAAATTACAGTGAGTGGCAATGGCTTGAACAGAACAAAGGAATGCATTTCATTACAACAAACTAGTAGGATAAGACAGATTAGTTGTCACATGTTTGCATTATAGTTTGGGTTTTGTGGCTTCCCAATTTCAATACGTATCACAATAAACACCATTAATGACGTATTTTGGTGAAAATAAACCATAACGTATTGTGAAACATGGTAAGCAGCATGTAAGTTGCAACTTGCAATGTGGACAGCAACATGTTGCAACTTAGAGTAAGATGCGAAACAATTCTCATTTTTTGCCACTATAGATTCACCACAAAGAAGTTGAAAAATCTAGATTGGAAAACTACAATCTATTCATTTTTCTGCCAAAGCCAAACATTATTTAAATCTGTTGAGTAATTTCCATAGCAAGGTGCCTAATGGGAATTATAACTTTCAATACTTCATATTTGTTTTAGCAAACATTACTGGTAACCACTTTCCAGAAAAGAATACACTTTAGGATAAAATGACTATGGAGGAACATATATAAGAGGCTATTGGATAAGAGAGGCTTGACATTTGTAGATCCTTAAGCTCTATGTTATGTGTTGCTAATATTTGTTTATTCTTCATGACTTTTTGAAACTATTTAAATATTCTCTAAACTAAATTTGAAAGGTAATAAAATTAATCAAAAGTTAAAGCTTAAACACATTTTTTAAACAATTAATAATCTTTAAAACTAAGATACAAATATAAAACTACGTGATAAGTTACTTCTAAGAAAAATAGTTAAAATAAAATTCTAAGCAAAAGAGACCAAAATCTTATTAATATGCAAAATAGTTAAAATAAACTTCTAAGCAAAATAGACCAAAATATGATTAATATGCTTATCTAGTTACAAAAACAAAGCTTAACAGCTTTGAAAACAAAGCTACAAAATATGCTTATCATCTTTGAAAACAAAGCTACAAATTACAAAGACAATGGTACGAAATTACTCTACTCGCCTATAGAAGATGACAAGAAGTATTTGCAAACTAAGATACAAAATTGCTGCTCAATTTATATAAAATCTAGTGAATAATTTTATTTATAGATATAAATCACAAAAGAGAAGGTAATACTTCCCATTTTATTCGGATGGAATATTGAAACGATTAGTAAAATTACTATAAAATCGAGCAAATAATTTTATTTATATGTATATAAATAATATAAAAGAGAAGGTCGCCATCTTGAAAAAAACGTGAACCAGTCGTAAAAATAGTTTTCAGATTGATTATGAAACGTTCAGAAGTGGTAAATCAAATAATTACTACTGGATTCGAATTTGCCATCTTCAAATGAGATCAGTATTTTCTTTAAATTAAAAAACCATGGTAAATCAAATAATAGAATTAAAAAACATGGTGGTATCATGTATGAAATAATAGAATCAACCCTCTCTGAAAACAAGAATGAAACCCGAAAATGGGGGTAGAGCCCCATTGATGCCTGGAAATTTTCCAAGTACCGACAATAGGGATTCTCTTCAGTAATCAACCCCAATTATATCATCTACCATTTGGTATAGGGAATTTGTCTAGTTAACAATCCGGCTATCGTAGATTATCTTGTCTTTTAAATGTTTTATCGGTTGTGGCCTTATTCACCATTTATGTTGTTTTATTTAACTAAAATATGAAATGCAAATGCCTAATCTAAATGCATGTAATTGATAAACAGAAACCTCACAAGTGATGCGTACGTTCTTACCTCTCGTCTTACCATTCCTGCTTTCTCAATTACCTTTTAAATCTAAGAGTGAGCTAATCTATTCTATTATAGTTTACTCTATCCCCGTCGGGAGTGGATTTAAAATTAGAGAAATGTATTGTTACTATTCATATTAATCTCACAGATAGTTGTTTCAATTTCATATGCATATTTATAGCAGAGATAATATCAAAGAAAGCTCTGACACAATAAAACATTCATTACTCGTTTCATACACACATATTTACATAGAAAGCAAAATCATTCATAATCAAAGAATTAATTCAGAGAAGTTAGAACAATCTCACAGCTGCATGGAAACAAGAAGAAGTAATTCCACATTGTGACTTCCAAACATTCCAAGAAAATTACTGTGCAACCTTTCCCAGCGAAATAGCTCCTTCGTTATTAGCAGAAAATTAAGTTCTCTTACAAAATAATCCATCCCTCTTTGTGCTAGCGAAAATTTATTTTACTCTACTCCCTATCTCTATTTATATTACAATTACAATTTGTCATATGGTGACTCTTCGATTACCATAACCTTAGGGATTCCAAAATTCGTCTTCTAGTGCTTTACATTAGGAAAATGAAACAAATAGATAAAAGACAAAACTTTCAAGTGGGCCCTGCTAAGCTGGAAACATATTCTCCCCATGAATTAGCCTCTTCTACAATAGTCTTGTATTTTATTGGCTCTAATACATGCATGGTCAATTCATGCATTTCCAATTGTGTACGTGTCACCTTTTAGGTGGAGGACCTACACATGTCTCCCACGATGTGAGCGTTGACAGAATCCTGCCCAACCCAAGTGTTAATATCTTCTTCGTTGACAACTTCTATTTTTTGGATGTATTGAAGGTCTTCTTGTAGTCTGTCCTGCAAATGCGTCAAATCTTGGTCCTTTCTTTGAACATCAATGATCTTTGGGACCAACAGAATTTGACATTTCTTCCAGACATGATTTATCTTTTTATAGAATTCCTTGCATTTTTTCATAGTTTTGGCAATTTTGTTGCTGACCTCAGGGAGGCTTTCCTGCAAAACTCTAGGAGTGCCATCTCTGATTTAATGCCTTCGGTTATTTTATGTGGTAGATGTTCTGGAAACTTTGATTTAGCTTCTATCCAAGTCAACTGTATTTTGACCTTTCCTCCAACCTCCATCAGTACAATTCTGAAATTCAACGATTCTGCCGCAATCTCCTTTAGTCTCGTCATTATCAGTCTTACTTTATAAATCTCACCTGTGAGATTAACTTGAGCTTGATGTATCTTTCTTTGAATCTTGCAGGCTTGGTCACAAAAAGGAGTGATGTCCTGCTTTTTCTCATTAGCTATCTTCAACTGATTTTCTAGAGACCCCTTCTGCTCCACCAATTCTTCTACTCGAGTTTTTAATTCTTCCACCTGTTGGATCGCCACGAACTCTCTTTACTCCAGTTCTGGTATTCTAGCTTCAAAGTCCTTCTTTTCTCCCTCCATGATTACTACCTACACATCTAATGCATCCTTCTCCATCTCAATAATAGGGTATTCATTTTTTACACTTTCTTTCTCGAAGAGGATGGCATCGTACTTCCTTTTTAACTCTATTCCCTCTTCGTTTGTCTTAACCAGATTAGCTTTGAGCTTGAGCATTTTTTCTTTATTGTGGTCCGCGTCCTCCATTAATCAGTCGACATTGTCAGCGCTGGCCTGTGCAGCTGCTATGTTGACTGATTCCATGAATTTAGGGTCCTTGGGAGTACCTTCCATTATGGTTCTTTCGGTGACAGTGACAACATCTGCCCGCGTTTCCATCTTTAACCTTTTCTCTAAACTTCTTATGATGGTCTTCCTTGATTTCTCAAAAATGATAGTATCTAAGTGAGCTATCATGTGCTTCTTAGATGGAGTAAATGGAGTAAGCAAAAGCTCTACAAAAGGAATGTGATCGCATATTATTGTTCCACTTGATGAAGCAGGAGGTTCTGGGTTCACTAGGTCATTCTGGGCTACCTCTTGATCCAAATATTCCCTGATCTTATCCTCTTCTTCCTTCCTTCTCAATTCTTCAGCCACTTCCTCGCCTTCCTTTTGTTTTCTATATTCTTCTTATTTATTTATTCTCTCTTCTTCTTGCCAGTTCTAAGCTTCTTCGGCTTGTCTCTTCTCAACTTCTTCTTTCATATTTTCCTCTACCTCAGCCTGTTGTAACTTAAGGTATCCTCCTTTTGTTTCTGCAACTTCCTCTCTGCTGCAATGTTGTTCTCTTTACTCCTGCTCGTGCCACTTTTCTTAGTGAAACGCTTGTCTAACTCTATCATTATTATCCCTTCTGTATACTTCTTCATTGCGGTTGAAGAAGTCTGAGTATTTGTAGTGTATTTTTACAGCCGCACAATGTTTTGTGACCTTTCCTCCGCTATCGCTTCTCTGAAAAAATTTCTCCCCAAAATGAAAATCGTTCAGTTATTTCACAAAATCACTGGCATATTTTACCTTGGAGAATTTGTATCCTCCGATGTAGAAATGAAGAGGAGGAAAGGTTGCCTTCTCATATCATGTAGGAAGTTATCGATTCCATTTAAGAACACTTTCCTCACAGCCTCTTTGTGGACTACATAGTTTGTGGTGTACTTGGCAGTAGGGATGGAGCTCTGGAGCATCCATACATTCTAAGGTATGTTCTGTCCTGTGAGAAATCATAGTCCCCATAATCATCGATAACCTCTATGACATTATCAGATAGGCAGTTTGGTTCTTTGAGGAAAATTAGCTCGTAAAGAGGAATAAAAAATTCCTCAGAAATGAGTTTGTAAAAGAACGCATACTTCTGTTCCCATAGGATTTGATAAGAAACATACACAGGAGCCTCAGTATGGGTCCAAATGCACCCAATATTAGAAAAAGGGTGTCTGCACAACATGAAATCAATAAGGTAGGATGACATATAAAACTCAGACCTCTTTTGGGTTATACCTCCCTATGCGGCTACTACACAAGATGACAGGTTGTCTGATATGATGTCTTCCCAGTTAAAAATTGTACCCTCAAAGGATACATAATACATTAGAGGAACCCAATTCAATTTATACAAGGTTCTGTCGGCTCGGCCAAAAATTATGTTAAACATCAAAGCTATGATCTTGAATGGGGTCCGTAGGCTTGGGGACTCATATTCCCCACTTTTCTTTTGGCACAACTGTTTCCCTGGCATTATCATTTTCTTTGCACATTCCAAGGGATCAATATTTATCCCTTTAATCCAATCATTGTTCATCATAACCATTGTAGGGGGTAACTTTTAGGCCAATGTTATGTAAGATGGTGTGAATGAACCAAAAGCTTCCCCTTTAATGTTAGAGATAATCCTCAAGGAGGAATTTGACTGGGGTATAATCCAACCAATAAACTATGAGCAAGGAAATAGCTTCAGGTGTGTAGCAGCTTTAGTGATTCCTGAGTTTCTTATGTTTTGGTATAGGAAAATTTCTTTGAGACCAGTGTCTGGGACGTTCTGATCTCTGATCATCTGATAGAGATCTCCCCATCTGAATTCTGGAGCAGCTCCTGTGATAGCCTTAGTATCCTCGAATTTAATTTTCATCCTGGAGATGATCTCCACATCTGAGTCAACCTCACTTGCCTTCACTTTCTTCTTACCTCCTTTCTTAGGCATTATGTGACTTCGTTGTTTTCAAGTTTTTCCTTTAGAAGGTAATCCTACTTGGTGAAAATAGGACATGTGACATGATCATAGTGAGAGGTATCTTATTAATACCGCAACTATTTTGAATAACCAAAGAAATAAACATGCATTATTGAATTGAAGTATCCTATAATTAAAAGAAAAGCTACTATATGTATGCATCATTGTTCCTCAAAATTGGAGAGTGCAGTCATTGTCCAATTTTAGAAATGGGAGAAACACCATGGTTACCAATCCATTTCTAGCCATCAAAAATGCAGTTGTGTAAGATGGAGAAAAGTATTCCATTCGAGGTTGCTTTATCATTCGTGATGTAATAAAAGGATGTGTGATTACAAAGTTCAAATGCAACCTATCAGTGCATATGCATATGTTGTTGTGTGATATATAAACCCGTTATTATCCTATATCAAATGTCTGGAGAAAGCTCCTTCAATTCTCCCTCTTCATTTTAAAACAGCGGTAATTTACCAAAACAGTATTGTAGTTAAGCACCTTATTGTTTGTTATATTATGCATTTTACTTACAAGTTTGTTAATGTTTGTTGACTTTTTATATAGGTTAATGAAGTTCACAAGCTCGATTTCCAACCTTTTATTTATTAACTTCAAACCTATTGAGGCACCAAGGCTTCTACCTGCTACTTCATTTAAAGGTAAAGGTGGATAAATAAAATCTAGTTGAAAGTATTTTATCATTGCAATGGCTCGTCTCAAAATTTTGGAAGGTGAATCCTTGATTATTCGAAGCATTGTGATCCTCTATTTTTCGTCAAATAAAACCGGTAAAAACTTATACGTAATGGCGTTGGTCCTAAGGTGCGTTGTGAGTGATGTATCCTTATTGCACGCACCCATCGAGGTAGTACTGTTCCAAGGTTTCGAAGTGTTAAATGGTTTATGATCGACCTTTTCAAATGTGTGTTTAGTGTTGCATACGTAACCATTGTTGCATATGGATACGGGCCCTTTCTCATCCTTCCTCCTCCCTCTGTTGGTTATGGTGGCTTCAATAGGGTAGTGCATTTATAAAATTCCTTAAACCACGTGCACATACTACTTTGTCTTTTCTCCATCTACCTGTTAATTCTACGAGGCCAAAATTTCATAAGAACCAACTCGGATATGACCCCAAGAAAAACTCTATGAAGGATGGACTAAAATATTGACTGGTCCAGAAAATCCCTATGCCCTAAACAGGTTCGCATTTTACTGCCTATGGCATGAGAACAACAGTGAGGTCAAGTTCAAGTGTAATGGTTTCTAGCCTGCACAAATCGAAAGAAAAAATAACCTAGTCCATGGGAGCGGTACCACGACCACGCTTACCATGTATGGAAGCTACGAAATGAGTAGGAAAGGGTGGGAAATACCCTAACTTGAAAACTACGATGTACCTACCACGTTGAAAAAGCAAAAGCTTCACTTTTATAAAAGAAAAAAAGAGTTCACAGATAAGGTGCATATTTGTCAACTAGTGATTTGTCGTGGGCTAGGCTGAATGTAGGAGCTCCAAATGTATTTCCTCAATTGGATGCTTCAATAATGGGGTTTCAAAGGATAGAAATCAATTAACTGCACCCATTTATATCAAAAAAATGACCAAAACTTCCATTAATGTGGTCATTGGGTTATTGAATGCAGTGATTGAGCATTAAAAATGGTGGTTACCACAACATCGTTAGCACAAAAATCATTCAATTGCTATGAAATAAAAAGTAACGTCGACAATATCGACGATGTTCTTGGGAAACCCTTCGATACTATCGCCGACGCTTCACCTTCTCTCATGACTGTTTCTACAGGAAACATTGAGTCTCCTCTGATCGTGTCTGCTACAACTCTCCCAATTCCTTCGATTGGCTTTGTTGATGTTCAGTCTATGAGCCATTTTACTTTGGATGCGACCGTATCGACGAAAAACGTCGAGTTGCCTCAAAAAACTCGACAGCTTTTAACATCAACAACATTCACTAATCTCTTTGATCGTTTCAGTGGTGACTCGTGAGTTACTTTCGACAATGTCAGCGCGTTTAGCTGAGTTGTGGTGAAATGGTGATTGCGAGAAAAACCTTTCTCTACTCCATCCAACCGTATAGGAGAGACTGGCTGAGTCCCTCCGACACATTGGAGAAACTAGCCAAGTTACTTCGATATATCAACAAAAAAACATTAGTTTAACTTAGCCAAAACTTCTTCATTCAAATTTTGGAAAAAACTAAGTATGCAGGATGGACTACTTTGGGCTGAAAAACTAGTCTAAGTAAGCTTAAAAACAACAAAAATATAAGGAGGGACCCTAAAATATAAAAATTTTGGGGAAGCAGTTGCAACAGCAACAAGCCCATTGGAAAATATATGGTTGAAACTATTTAATATTGAACGTCATTCAGAGTTCCACATGTACCATCTATGTTTGGGAAGTATTTTTTTGTTTTGTTGTTGTTTGATATCCCATATTTTGGTAAGTTTAGATATAATCGAGACGATGAAAACAGCAAGTGCGACTACACCAATTCAAAAATCAAAATTTGTTGGAAAGTATTAGGTCTAAAAGTTATGACAAGAATTAATGAGCAATGCAGACAAGGATTGGCAAATGGATAAGCACTAAGAAGGATGTCATACCATAGAGGTAGTTTAAAAAAACTAGGTTTTATGTTGGTGTCTCTTTTTTATGCACACTTGAATCCAATTCCAGTTCCGCTGCAGTTTATATCGATTAATATCAAAGGCACTTTGGCTTATATGGATCACAGTTACCCCACTTTGTAACTTAAAATTGGCTTCCAATTAGTACATCTACCATAACGCAGGTTCCCAAAGCTCAGAAAGCACACCATATTCAGAGTGAACCGTACAATTATTTTCACTCAGTTTAATTGACATAGAAAACACATCAAAAAAATGTTTTATACCTGAGTTTCTTAAAAATATATAATATCTAGAGAGACAAGCATGATTGCGCCAATACAAGAAAAATGCTCAATTGTATCTACATCTGCTAACTAGATAAGATAAGGTGGAGTATGACCCTCATTTAATTTTTCAAAAACAAAACCACATTAAAAATAAAAGTACAAGGTGGGGCATTAAAAGATAAACGTAAACATGCAGGGGTCCATGTATGGGTGGCAATGGCCAAGCAAATATCAAATGAAGAAACCCATAAAATGCACAAGTAAGTTTTCCAATGGGACAACACAAGTTCGATTCCTGCCCAGGAAGAGATAACTTACTCGCCATAACTTATGAATCTTCTCCCATTGAATCTCTGCACCCACCGCAAACAATGCAATAAGTACGGCATAACATCGCAGAATGCCATCAAAGACCTGCACAATGACACATGAAATTCAAGTAAATATTTAAGCTTTTGCGCTGAAAAAGTGAGGTACATTCTACAGCCTGGTTGGGGATGATCCACCAACTCGTATATGTGTGTCCACGGTGCATTGACAATAAACATAAATCTAAGTCTCATATTCACCTTGAAATTACCAAACTAAAATTTGTATATCTCAAGTATACGATAGTAAATCTAAACCCATGCATTAGGTACAGAAAATAGATACTAACACATGACCCATCTAAACGCAGGCCTCATATGTATCTCATGGTCACCAAAGTCGAGGATGTATATTTCAAGTTTACACATATAGAGAGTAAAAATACATTGGTTACATTGATAGTGAACACAGACCCATCTAAAATGCACGGCTCATATACACTTCAATGTTAGAAAAACTCAAGGATGTATATCTCAAGTTTACACAATTGAAGATGAACAAAACATTGGGTACATTGAAATTAAGCACCAGCACAGACCTATTTACACGGAGTCTGATATTCACCTCAAGTTTCAAAAACATGACAATGTATATCACTAGTTCAAACAAATATATTTACATGGTGAATTGGGTGCATTGAAAATACCATAAAATAATAAAACATCAAACCACCAACTCTACCTATGAGAAGGTCTTATGCCTAGAGCGCTAACCAAGTAAAGATATTGGTACTCAAATTTTATGAATGCTCTAATTTGGACAGTGAAACCATCGTGAGGGTCTCGGGACGAGCAATGCTTGATTTCCAACAACAAAAACTTCTTGAATTTAAACCTTCGAGAATGAATGAGCCAGCCAACTTGCTCTCTTAGACACTGCCATTCCACCCATACATCGATTCTCCACTGTATTATATTAAAAAAGAACAGGTATATCCTTAATAGCATGTTGAAAATACATTTTTTGTTTTTTTTTTAGAATCTAAGCAAACAACTACGTACACTGTAACTACAGTCTGTTCACCATATTCTCGTCCACACACGGTAGGATGTCTGGCACAAAATCATCATTTTTTACTTACATCAACTTGCCCACAGGTCTTGGGACACAAAGTCCCAAGCCTACGCCAGCTATATAGACCAATAGGAAGCAAGATAAATCGAAATTTAAATAACCCCCCAAAAAAATTGATACAAACTATAGCAAAAACATTTGAAAAAAAGAAAAATTTGAACTATCCTCCTAAATTAATTCACCTAAGCGAATCTTATATATCCCATGTCGGGGACATAATAATAAAAACATTAATTCCACACATTCTATTTGAACTTTCATCATAGAATAAATTCCATGCATGATATTTGAACTTTTGTCCTAGATAATAAACATACTTAGAGAGAGATTTCATCCTAACAAATCTTATACTCTACTAAAAAATATTGATGAATATTGTTATGATATAAAAATTATTTGTTAATTTCTATGTATTATTCATGTGTGACCACACAATGTGTCCTATAAAGGAGGGGATCTCAAGCAAGTTCAAATTAGTATTATTCACACCTTAAGTACCTAAACAACACATTCTTTTTTTCACAAAAAAAAAACTTTCTTAATATTATATTAAATCAAGGAAAGATTGCATCTTCCATGAAAGCTTCTATATAGATCCTTCATATATGTTTGCTTCAGATTTACATTTACATAAAAAATACTCCCTTCAGTTCTTGACTAAGTTGTAATACAAAACACTCATTATAATGCTCCTACTAACAAAAAAGGTCTAAAACCATCGAAAAAGTTCTTATTACATCAACTCCTTAAGGTCAATTTCACCTTCAAAGGTCATGACACCTTCCAAAAATTCTTGGATTCTAGCTGAGCCAAAATTAAGTGGAATAACTTCTTTGGAAATTGAATCAGCTATATCATTCTAACATCAGGAGATATGTCTGAAGGTGATCTCCGCAAAAGAGCTTCTGATATCTTGAATTCTCTGAATCTAGTGTTTGAGTAAAATCATTTGCATATTAGTGAAACCATTTAACCAATCTATAATAATCTTTGAATCCCCAAAAATATTGATGTATGTAACACCAATATAAGAAGCAATAAGTAGCAACCCATATAAAATTAAAAGTTTAGATTTAGTATTTAACCCCATGTCGCCTCCCAGATAGATATATAAAAAGTGATCCTTGTTTATGACAAGTACAATGCCATAGCCACAATGATCTTGATTTGAGGCACCATAAAAAAAACCTGCTGCACCTGAAAAAACTTCAACTGGAGGATAAAGTATTTTTGAAAACTTTTATTGATAGTTTTCTCATGCTCCTTAAAAATATTTAGGCCTCTAATTCTACAGTTAAGAGCATTGGGATGAATGTCTTGGAAAACTACATAATTCCTTGCATTCCAAATAGACCATGAGATGAAGATGGGAAGAAGTTTAAAAGTTTATTCAATGTTAAACTAAATATGAAAAGAGTTCTCCAAACTACCTTCTCCCCAATTAGATATGATGCCAGCATATTCTTTTATAATTCTCCAAACCTCTAGACAGAAGGAGCATTCTACAAACAGATGAAGGCTAGTTTCACCTTTATTTCTACACAAAGGAAAGAAGCTTGGTCCCTGCCATCCTCTTTTCAATAATTTATTCCTGGTAAGGATTTTTTCTTTGAGTGTTAACCACCAAAAACATTTCAACTTTGTAGGAATATTCCATTTCCACAACCCTTTGTACCACCATATATGATCCAAACTATTTCCTTTCTTTATCATAAATTCATAAGCCAGCATAGCTGTCAAATCACCATTTTTCTTGTTTTTAGACCAAACCATAGTATTTTTTTCAGAATTAAGTTTAATACCAGTAGGCTTCAAATTTTCAATATATGAATCCCATTGAACAACCCAATGACCACTAAGACCCAAATCTCCATCATTTAACCAATATCCACCTTTAAGAATATCCCATTTAGGCCTCTTCAGTACTTCCATAGTCTTCATATCAATCCATGCAAGATGCTCAGTAATTTTTGTTGGTAAATAGGGACAATCATTATCTCCTATGAAAGGATCAATACCAGTAAGAATGTTTTTCCCATTTCCTATATTCCAACATATACATTTTTTCATCCAATGAATAAATTAAGGAAACTGTTCCAGACCATTCATACACTGGTATATACAAACTTCAAGTTTCTAATCCAAGTGCTAACTGGAGTGTTCTTCAGGTATTTTGTATTCATTACATCACTCCACAAACTCTGGAATAAAAGGCATCTCCATAAGGACTTGAGACAAAGTGCAGAGTTAAATAGAGTCAATTTTTTATACCCCAACCTCCCTGTTCCGTGAGGGTGACCAAAACTTCCCATGGGGCTAAGTGAAATTATATCTCCAAGTTTGAACCTGACCATAAAAAGTGAAAGATCTTGTTCCTTATAGAGTTGATAACTGAAGCTAGAAGTTTGACCAGAGAACACTAGTAAACACGAACACTTTCTAGAGTAGATTTAAGTGAAGTTAGCATGCCTCCAAGAGAAAGGAATCTGTAGGACCAATTTGATATTCTCTTATAAGTCTTCTTTATGAGCCAATGCCAATCCTTTACTCGGTAGCTATTAGGTTTTAGGAAGAAACCTAAATATTTAAAACTAGGCTCCACCTGCTCTACTTTAAACATAAATAGTTCCTCCAATGCCTCTATAGAGTCATGTTGAATATTATGAGTATAGATGCAGGACTTTTCAATATTGATATTCTTTCCTCTAGCATTACAAAATATATCCAAAAGAGATTGCATAATCTTCCATTCATTGATATTGTCTACTCCAAATAGGATTTAACATTATCTACAAAAAGTAAATGAGAGATAAAGACTTTTTTTTCTGAAAATTTTATACCTGATAGCTAACCTTCCTCCCGAGATTTAATGATTAGTCTATTGAGTCCTTCAATCATGAGAAAAATAGTAACAGGGAGAGAGGAAATTCTTGTCTTAGGCCTCTAGAACTCTATAAGAAATATGTGGGAGTCCCATTGATAAGTACTGCAAAATTGGAAGACATTACACAAGCCATTATCCAATTTAAAACAAGTTTAGTTATACCAATCTAAAGTAGAACCAACCTCAGAATATCCTAGTTAACCTTATCATAAGAATTTGCTAGGTCAAGCTTCAAAATCACCGAACTTAGATTTTTAGACTTTACAGTGTGTAAACATTCCTAATTGGTTCCAATAGCATTGGGGGTCTGTCTATTATCAAAGAAACCAAACTACTCTTTGGATATGAAAATATAGATAAAGGGCTTAATTCTATCAACAATTATCTTAGTGGCCATTTTGTAAACTAGATTGCAAAGTGTTATAGGCCTAAAATCAGAAAAATTCTCTAGATTGTCTTTTTCTGGAATTAAGGTGATAAAAGTTGCATTTAGTGCTCCTGACATATAACCTTTCTCTTTAGAAAATTATGCAACTTCTAGTAAATATTTACCCAAAATGTCAAAAATGCCAAGAAAAACTCTATTGTTCAGCCATATGGACCAGGACTCTTGTCCTTTGCAAAATTTAGCAGAACTTTCTAAATTTCCTCCAATGTAGTTTCTTTTCCTAGTTCCAAACCTTCTTCTCTTGTTAAAAAAAGAGGACAAATATTCCAAAAATTTTAATTGGTTACCAATTAGTGCATTCTTCTGATCTTTGAACAGAGGTTTGAAGAAATATTCGTCTGTCATTTTTATCTTATCTTGAGAATGAGTTAAATTCCATTTTCATCTTTTATCTCCCAATTAGCATTTAAAGTCCTTCAAAAAGAGGCAAAGTAATGAAAAAAATGTGTGTTCCTGTCACCCTCCTTAAGCCAAATAGCTCTGCTTTTGAGTCTTAATTTTTCTTCATTTTTCAGAAGGATTTCATCTTGAAGGATTTGAACTGCAGAAAGTTTGTCCTTAATTTTATCCAAGCAAAACCCTATTGAGTTGGATATAAGAATATCATAAATATCAGATTCAATTTGTTGTAGAATAGCTCTATTCTCAATGGATTTTACTTTTGTCCTACTAACTACTTGTTTCTTTAGTGCTTTTAACTTGAAAATGAAATGATCCATCACGTTTGATGACCCCAGACTACAAACGTCTTCCCAAAAGACCTTAATCATCTGGAAAAACATCATCGCTTTTGAGCCAAGAATGGTCAAATTTGAAAGGTTTGAATCACTCCTAAGGGTTTACATCCAATTGTAGAGCTACTAGGAAGTGATCAAAAATGTTGTAATGCAAAACCCAGGATTTATACCTAGTGCTAAAATCTAGCAAGGATTCTTTTATAAGGAATCGGTCAAGTCTTTTTCCCACAATAGCCCCCACTTTTTTACTTCTCCAAGTAAGTGTAATTTTGAAATGGGAAATGTATACTAACTAGTTTTTATTAAATAAATCTATGAAGTAATCCTCCAAAAGGTCTGAAGGAAACATTGTTCCCTAGTTCTCAAAAGAATGTAGAGTTAGATTGAGATCACCTGCTAAAATCAGGTTTTCAAGGTTCAATAACCCACTGGCATCAACTCTATCCCAATACTCCTTTCTGTCATTATAAGGGGCGTAAACATTTAGTAAATTTAATTGTTTTTCAAAACCTCTTAAATACTCTTTCAACAAAATCCCTGCACAAGTTATATGTGGTTTAAAGGAGTAGGTCAATGGGTTCCAAATGGAAACCGCCCCACCCAAAAGACCCACCGCATCAAGAGAAAATCATTCCCAATACTTTAATATTTTTAAAAAGTAATCATAAGCTTTAGTACCCGCATACATGGTCTCTTGAAATAAATATATGCCTTCTTTGTTATTCAAAAGGAAAATTTTGAGGGCCCGAAATTTTGGGCTGGCCCCCAAGCCCTTGATGTTGAAAGAAATATAGATCATTGGGGAACCTCCATAGAGGGATTATTTTCTCTAAGAACCCTATCTAAATCCTTCTCAGTAGCATTAGCAACCTCTGCCAGACGAAGTCTTTCCGACACTGGTATATACCCAACTTTCAACAATAAATCTTTTTCTCCTTCCTCTACATAATTTTTGATAAAATGTTTTTTCTTGTTCTTCCTACGGATAGTAACATTTAGATATCTAATAGAATTAATAGGAATAACATCTTTATTATCCTTTGGAGTAGTGTTGGAGCATTAGCATAAACAGGAAGTGGGGAAAAGGTTGCATCTTTAGCTCTCTTTTCTGAAATTGAGACCTACAAAACACCCTCTAAAGTATCTTTAGAACAGGAATTGTTTGTAGCTAACAACCCTGACTACGTGGAGATCAAATGAATGGTAGAAAACATGTCATTACCCAAGCCCAACGACTCAATTGATACCGGATAGTCAGAAGAGGGGCTATGTAAAGGATTCGGATATAAATTAGAATGGGCAAGGTTTAGAGAAGGAGTAGAGCTAGGGTTTCTTAACCTTTGTTCTAGATCTTTTTCAACTGATTTAATAAAAAGTAGCTCCTTTGAGGTCAAATATTCATATGGAACATGTGAGGAACAATCGAACATACCTTGTGACCTGGGGTCTCCACCTTCCGTGTTGAGTAGCAATGTAAGCCTGGAGATATCACAGTTGAGGTTTGCCTCCACTATATCTTTCCAAAGGAGTATGGATTCCCCAACTTGCATTCACTCTTAACATGGCTTGTGCCATGGTAGAGTATGCAACAAAAAGGAATTCCCTTATAATATAGTCTCTAGTTAAATGACTTGTCTCCCTAATTTATCATAAAAAAATTCGACAACCCCTCCAAGATGTCAAGTTCCACCATGACTCGTGCCATTCTTTTATTGCCTACTCACAGAGCGGATTTTTGCACTGTTATAAAATTTCCCAAATGATTTGCGATTAACTCCAGAATATCTTCAGACCAAAACTGGATGGGTAATCCTGAGAGAAGAACCAAGAGTTTTCTTCTAGTAATTACTTGTGTCAAAGGGTTGAAACTTACCAACCAGTTCCACATAGCTAAAGAACCTTCCTGAATGACCCAATAATTTTTTAAAACTGTATGAGCATGTTCATTTTCCAGAAAATGAAACAAAACCATCCCCGGGGAGCCAAAGTACCTATGGAGCGTAATCGAATAAGGGTTTCCAAGTTTTTGTGACCCAATCTATCGTTTCTATCCTATTCAATCAAACATATTCCATGCATCCAACAATCGCTCGGTTACTCAGAATTTCCACCTTTTTCAAAGCAAAGTCTCTTCCAATGTTTAAACTTTCATAGTCTTTTCTGACTTTAATAGATTTATATTTTCTTTTATGATGGGACGACTATCCAGAAACCCTAATTCGATGAAGCGTCTTCAACAAATCTAAACCAGTAAGTGGCATTTCTGCATCTAAGGGTTAGGATGAGTAACGGTTTCAGGGACCCCCTGTTGTAGGGAAGAAGGAGAGGAGCACGACTCAAAGCTATTATTATGTGAGGCCAAAACCTCATATCTAATATTGAATTTCATAGCCCTCCCATATCTAACCTGGTTAACACAATCTGGAGACAAAGCAAAGTCTGGTTTGATGTGATGACAAATCACCTAGATTTTTTTCTTATATGATTCACACGGATGATTGTTAAGAGAATTAATGCTCTTCTCCCGCGTGTTGGCATATGGAAGCCCGTGGCCACCATGCACAGACTTGTCTGCTTCAAAATCAATCGGCCCCACATTTTCAACAATGGTGCCATGATTTGACAGATAAGGATCGGAAGCTACGTCAAACACAAAAGCCCTGTCAGCATTTTGGTTTTGTTTGGTAATATTGTGGGAGTCCACTTGGAAATCCTCCATGGGATTTGGTGGATTAAACCCTAAAGTTTTCATGTAGGGTTTATAGACTTTTTTTTTTCTTAGACATAATGTCGCATGGAAGAAAAAAACAGAAAATTCCCACTTTTTTTAAATTTGGTTTGTACTAGACCAATGCCTTCAAGCTGTGAAAAACACCATTAGGGTTTTCAAAAAATCACCTAGTAAAACTCCATCCTCGGGTAGCTTATGCTCTATACTTTTTCGAAGGAAAACGAGGTTTGAAAAAAAATACCTAAGCAACACATTCTACATACCATGAGGGGAGATTGCGCAAATAAAATTGTGTATTTTTCACACATCGCATCCCACACATGAGAATAGGAGATTTATTAAGAATAATATTATTCACACATTCTTACCCAAACAACTGTGTATTATTCACATACATGCACCTACACCTCACACCTAACATATTAGTCTAATCAAACACAACTTTATATTGTTTGTAAATACACACCCACACAACATGTCTCATAGAAGAGGAGAGGAAACATCCACACCCAAAAACTCATTACAAAAACAAGGATAGGAGGAATTCACACCCACATAACACATGCAATAAATTACCATAACCATTCAACCATCTTGTTAGTAGGAGAGGCATTTCCTTTATGAACACCACCATTAACAAAATTATTACAATATATTGAAACTTTTATGACCAACTGCCAAAAAAAAACTCACAACCAATAAAAAAACATATCAAAAGATAAAAATAAAAATAAAAACCAGTAATGTGTAATACTGTTATATTTAACAATTTTATACTCCTTACACCATAGGAATATTGTATTCTTAGTATGAGACAATAAAACAATTCCTCAAAGTTAAACTTTAGGAGTGCTAAAAATTAGTATTTTTACCAATATTTTTTTCCTAGGTACCATATCCAAGGGAAAGGTTCTCAAGGAATTATCCTCATTCCAAGGGTGGTACCCAGGGTAATCCCTAGATTCTCCAAAGCAAAAGGCCAAGTCAACTACTCATGAATGCTAGGGGGATAACAATATTTCCTCACATCCACTTGAGTTACACCCAATTGACATTTTTACTAAAATTATTTTTGAATTATTAGTGTTGGAATTAAATCGCATTGTCCCTTCAAGTGTATCATTTGAAATTTTAAAACACAATGTTCACCATCCAATGTACAAGTGTTCTTGCAATGGAAATTGCATGATCTTCCAAGTGATATCTACTATCAATTCTATTAATTACGTTCATACAAGATTGATTAAATTAATAATAATGAAGCACCTGCAACACACTTCTAATGATGTCAAATGGGTCTAGCTCGAGTGATTTTGTGATGGAGTTTTAACCTCCCCGTCTAGATTATATTCTCGTAAGTGACATGTTGAGATCATAATGAGTATATTGTTATAATGGGTTCGAGCCTTGTTATTGAATTGACCTTGTGTCCTGAAGAATTTAGGTTTTACCCTAGGTATCATCCTCGAAATGAAGGAAAGTGCATGGGGGTTTTCCTTGGGACAATTGCCTTGGAAAAAACACACTTCTAGTAATATATGCTATATGTTGTAATATTTTTGTTTCTATTAAATTGATAGTCTAGACTTAATTTTAATGAATTTCATTCTAATTGCTTCTCCATCTTTCATTTAGATTCATTCATTAACCATCTTCCCTACTCTCCATTTCTCATGAAATCTGGTTAGGTGGTAGCAAAGTGTCGAAGTAAAAGCCTTGGGACCAAACCATGAGATCTATTTCCTTTTGGAGACTCTTGTATAGCATGTGTTCTCTTAGGTGAAATATTCAAAACTAATGCAACTAATTTACCACTTGTTGATTTTGATCACATGTTTACATTATTTTTTGCTAGATATCTTACAACTCTATAACAAGATTTGGTGAAACCAACAACATTGAGTTCATACTTTTGGAGATTTTTTCTCCTACAGTCATCTATAGTGCATGTTGAAATTTCATTTGATGACATTAGTTGGGAAATTGTAGAAGTGGAAGCAATATCTAAATAAGCGGTTGAATTTCTTTATGTGTCTTGGCTCAAAATCCCAAATCACTATGCATGAGTTTATTGTATTGTAGGAATTAAAAAAGGTTTTAGTATTATAGGATTTAACAAGAGACATAAATATAGCCATGCTCTATAGCATTCATTATATCATGGTATTTCATGTCTAGTTTTGACACTCATAACCACCATGATATGTTTTACTCCTCACTTTGTTCTTGACAATGGGGAATGATGGACTGCCATAAAAAAGTGAGTGAGAGTAAGCAATACAGAATAAGTGAGTCTTAACTAGAGCCAAATCCATAGTTATAAATTTGTGTCGCTTTCCAGATTCTTGACCTAGAGCTACCTAGATAGAGTCATAGTTGTATCCAGAGCCAAAGTCAGAGCCATGTTCCACTGTGCATGATTTGGTTTTTGGTTTTCCCATAACCACCCATTTAGTATAAGACACCATCTTCTTGTTGTGTATGATATACATTAGTTTGTGAAGATCCTTAAAACAACCATTTTCCAAAAGGATCTGTTGAGCCCTAGAGCCAATTTATAGGGAGAAACGTTGAGAGAGAACCATAGTTAGCGCCAAGTTCAAGAGGGAACAGTTTAGGAAAAACTAGAGTTATCACCAAGTTCCAAAGTTTGTGGCCATCCATAACCTCCCACTTAGTAGAATACATCAAACTTTTCTAACCATTTGGTTTGTGGTCATCCAAAAACCACTCATTTTAGAGAGCACCTTATTTTCACCACTTAATAGAAGACTTCAACTTATGCTATATTACTTGGCAAACTCGTATTGGCAAGTTGGAGATGTTCATCCTTTGGAAAATGTCTACTTCCAACTTTTTCAACTCTCTTTTCTTGGACTCATATACACCCCTTCAAATTAATGGGGGAATGTTGGAAACATTAATCCACATGGGTTAATATTTTTTTTTTTTTTGTATTACTATGCACATTCACTCCCAGAGTCACATGTGAATTTGAACACTCATTAGGAGTCTAAGAGACACCTTGGGAATATGAACCCAAGGATAATCTCAATGTATTTATATATGCATATGCTAATGAAAAAAATGAAACTTACACTTATCTATTTTCTTGTGCATTTGTCCTTGTTTAATTATTAGTTGTCTGCCCACTTGTTCATTCCAACAAGAATAAATATCCATTAGAATATATTTCTTATGAGTAAAAAATAGAACATATAATAATAACATTGTTATAGTTCTATTACACATTTCATAGACCTAAAATGCATAATAAGAGATGTTATCTATGTAACATTCCTTGCATGCAGAATATAATAGAACATATTCCTTTTCATAATCTCATCATCTAGCAACAAACCCTAAGGAAATTATCAAGCTGCATGTAAGTACCTTAAATCAACTTTGTCCTTGTAGGTCATCTTACAAGTTCAATGCATAAATGGTTATTGCAAACTTAGCAGTTAAAAAACCCTTGACAATGAGAGTAAGGTATAACCCACCAAGGATATTGATGCATAGAGGCCCTAGCCAACGAAATAAAGATTTTAAACCTTTCAAATGCAAACACATAGCAAGGCATGCTATTTTTATATTCTTCTACATACACATTTTATTCAACAAAGGCCATATCAACACAAACAATAGAAATGAAATAATCATACATAATATTGACCAATGATCAAAGGGCCACAAAACCCTAATAATTGCAGAGATAACCATTGATCAAAACTATATTATTCCCACATATAATGACAATTTCTTAGTAAAGTATAAATTATTTAAGGGAGAACCAAAAAATTACATATGTTAGCTATGATTTTGAAACTTTAAAATTTGAATTGTAAACCTTTGATCAACGTATACTATGTATATAAACATTGAGCCAAGATCCTTGACAACTAAGTTTCACGAGACACTGTTTACTTCACAAAATGCAAGTATATCTGGTGAATAAAAACCATTTTATACACATACTTTTAATAATAATATCTAGCAGCGTTTTTCTCAACTATCTACAAATGAACCATTATTTACGTATGGAAAATGTTAGATCGTGACCCATATATAAGTTAATGAACCCTAAAATGATCACAAATATATATATATATATAAATGATAACTTCAAAGAACTACGATGATTGGTGCTTCACTTAAACACTTTGACTATGTGATATGCCAATACGATGGATAAAACATAAACATGTAACCTCTCTACATCTCGAGTTGAATAACAAAAGAAAATATGTGAGGTTTGTCATGGCCTCATAGTTTGGCCAAGATATAAATGATATTCCATTCTCGGACTCATGACCTGTCCAAGCCATGCCTTAGGCCTGGAACACCATAATAAAACCTCATCATAATAAAATTTCAAGCATAAATATTTGATTGAATGAGCTATTGAATTGGTTGGCATACTGATAAGTAACCATCAATGAGACTGTGTGTGTAAAATGAACACACTCGTCGATGCAAAAATTAACAAATCATAAGTACGCCAAGAAATATGTAAAATACACTATGTGTGAAGGACCGATGGGAGGTGAGACATCAAGAGTAAGTGTAGCAGATGAGTTGTTGCAGCACTTTGTCATATCTCTTACCCACATAATGAGCAAGGAACTCGCCTAAGCAGCTCGACTTGGGAGCTCGGTGGGTTGGACGAAGTGGTCCAACAAGGCTTGAAGTAATAGGTGCGCACAAAAAAGAAGGTCCAAGGCATGTAGAACTATTGGAAGCATCATGACCTTTCTTATGACAATGAGTACAGGTAGGTTTATCTCCTTCCTTATTCATAGTAGTAGCTGTGTGTTTACATTTAAACTTGTTTCCATCTGGTTTGAAAGGGTTTTTGGAAAATCTCTCTTTAGTATTCTTTCCCTTCGTCTTTATGTGAGTTGCTTGAACACATACTTCATCATGGTTAGTGGGATTACACATTAATATCATTTGAAGTAAATAACTATGCAATCCTCTTATATATGCTATTAATATTTTCATTAATAGCATTAACTTTATGAAAAATAGCATTAATATTTGCAAACTACTCCAAAATAAATAAATAAAGTTTGACTTTTGAACTAAAATTATTTCCAAATTCCTGTCATTGCTTCCAAACCATAACTTATCTCAACTAATTAAGTCTATAGATATTTAGATATTATTTCAGATTTTGGACTTGTTTGAGCTGATCAACCAGATTAACATAAGTATAACAAGTGTATAGCAATGATTCATTTTATAGTCGTGGTATCTTGTTATGCTTAAATGACTCTTGGATAAGATTTAAATAAGATTTAGTTAAAAGGTGGTTAAAGAAATCGGTAACAATTTTTTTTAATCAAATAGTACTTGTTTTGTGCTTATATTAAGTCTAGCAATATGTTAGGAATAATGAATATAAAATCATATATTTCATTCTTTATTTAATAGCTAGCTATCTTCGTAAAACTAAATGGTTGGTTGTGTTTATCCACATTCACCATAGTATTTACAACTATTAATTGTTCTTAATAATAATTAAAAACACTAAAAAGTTGATAAGTTGATATAGTTGTGAAGATGATTAAAAACACCAAAAAGTTGAAATAGTTGTGAAGAAAATTTACTCGAGAATACCATTTTAAAAGTGCTATTTACGGACTCCTAAATGAAGAACTGAGCCAAAAGCCATAAGAATAATGCTACATCGAAGGATCATTGTTACTCAAATGCTACATTGTTACTGAAATGCTACATCGTTTAGTCAAACTTCACAGTATTTGAATTCACATAAGGTCGACATTTAATATTATTTATGGCTGACATATAATTTTTTTATTATTTTTTGTTTTGTTAGGAATGAACATTACAACATCTCCCCCATACATGGTTTTAAACCCATGTGCAAGGCCCTCCTAAAACCATGGGTTGTTTAGAAGGCCTTGAACATGATTTTAAAACCATTTGAAAGGCCCTCTAAACCATGTATAATAAAACCATAAGTTGTTTAGGAGGCCTTGCACATGGTTTTAAAACCATTTGCAATGCCCTCCTAAACCATATACAATAAAACCATGGGTTGTTTAGGACAAGGCCAACATTTGTTTTGCGGATAATTCAATTTTTTATTTTTTATTATTTGGTTAGGTAGGAACATTACAACATCTCCCACATATTGTGTTTTTTTCTAGTCGACATTTTCTTTTGTGAATAATTAAATTTTTTATTTTTTATTGTTTTGTTAGGTAGGAACATTACAACATCTCCCCCATATTAGTTGTTTTTGTGGCCGACGTTTATTTTGGAGGATAATTAAAATTTTATTTTTTATTATTTTGTTAGTAACAAATGTTACAACATAATATGGACAAACGTTACAAGATCTCCCTCATACTGGGTTGTAGAGCGCCTCTCAGCGCAATGATCGTGTCTATAATTGATCTACTAAAAGGGTTCAAAATATTAATGATCACATGTATCTTACCATTTATATTCGCAGGAAAACGATCAATGCTTAATGATAATCTTCATATTGTTAATAAGCTATGTGCGTCTAACGAATTTCAAGTTTCCATTTCTAAATAGTAAATGGAATTGATTGCAATTTACTTATAAGTGCCCACGAGCATTCATTATAGTGAGAGATTTTAATAGCTTGAAGGATAAATATCTTTAGAATGGAATCTATGAGATATACATTTGTTAATCTTTTTCCAATATTAATTATAGTAGTTACCAATTCTTTATTATAAAATTACCACTTTTTTTAAAAGTAAATGGTTTTTTTTCCTAGGAGAATCGACAACTGGAGACTGGGCTGGTACTCGCATGACATAGGGTCCATGGATCCAATATCGTTCCCACTATACCCCTAGGTTCCCCACACACCCTGCAAGCATGGGACACGGGTAAATCCGGGTGTGATTTGAACTCGTGACCTCTGATTTACAACATGTGACTTCATATCAAGTGAACCGCCAATGAGCCACACCCATGTGGGAAAAAGAAAATGGTGTTTTATTTTTTGAAAAACAATTATTTTTTATGGTGAGAGATCTGAGAAGCTCTGAAAAGATACACGATACAAGATGAAAATTTAGTGGCATTCTTCCATCTAAATTCCTCAATAATTTCAATGTCATTTTTCATATGCATTAAGCCCCTACACAACTTCTTATGTGGCGGGTGTCGCATGTATATATCACCTTCCTCGGCTCCTTTCTTTTCTTCTTAAGTGGTGAGCATAGCATGTATATATCACCTTACTAAGCTCCTTTCCTTTCTACCACATGTTCTACAAGTATGTGATACAAGGAAGAGAAATGCTTGCTTGAATAGTAAGTTTATAAAAAACTTTGAAAAACCTTGTGCGCTACAAGAAGAGCTGTTAAACAGCAAGTTTAAAAAAAACTTTGAAATTTTTTCTTCTCCCGAGTCTCAGATTAGCTATCAAATATAGAGATTTGATGAATATGAATATTATATATAAACGTCGGATTTACATTCCATATACCACATTAGAGGAATTTTGAGGTCTAAAATGGGCCTCCTAAGGAAAATAATAAAATAATAGTTAAAATAATAAAATAATAAAATAATATTTATTAATTTTGGAGGAAAAAAGAAAAAAACTAC
>LPNX010441854.1:80041-124338 GCA_001517045.1 Pseudotsuga menziesii
TGGCGCTTTTTCTTATAAGGCCCATTTTAGACCCCAAATTTCCTCTAATGAGTAATCATTTCAAATCAATTGGTTTGACCATCGATAACTCCGCAAACCAATATCTCGAGCTATAGAGAGGCTGGGATTTTGTTAAGCTGTTGGAATCCCAAGGCTTTTCTGTTGCACGGATTGTTAGTGTTACAAACCACTTCATAATACCAGCTCACCTATGGCTATGACACGACCATGCCTAGCGCTTTCAGAGCAAAATTTGCAGACAACTTTCATTCATTGTTTCAATTCTGTGAAAGCCAAGTTTAAGCATTTATGCATAGTAGGTATCCGGACACTATCATGCATCATACTATGAACATTTTAATGGTGTTAACATGTAAATTTGGCAAATAAAAGGGAAATATGGCGATACTGACAAAATGTATTGATTATATACATTTATTTGCAGAGAGTTACCTGTATTTTGTTGGGATTCCACACAAAAAAATTCCTACTCTACACTACACCAATTTTCCATTCAGTGTATGTACCGGAACCCGAGCAGTACTCAGTTACACTTGAGTGAGCTATAAGGCTGAATGCAAAATGCATAGCAATCTATCTCCTAACCTCCTTTAAAAAGAATCGAAAACCTAATTATATCTATATGGAAAGCCTAAACGATGTAATACGAACTGTATATTAGCTAGAACCCAAGTACGAGATGCAGGAGTTTATTAGGAGTTTGAACGATTTTATTACGATTTCGACTCTTACATGATTGCACATTAGCTAGACTCCTAGATTCCAAATGCAGTTGAACTAAGCCTTAAGTGATTAGAGTTGAAGTTAAGCTAATAGTTGTAGCCAACATAAGATGCACCTAGTTGATTGGCTCACTATCTCCAAACCCCATGACTATGGTGGATGGAACATCAAAAACTTGGATTGGTTTTGTACTTCTCTCATAATGAAAATCTTATGGATGATATTGAATGGTAATGGAACATGGAATCATATCATACACCATAAATATCTTAAAAACCTTTCCGTTGAATATTAGCTGTGTAAACAACACTTCTCTATTCAAGGATCCTCATACTTCTGGAATGGTTTTATTAGGACTCTTTCTTGGATCACCAGGGAATTGGGCTGGAAGGTTGGCGATGGTAAAAGCATAAGAGTGGGAGTAGACCCTATTGCAACTCTGAACTCTTTCTATGTGCTCTCATAGGAGCTGAGGGATTATCTTTGTGATTATGGCATTTCAACTCTCAATCAGGCCCGTAATTATGGAGATGGATCAAATTTGTAGTCCTATTGGCTAACTGTAGAGGGTTTGGAGTTGGGAGGTAGTTGGAAGGCTCAATGGACAGAATTTATAAAAGGATTGACTCATGGGGGTATCAGATTAAAAGAAGTTAAAGACTCTTTACTATGGATGCACAACAAAATTAATGGCAAGGTCTCTGCCAGTTTGGCTTATGATCTTATTGTCTCCTCCATGCCGCCTTTGTCACCTGTTAAATCTCATACTCGAATATAGTGTTGTAATGTGCCATTAAAAGTGAAATGTTTTACATGGCTGTGCATTGAGAACCATATAAATACTTGGGACAACTTAACTAAAAAAGGATGCCCTGGTCCTAATAGATGTTGCTTTTGCAAGTCAAATGAGGAATCGATGAGTCATCTCTTCGTTTGGTGTCCATTTGCTTGGACCATTATTGATATCTTGTGCAAGAATTTTAATTTCTCTCTTATTTGGAATGGTCCAACTCTCTTGGATAACATAGAGATATGGTTCAAAAAGGATAGGGATTGCCTCTATCTTCCCTTATTTTTTATCTGGAACGTATGTACCTCTCGCAACTTATGCTTATTTGAAGATAAGCCTCCACACATGGTCCCTCTCTGCTATAAAATTTTTGGAACAGGTGATATCTTTTCCAGCAGTCTGTAAAAAAATAACAAAATGCAAGATTGTTGGTAATGCTCCCGAAATAACCTTCCCTTCTGGTTTTTTTTACGGGGTCATAGCAAAAATGATTGGAGGAGCGGATATATTTCTTCTGATCAGTCAGTCCCACTTTTTCTGCATCAAAATGGGATGTGGGCACAACACCAACACCAGAGCGGAATTACTGGCTCTTTGGGCATTATTACATTTTTCAAAAGCAATTGGCATTCCCACTCTCCATGTTTATGGTGACTCCTTTGTAATCATCAATTGGGAAAATGATAAGGAAGCTTTCTCTACTCTCGATTTGGATTGTTGGTGTGACAGCATCATGGATTTGAAGGCCTTATTTCTCTCTCTAGACTTTCATCATGTCTTTAGAGAACGCAATAAGAGGGAAAACAGTTTATCCAAGGAGGCACTCCCCATGGCTTCAGGCCTCCTTTCCTTCATTGAATATTATGAAGAAGTAGTTATTGGGGAAGGTAAGCTTCAACTCTTCTAGAGCCAAGATGGTTTTTTCACATACTCATTAACCTTTTGGTTATTGTTTCTTTTGAGTATGGGATGGTTGAGTCTTTAGAGAATAATCTTGGATGATTGAGGATGACACTGATCTCCTCTGATGGAAAGTCATTTAGTCACTTCCCTCGAGCACCTCCTTGGATAAACTGACTCGATTCTTTCTGTATTCTCTTCGGACATGCTTGGATGGTCTTTTTTGAGAAAGTTGGTGATGTTATCAATGATTTATGGCTGGTTCCTTTAGCTCCTGCATTGTATTTGTCTTATGGATCTGATCTAAAATGATATCTTAGTATCGTAGTTTTGTAATAGTTACCTTTGATTCTATTTTTTAAAATCAAGAAACAACTATTTTTCTTTTCGAAAACGCCCTAATGTCATGCATATACTTTCAAATATTATGATTACAATCCAATCATGTAATGTCAAATTGTTTAATATTAATCAAAATCACTTTTTAATTTTAAAATTTCCAATGACCAAATAAAGTGAACAGAAATATATATATTAAAAATATTAATAATATGTTTTCAAATTTCATTAATAAAGATTTGATCACCAATGGGTCACCACATTGTATTCTTTTTTAGTCATAAAGGATGTAATTAAAAATATGATAATAATAATATCAATAGTAGTAATAGTAGTAGTCTAAGGAAAATATAATTTTAGCTTAAATTGAACAGCATTGCCTCATTTCTAAACCTTAATATAAATTCTCTCAAGATGCAAACTATAAATTTAAAATTAGGTTTGTAATTAAATTATTCAGATCCACTAGGATGCCCAAAAATTCATTGACATATAGGAAGATCAATATTCAACAAAACTATGGATAAGTCAAGATAATTCAATTCTTTAAAATTGAGACACATAAATATTCTTGTTTAAGGTCGAAAGAGAACATGCAAGTATCATCCAACCAAAGAATCTTATGCTACATAAATAAATAATGTTACCAAGTCCTTATATCAGAAATACCAAGCCACAGAAGAAGAAGCATAAATTGTCAAGGATTTTAGAAAGAAAACCATGGAATCATCGAAAAACTCAAGTAAGATCAAATCAAAGAAAAACTGATATTTACAAATTCTAATGGGGCCCCTTCATTCCACAATTCTAATGGGGCCCCTTCATTCTATGGAATGAAGGGGAAGTTGTTGAGGTGCCGACAGTGAGGTAGGTAGTTGATGGGGTTGATATTTTATTTTAGTTTGAATATGGTTTTCACTGTTTTGGATTTAATTGTTCAGTTTTTGTTTATATTATATGCGATTGGTTGTTCTTTTTTCCTTTCTTTTGAAATATAGGAATTGGTTTTTCTTTACAGTCAAATGTTTTAAGTTATTCCTATAGTTTACTGTATACGGATTAGGATCTTGATATTTGACTTCTACTAAGGTTGATGAATAAAGACAAATTATCTTCTACAAAATCAAATTACTAATTTGCAACCAAAAAGGATGCGTGTACACAAGAAATGACAACAATTTATTATTATTATCTTGTGAAAGTAGGTCTTGATTTGAATGTCATTTGATCTTTTATAATGAGATTGCTCAGCATGAGAATTTATCAAACTATTCTCTTATCTTTATCTCTCCCTTTCTTCATTCCTTGAATTACACCCAACATTGGTGTGTCTATTCTCAAGGAATATTTTCTTAAGCATTTTCTTTTCCACTATTTTGATAGCCCTGATTTGATTTTTCTATGGTGATGTTGGTTTGCAAACTAGAGATACTAGGTTTGGCCTATTTCAAATAGCCCTCCATGTGGAGTCGCCCATTGTTGACCCTTTGCATGACACAACTACCTTTGAATTGAAAAGTGTGCCAATTCTTCCTCGTTACTTGAGATCAATTGAATTTCTCATGAAGTTTGGTCTCGTTGTTCTTCTCTAAAACCAAGCTCTAAAATTCAAACGAAAGAGGGGCACTACTCTCTCAAGCTAAGGAGTTACAAGGTCGATTTTAAATGAAGTTTTTTTTAATTGAAGCCTACTCCATATGTAAGGCTCGTGAGCATGAAGAGCAATGGTATTTTTTTTTAAATAGTTCACATCATATGCATTCAAATAAGTTTCAAAGTGCTTATCGCTAGTACACATGGTTCAAAGGTTTGTCGAAACGGGAATAAAGCATAATTTTTATGTCTCAATTTTATGAAAATGATATAATTTTCTTACTTTGTACGGATGCATCGGATCCATTCGACCAATTACAACATGGGTACAATTACAAACATTAAATTCAGTTATGGTTAAGCGTGGGTGGTTTCCTTCCTTTCACCTTGAAACACTCATGAATCAAAACATATCTGGTTCAGATTGATGACGTAGTTTATCTGTGGGATATTTATTATATGGAGGTGGTGGTGGCTTTAATAGGTCATGATTCCCTCCCATTTGAAGTGGATATTTATTGTTGTATGGCCTTGCTCATGTTTAAATGTGTTGTATTCAATATTATATTTCAGAATTACTTCATTCTAAATGAGGTTTACAATGCATATTGTGCTCAACTAGGGCTTGTATCTCCACAAAGAAAAAAGGTCGTGTTCTATGAAATGTAATAGAATAAATGAAATGGCATGCTCCTGTAGTTACAATTTTAAAAAAAAATTGTTATTGCTTCCAGTAGATTATAGTTAAAATCTTTTGTGTTGTGAGTGATTCTCTATCTGAAGACAAAACTAGTCTCACAATGTCAAATTTCCTATGATCATACATGTCTTCAATTGAGTTTTTCCTTCTTCTTAGTTTTTGTTGTCCACAGATGTAATTATTCCCATTGATATCAAGTGATGACCTCTGTGTTTCTTTGGCATGCAGGCATATTCCCTACCACCCACCCTAGCTGGGAGAGAATATTAGAGAATATTATACTCCCACAATACTTAGGTATATCCTACTACCCAAAAATGAAAATCTTTGTATATCAAATATAACGACTATGACATTTGTACTCATAAGTTTCAATCCATGGATAGAGGTTACCTTTTCAAACAAACAAAAATGCATGAGCTTCACCTTTAGTTAGTGTCAAGTTGATGTCAAAAAATTGATAGAAAATAATTTAGGATGAAGATGAGTTTGCAATGAAGATTTTAAGTTAAAGCTCGAGACTCGATTTTAGGGGGTTTTATTTGAGTCTTTTCTAAGACAAATCCCAAGTGGAACATATTCACAGATAACCACACATGTAAAATGAAGCAAAAATTCCAACCACCATACTTGTGCATTCAAGTGTTTATTTAATCATTAACCCTCTGCCAATGCCTTTACTGATTTAACTATGTTCCGAACATGTATTATCTGCCAATCTTATTATGCATTCCTAGTCAACATATGTACCAAAAATGACTTGTGTTATATTTATAATGGCATTAACTAATGAGGAACTAAGATGTATGCTTTCTGAGATAAATGTGTATGATTATATGGTTTTCATATATGATGTTTTTCAACCGAGGTTTGCGAAGACCAAGGGGAGGCATGGGATACATGAATTGGCATGTGTGGAGGGAACTCTAAAGGAAAATGATTCATTTTCATTCCAATTAAGATGAATTTGCTCAATTAGCTCAAAATGGTTATTTATTCCTTAGTGACCCTACATGTTTGGATCAGCGTCCTCCAATCCTTCTTCAACCTGACTTGCAACCTCATCCTAGTGTTGTTGAGATTCCACCCATGCACAATTATGGTTGGGAACCCCATCCACCTTCACCTCTTGTAAGGGGAAATGGTTGGTAAACTTTCATCCTGCAATAACTAATGCAAGCAACCTCTTCTAGTTTTGTGGCCTTTGAGAAAGGACCCCATCACCCTCTCAAAAACCCTATAGGCTTAGAATCCCCTTTGAATGAACCTTTATAGTTGGATAAAGAAAAATGGCATTCAAGGACACAGGTGCATTCACTATCCAAGAGTCAGATGCACAATCCAAATATTAATTTGAAACTGGTCTACAAAAGCATTGAGCTCATGTTAGGCCTTCCCTCTCTTTTGTTGACCTTCATCCTGAGATAGAACAGTCTCGTATTTAATTTGTGTCTCCACATACATCTGGTCCTTCCAAAAATATTGCATATTGCTCAATTCTAAAATATGGTGAACATATGGAAAGTTGATATTTGGCTTGCATAGCTAGTACCTATGGGCATTATTTTGGTTAATGTATCTTCATTTTTTAGAGATGATGATCACGTTTAAAGAATTAGATTATGTTGGTTCAGTTTCTTTCATTGGCTCAACATATGGGATTAGTAACCGATTTAGATTACTTTTCTCTATGATTGAACTATGAAGATTTTTGTATGAAAATCATTTAATTGATGAAAATCTATCCTTTGCCTTCTTAGGATTGGATCAGCATATTCGCTAATGGATGCTTTTGTTTAAAATGCATAAAGTGTAAGGTTGTTTAAAAAGATGGAAAATGTAAAATGTTCGGCATACATCTTAAGTTTGGTACTGACAATGAGTTTTTTGCAATAACACTAGGATTCATCCCCCATTTGGATGAAATATATGTATGAATGGTGGGCCCCTCTTTCTTTTAAAACATTTGATTTCTATTTTATCTTTCACCTTGGATTTCGATATATTTCTGTACTTCATATGAAGGTATGCTTTAAGTTATTTGATCGTTCTAATTGCCAAGAGAAAACTGTTAATGCAATAATCATTCATACTTGCATTTTTTGTTACGTCGATAGGTGTTATTCTCTCCACTTTTGAGGATGGAGGTCGATCTCGAGAATCCAAAAAATAAATGAATATTTATGGTAGTTTGCATTGGTTAAGTAGCACAACAAATTATTATATAAGGCAAACAAATTACCTCCCTCCCACAAGTTTTTGGGTAGATGTGACAGTTGTATGGATGTGCACAGATGTGGCATTCTCAAAAACCTAACTGCCTTGTAACCACTAACTAATTCAAGAACCAAACAAAATTGTGGGCACATACATTGTATGAAGATAATGGTGACGGGTCTAGGGCCTCTAGGATGTGCTCTTGTAGTGCGGCCTCAAGGAATCACAATGGTGAGTAGGATTCAACTCTACCCAATTTAAATGAATGCATTACAAGTTGGAAGAGTTAATTATGTTGAATTTGCATTTTTCTTGATATCTTTATTTTTCTTTTCCCTTGCAAACTAATTACATGAAATTTTTAGAAGGGAATTTACATGTAGGAGACAACATCAATTTATTGTGTGTAAGCACCTCTTCAAATCGAATGATAGTATTGTTGGAATATTCACCAATACTGAGAGGGGGGTCGATCGGTATCGAAAACCTTTTACCATTTCAAACTTTAATACAAATGTAAACACTAAACATTAACAATAACATCAATCATCACATAAACCATACACAATACACAAGATATTTTACGTGGAAACCCAAATGGAAGAAAACCACAAAATGTTTTTTCTTATATAATATAAATATCACATTCAATTGATTTAGTAACTCTAACTGGAAGGAGGCTACAACCCCCTAGTTTATCAGCTCCAACTGAAAGGAGGCTACAACCCTTTGGTTTTACCACAAGCTCCAACCTGTAGTGAGAACACCAATCCTCAATGAGCTCCAACTCACTAGATTTAACAGCGTCAATTGGAAGGAGGCTGCAATCCCCTAGTTTTACCATAGGCTCCAACATACAGTGAGGACTCCAATACTCAGCAAGCTCCAACTCACTAGATTTACTAACATCAAATGGAAGGAGCTACGACCCTCTGTCCTGCCACCCTGATATGAATAAGAGAATCAACTTTTCACTGTCACTGTAACTGTCAACCTATACATGTATTATTGTCTCAGACAACCTATACTCATGTTACTAAATTTGTCCGCTTGTACATGTATCATTGTATCTTTCAAGTTGTACATGTATCACTATCTTTGTCAACATATACATGTATTAATGTCTCTACCAACTTGTACCTATATCATTTCCTATGTCAACATGTACCTGTATCACTATCTTTGTCGACCTACACTTGTATTAATGTTTTTGTCTTTGTTACTGTCACAGTCATTATATTCCTATATTTGTCTCTATCATTGTCTCTGTGTCAACCTATACATGAATCAATCTATATTTCAAGGATGCCCATAAACAATCATCCATAGATTTCATTTGTATTTTCAAACCCTTATATCATAGTCATTTCCAAACCCTAGGATATTCCAAGATAATCACCATGATATATGCCAAGATCAATATCATAATCACCATAACATAACTATGTGAAGATAATCACCATCATCTATCCAATCACCATAACAAATCTATGCAAGATCAACAAAGAAAATGCTCTAACACATACTCAAGATCCATACCATTTTCAAGTCAACAAGATGGACCCTAGTCCATGAGAGGTATGACCATCATAAGAGAGACCCATGTACAAAAAGCATACATGTTTCAAGATGAAAAAACAAGAAAGAAAACCTTCACCAAAATAAGCTCTAGATCAGGTCATCACTTATCCCTTACAATAAGATTTCCAACGAGCCAAGAAGTTTGTGATTCCAATACCATATGAGAAAATTATGTCAATTTTATCAATCTTCACCAAAGAACAAAAGATGATCCCAAACCTTTCCACATTAGCTCCCCCACAAAAGTTCGCACTTTTTCCTTAGAGGTGCACAAGAGAGAGAGAGAGAGAGATGAATTGATAAGCAAATGAAAAGTCTCTGCTCCTATTTATACCCCCAAGATGCTTTGAACTTGCTTTAGGACCTACATTCCACTTATCCCTAAATTTAGGATCTCATATTTTAAGGTGTACTTCAATGGGTCAACACCCTACTTCAAGGATTCATTGAGAAACTTTAAATTTCCTTCATGATAAATTCATATCTTCATCAAATAAGATTTGGGCTTCTCCTCATCATACCTAGTGGACACGTCATTATTCATTTTGGAGTTTCTTTCCTCTTTATGTGGACTCATCTTTACTTTTTGGGTTATGTGGACCCATCATCAATTTGTGGGATTCTTCATACTTCACACCAATATTTGGACCAACTTTATTTTAGGGCCTTCTTCATCATGGATCATGTGTATCCAACACCATTACTCTAGGGGTTTCTTCACCTTTCTCACCAACATCGCTTAGGGGAAACCTTAAGGACTTTTTAGGGGTTTGTCACATGTGTGTACAACCCAAAGTGTCACCTCATGAGGGCCATGCTTAAATTTACACCATAATATTACCACTTTTTAGTTATATACACTAGGAGTTTGACATCAATGACAACCTTATTAAACAAGTATTCTCGGATGCGATGCTTTCTTCAACACAATGTGGCAGTGTTTCCTTTATAGTTTCAAATATTTGAAGCATTGCACAAATCCAGGTAAATATAACAGCATGGTGCGCTTCATGACATCAGTTATAATTAGAAAACTAAGCTTTAAGATATGGGAAATGGTTTGGTTGTATGGACTTGATAAGACTATATACTAGGCAATAACCCATTGAAGATGACATGTATAGTGCGCTTTGGAATGCAACATCCCAAGCATATTCATCATCGAGGTTTGGCCCTTCCATCTATTTATGCAATGCTAGTGAAGATAGGATGCAACTAGGGAATGACACATTGGTACAACACTTATTCATCGAATCCAAATGTTCATGTTTTTAGGATTTCATGCAAACCCTTCCATTTATTTATGCAATGTCGATGAAGATAAGGTGCAACAAGGGAATGACACAATGGTACAACACTAACTCATTGAATGCAAACATTCAGGTTTTTAAGCTTTCGTGAAGATCTATGCACGTTCCAAATTTTCAGAGTTGGGGCATCTTTTTTATAAATATTAATGTTATTTTCTACTTTGGCTAATGGAAATCCATGGAAACTCTCTCATATTCAGTTTTTACTATTTTTATTATTTTATGCATAATTGAAATTTTGGTTTACTTCACACACCTTAATCAAAGCTCTAGATTGTTCTATGTGTTGAAAGAAATGTAACTTCGGAAGATATTATATTGTACTTTTATTGTATTATCATTATTCCTCCCATTAGAGATGATATTCCTTCGTCTAGATATGCCATTGATGTACTTGGTCATGTAAAGTATTGAGGTAAACCTTTGTTGTAAGTTGGGTCAATAGTACCCACAAAAGTATTATTTAAGTGTTGTTTTGAGTCTCCCAAGGAAAGTTGCCCCTGGTTGATAGGACAAGTTAACCTTGTTGGGTTATTAGGCTATGCACTTGATGAGTATAAATAGATGAGGCGCCTCCCTCATTTGGACACACTCAACACTCAAGCAAGTTCGCTAAAGAGAGAAGGAGAAGTCCATCTGAGAGAGAGGAAGAAGCTAGTCTTATTCTTGGGGTCTTACACTGTAATTGGTTGGATTATAAATTGAGGAAGTTTTGTTGGGTTTTCTCCCCCATGAGGATTTCCCAAGATAAATATTTTTTTTCTCTTTGTGCTACTGTGTTTTGCATTCTTTCAATGATCTTTTTTTGTTTTGGCATAAAACTTTTAAAAATATAACATGGTATCAGATTCAACCTGAAAGAAGTCATTGTGCAACAGTTTATCCAACATTTCACTAAGTTACGGCTTGTTATTTCGGGAAACTCTCTCCACAAATTAGTTGAAAAAGAAGGGGAAACTAACTATCCCTAGGAGGGTGCATCTTTTTGTCGAAACAGTTTTCAGTTTTGTGGATTTTCAATTTTTGACCTATCACTACTATCGGGAGGAACTAGGGCATCAGATTTTTCGAAGTTCTATCTGCCAAATTCGAGAAAAAGAGGACACTAGTCAACTCACCTTAAGGAGATACATATTTTCCTCCAATCATATTTGCAAGTGACCACATTTGAAAAAGTAGGGTTTCCCTTTCAAACCCTAGGCCAGCCTGAAGCAAGTTCCAAAAGAAGTCTTCTAATTGGTAAGTTATACTTTCTATATTTCCATTTGAGGTTCTCATTCATTAAAGATGACAAACAGTGCCAAGCTTGATGAAAAGCTTGAAGGAGAGGAGAATTTCAGAGCATGTAAATATAGAGTCATGCTCATCCTTGAAGAACATGACCTAGAAGGTTGCATCAAAGAGGAAGTTCAAGAACCAGAAGGAGATGAATAAAAAACAAAGCACAAGAAGCGTATGGTCAAGGAAAAGGGAATCGTAGTTGATTCCATCAAGGATCATTTGATCCCTCAGTATATTCAAAAAACACTTCAAAGGAAATGTTCGATGCACTATCTGGTCTATTTGAATGAAATAACATCAATAGAAGAATGACCTTGAGGAACCAACTCAAGGGTGTGAAGATTGAAAAGGAAGAGGTTATGCAGTCATACTTCACAAGAGTATCTGAGTTCAAAGAACAATTGGAAGCTATTGGTGACATGGTTGAAGAAGCAAAAGTTGTGATGACCACCTTGAATAGCCTTCCAAGGTATTGGCAATCCTTCATCAGAGGAATATGTGCCAAAAGAAATTTGACCAAGTTCAGTAGATTATGAGAAGAATTCATTCAAGAAGAAGGAATGATAGCAAACAAAGAAGAAAAACTAAATGACTATGAAGATCAAGCTTTGGAATCCCATGCAAAGAAAGAAAATAATAAGAGAAAGGATCGTGATCAACCTCCCAAAAGAACTCAAAGGTTTCAAAGGAACACAAGGACTAAGAGATATTTCTCATACTTTGAATGTTTCACCTGTCACAAGATCGGTCACATTGCAAGGAATTGTCTCCTGAAAGAAGATCAATTCAAGAAGAGAAACAAGAAGTTTCATGCCCATGCAGTCGAAGATGATGACCCAGTTGAAGAGAAGGATAATGAAGATGCAGACTCCAGTGAAGAATGTCTTAATATCAGCTCTCACAGGTTTTGTCTCACATGGAAGTGAAACTTGGCTCATAGACAGTGGTTCCTCTAAACACGATAGGTTACAAAGGTGCCCTCTCATGTCTTATTCAGAAAGATGCACCACACAAAGTGAATCTTGGAGATGGTTATCAATATCCCATTAAAGGAATGGGAGAAGCCTCTTATAAGTTGGATTCGAGAAATTCCATAAAGATGAAGAAAATTGTATATGTCTTAGGTTTGAAAAATAATCTCCTCTCTATCTCAGCCTTGGATAAAAAAGGTTTCAGAGTTGCTTTTGTAGATGGATAAATGCTCATGTGGACGAAATAAAAGACAATAGATGATGCAGTTGTGATTGGAAAAATTGAAGAAGGAGGTTGTGGTTGGAATTGAAGAAGGAGGAATCTACAAATTAAAGGGGCATTCAGATTCAGACCTAATATCTAGTACCATTATCCCATGTGAGCTATGGCATAGAAGAATTTCTCATGTGAACTACAAAGAATTTCCAATCGTGAGCAAGGTAGTAACAAGTTTATCAGAGATCCAGATCGATCATGAAGGAGTTTTCAAGGGATGTGCACAAGGAAAGAATACCAAGAACCTATTTCCAAGAAGCAAATGTAAAGCAAAAGGGATCTTGGACATTGTTCACTCAAATGTATGTGGTTCGATGTCAGCTACTTCTCTAAGCGGGTATGTTTACTATGTTTCATTTATTGATGACTATTCCCGCAAGACTTGGATTTACTTCTTGAAGAGTAAAGATGAAGTATTTAAAAGTTTCAAAGAATTCAAGGCCCTTGTAGAAAATCTGTCTGAAAAGAAGATCAAGACCTTGAGATTGTACAATGGAGGAGAATTCACTTCAAATGAATTCAAGGATTTCTGTAAATAAGTTGGGATTAAGAGGGAGCTTTCCCCCCCCTATAATTCTCAACAAAATGGAGTGGTAAAAAGAAAGAATAGATCAATAATGGAAAAATTAAAAGCCATGATCCTGATCACGAACTTCCTATGCACTAATGGGATAAAAAATCTAGGACCACAGTCTATGTACAGAACAAAATCTCCCAAAGTGCTCTTGGGAACAAAACTCTAGATGAAATGTTTACTAGTGAGAAGCTTGAAGTCTGCCACTTGAAGATATTTGGTTTTCCTATATATATAAATGTTACGAAGGAGAAAATATCAAAATTGGACCCTTCGAGAAAGAAGGTGATATTTGTTGGCTACAGTGATCAGTTGAAAGTTTACAGAGTCTACAGCCCAGGTTACCATCAGATCATGATTAGCAGAGATTTTATATTTGATGAGGTTTTAGCTTTCAACAAGTCCAAAAAGAAACATGCAGATGAGGATCATGAAACTCCTAGATTTGTAGAGACCAATGGATTACCAATTCCTGATGTTGAAGAAGAGCATAAACCAGAAGACCATGACATGTTAGAGCCTTAAAGACCTATGGAGGCACCTCATGAGATGATTTCATAAAAAAGAACACCATCTTGGGCTAGTGAAGTAATTTGGGATGTAGAAAAGTATGGTGCTCTATAAGGAACTCTCATAGAGAGCAAGAGACCAAGGCCATACTCCAACTATGTGGCCTTGATGTTTAATCTTGTTGATGAAGAACCTACCTCTTTGGAAGAGGCAACAAAGAAGAAGGAATGGATGGATGCCATGGTTGAAGAATACCAGTATATCATAAAGAATGATGTTTAGGATGTGGTTCCAAGACCAAAATAGAAATCGGTAGTCTCCTCTAAGTGGATCTTCAAGACAAAACATTTAGAAGATGGCAATGTTGAAAAATATAAGGCAAGTTTTGTATCCCGAGGGTTCTCTCAGAAGGAAGGAATTGATTATGAAGAGATCTTCACCCCAGTAGAAAAATACACTTTGACCAGAACTATCATTTCCTTAGAAACCGAGATGAAATGGAAGTTACACCATATGGGCGTAAAGAGGGCCTTCCTGAATAGTGTGATAGAAGAGGAAGTGTACATTGAAAAACCACAATGTTTTGAAACGCGTGATAGAAAGACTCATGTATGCAGATTGAAAAGAGCATTGTATGGGTTGAGTGTTTGAATTTTGATGGTTATAAAATATCTTAAAACATTTAGAATCATAACATCGTAACCATAAGCAAAAGATCATTGAAATAAAGACAAAAATAGCCACACAAAAGAACACAAATTTATCCTAGGAAACCCTCACGAGGGATAAAACCCAGCAAAACTTCCTCGATCTAGAATTCAACCAAGTACAGTGCAAGACCCAAAGAACAATAGTAGAATCTCCCTTTCTGTAGCATATTTCCTCTCTCACTCTCTCTTGCGCAATTCTTGAGTGAGAAGTGTGTGTAAATGAGAGAGGCGCCTCACTTATTTATATTCATCAGGCGAGTGACTTAATTATCTAGCTAGGTCAACCAAGTTCTCTAATTATGGATGACCTACCTAGGAAGACTCAAAATAACATTTATAACATACTTTTGTGGGTATTATTGCCCCGACTTACAACGAAGGTTTTATCTCATGACTTTTACATGACCAATTACATCAAGGACATGTTCGAATGGAGGAATAACATCTCCAAAAGAGGAATACAATAAAATTGCAATAGAATATCTTCCGAAGTTACATTTCTTTCAACACTCCCTCTTAACAAGGAAAGTATTATACATCATTAGCAACAACAACTGTAAAATTGACTAGTGAATCTATATGTCATATGAAGTTTTGTAACAACAACATCATAATCATCATCTTCATCACGAAACATTATCTTCGTCGAAGGTTGTCATCACGAAACATCATCATTGTGGAACATCATAACTGAGCGTCATCATCATGGAACATCATCACAGAGCATCATCATCAGTGTGTAAATACCAGAATATCATCATCATCTGGGACATCATCAATATGTGAGTACTGGGACATCATCATCATCAATATGTGAGTACTGGGACATCATCATCTGCAACATCAGTATGTGAATATTGGAACATCATCATCATCTACAACATCAGTATGTGAATACTGGAACATCATCATCTGCAACATCAGTATGTGAATACTCGAACATCCTCATCATCTGCAGTATCAGTATGTGAATACTGGAACATAATCATCTGCAACATCGGTATGTGAATACTGAAACATCATCATCTGCAACATCAATCTGTAAATACTGGAACACCAATAGAACCATTAACACGTTAGTGCTAAAACATCATCATCAACAAATAAATTCTAGATCATCATCTGCATCATTAGCATAGATATGTTGGAACATCATCAACAACATCATAGAATGTTGAGACAACATCATCATCAGCAACATGGAATTGTTGCAACAACATCATCATCATCAACATAGAAATGTTATAACAACATCATCATCAACAACGTAGAAATATCAGCACAGAGTGCTGAAACCACATCATCTTCATTATCATAGAAATGTTGGCATCAACACAGAGTGTTGGAACCACATCATCTTCATTAGCATAGCACAGAGTGTTGGAACCACATCATCTTCATCAACATAGAAATATTGGCATCAGCATAGAGTGTTGGAACCACATCATATTCATCGGCATAGAAATTTTGGAATCAACACAGAGTTCTAGAACCGCATCATCTTTCCCTTTGGACATCTAAAGCATCGTCACGATGTGTTCTTTGGTAGATCAACTTGGGTGTTTGTCTGAATTACTAATCCTTTCGAGCCAAACAAGCCTAGCCAGACAAATGGATCTCCCTGGGGATAAAACAAGCCTTGTCTGGCTTACTAACTCTTTCAAGCCAAACAAGCCTAGCTAGACATACTAATCTCCCTAGGATCAAACAAGCCTAGTTTGGCTTACTAACCCTTTCTGGCCAAACAAGCCTAGCTAGACACACCCTACCTAGGCTGGGCTACCACACCACTGCAACAGGAAACCTATTACGTCATCATTACTCCCTATTTCGAGGGAGGTCCTTTCAAACTACACTAAGCTTGTCTCGAAAGTATTCAAACTTTACATGAGACAAAGTATTAGTCAACACATAAGCAACTTTTTCTTCATCATTCTTCTCTTGTACATTCACAACTTCATCATTCTTCTCTTGTAGGTGATTACTTACGATCATTTCCACAAGTCAAATACAATTGCATGATTAGAAACATTTCATAACATATTCATAATGACATATTATTATGTTAGATTATAATCCTCCCTTGTCCAATTTGGTCAATTATGTCTAAATTATGAGTCTTTTTAGTCTATATTTAGTCACTAGCATAATTGGGTCCACATGGCCTAATTAGGCCACATGTACCAGTTTCTAGAATGTGGGGAACACTATTTGAGGCTAACTGCCACTGACTACACTTTCATGCATCAGTTTAGGTGCCTCCCTAGACCAATCCCTACAATTTAGGAGCCACCAGGAGTGTCGGAACCAACCTCCTTCACTTGAGTTCAATTAGTGACTAATTAAGCCTAGTTAGGAGTCAGTTACATTCAATTTCATCCAGTTAAATTCAGTTAGTGCCAGTCATTGATTAACTGCATGTGAGAAGGTTCATTTCCTCACCTACCATATTCAGTTATACTAGTTAACTGATTCTAACTGACTGAGGCACTGATTTAGACAACTGGAGCTAACTAGTTAGGCTCCGATAGTGATTTAGACATGTCTAGTTATTCCTTCAGTTAGGTTGAGTCAATCAATTCGAATTCCTCTCTCATGCATTCAAATTGATTGGTTATTAATACCAGTGTATTACATTGGATTGATTATCCAATTACTTTTGATTAATGAAAGCATTACACGGCTGCAAACCACTTTTTCATTTTTTCATTCTTCAATTCAGAGTAAAATTTTCTGATCTATTTTGTGAGTTATGTGTTGATCCATAGATCTATGTGCTCAATTTTATATGGTATCACAGCCTCAGTAGGATAGGGCACTTCCCCTTCTACAGATTCATACTTGGATCAAAAAACAAATTGAGCAAAATTTCTCCTTCCTACTCTACACCAGAAGCCGAAAATTTTACCACATAAATCCTAAGAAAAGGAATTGTTGATCAAGGTAGATTGATTGGCTAAGCTGGGTGTGATGAAAACTTGAAATGTGCAGGTAGTCAACCTTACTTTGTTTTTTTTTGTAATTGCGGGTACAATTTCAGATGGATTCGAAATTATCAGTTCCTCTTCTTACTCCATCCACAAGATATTCAAAATGGAAGATGAAGATGATTGCATCTCTAAAGAGAGAATATCTCTATGAGGTGTCTATTGGAACTAGTAAAGAGTATTATGAGAATGATAATGACTGGATAAGTGACGGGGATGGCTCTTTTGGAGCAATAGGCCTCGCCCTTTCTCCTAGCTTGCACTACCTTACTAAATCTGTTGAATACCCAAACGATCTCTGGACAAAATTGGACAGAACCTTTGGTGAGTGTAATGAGGATCATAATAGCACTTTGGAGAGAAAACCTGGCACCACAATATTTCTTGATCCAAAATTCTCTGCCTCTAATCTCTCTGATGAAGTTGTTCAAGATGAAGAAGCGAAATCTTCTACACTGTCAATTCGAATTGAAGAAAGTATCCTTGCAGTGACTCCTTCTCCTGATGCTCCGGAAGTTTATGAGATCTCTAATATCTCATATTCTCATATGGATGATATAGAAGAAGACATTTGAATATTTTATGTTGAATAAAAACACTGCTGCACTTTTATGGAAACATTCTCCAGTGATTCTCCTTTAAATTCTGTACAAAATTTGCTAGTGATTCCTTCTGAAAGTGAAGAGGAATTTGATTTCTCTCCCTCTAATGTTGCTGATGGTGTGCAGATAAGTAATACCTTGGATATTTTGGAAAAAATATCAAATTTTCGGAGTGATCCATTCGCTCTCCTTGATCTAGATCTTCCATTAAATTCCTACAGGATTGCATGCACCAATATTCAGAATTTTGAAGAAGGAGAAAACTGTGTATCTACTGTCTCGGTGGACCATACTTTTGGATATGATATGAAATTATTTAGATCTGAGATGATCTTATTTGTATCTGATCTGATATTATTTTGTTCAAATTTTAAATTCCAAGAGCTTTCAGTCATGCTTGTAGCTACTCTCACCAATTTCGGTGTGAAAAATCAAGTACCGCAAGTCTTCTTCAAACTTGCTGCTGGGGATTTGATGTTAGTTTCCTCTTGTAATGTTGCTGATATTTTATTTTGTGAATCATTAGTTATTTCTGAAGCTATATCAGATTATGGAGCTCAAGAATTCGCTCTCCACAGTCCCAGGCCTTCTCTACCTTTGGTCACATGCTCATCTCCTCACAAAACTAGTAAAGAGGAAGACATTCTGCATCCGCCTAGACACTTGCTCCTAACACTTAGGGATGATTTTACCACTCATTTTTTGTTGTTCAAGGATGCAACATATTAGTTGCTTGAGTGTTCCTCACATGGTTTGAATCCTCAAGCACTTTTTCTCTCTTATCAGTTGATTTCAGTTGCTCTACATGGGTCCAGTTTTCATCCAGCAGTTGTCTATATTTCAGATTTAGTTGAGCATATTCTTCTTCTTCCAAAGTGGAATATTCCTCCAGACATAATATGGAGAAGTCTACATGCCAGGCACCAGGATACCTTTGCACAGAAGAACAAGATTGATACTAATTCTACCAGCTTAGTTTGAGGGAGGGATTTTTTCCCATGTGGTTTTTTCCCCGTTTCCATGTATTAAGCAGTTACTTTGCTTTAGCTGTAATGGGTGACCTATGGTCTTAGTTAATAGGGCCCACAAATTTTACAAGTTATCATTTAGGGGGGGTGTTAGGATTATAATCCTCCCTTGTCCAATTTGGTCGATTATGTCTAAATTAGGATTCTTTTTAGTCTATATTTAGTCACTAGCATCATTGGGTCCACATGGCCTAATTGGGCCACATGTACCAGTTACTAGAGTGTGGGGAACACTAGTTGACGCTAAATCTCACTGGATGCACTTGCATGCATCAGTTTAGGTGCCTCCTAGACCAATCCCTACAATTTAGGAGACACTGGCAGTGTCGGAACCAACCTCCTTCAGTTGAGTTGAGTTAGGGACTAATTAAGCCTAGTTAGGAGTCAGTTACATTCAGTTAGTGCCAGTCATTGATTAACTACATGTGGAAAGGCTCCTTTCCTCACCTACCACATTCCGTTCGACTAGTTAACTGTTTCTAACTGACTGAGACATTGATTTAGACAACTACAGATAACTAGTTAGGCTCCGATATTGATTTAGACATGCCTAGTTATTCATTCAGTTTGGTTGAGTCAATCAATTCGAATTCCTCTCTCATGCATTCGAATTGACTGGTTATTAATACCAGTGTATTACATTGGATTGATTATCCAATTACTTTTGATTAATGAAAGCATTACACAACTGCAAACCACTTTTTGCACTGTTTCATTCTTCAATTCTGAGTAAAATTGACTGATCTACATTGTGAGTTGTGGGTTGATCCATAGATCTATGTGCTCAATTTTATACCTTATGCATAAAGATATATGTCATACAGTTATCAACTATTTCAGCTAATACAACATTCATCCATACCATGTATACATATGGTAACTTTCTAGATGCCTTCCATCTCTATCAAGACATTATTACGAGCGTGCACTACTCCTAGCATGTCAGCAAAGAGGTTTCATTCTAGATGAGTAGCAATGGAATGTTGTCATCACCATAAGCCACTTACCCATCACATGCATATTAGTTGGTAGCTGTTCATCAATGCAAACACTCTAGCATGCATAATACACTTCCTAAATCTAGGAACATATCTATGTACACAACTAAATAACTAGATATATAAGAAATGACAATTTCAAATACTTATGTTTGTTTGCTTGGTAGAATCCATATTGATAATTGTCTCCTTGCATGACTTATTGGAGTCTCTAAAAATGTACTCTAATTCATCGTCTGATTTTGAGCCTATCTTGCTCATGATCGTAAATACTGAACAAGTCTTCTTACACCACATATCACATAGAATTGTGTATTGGTGTTGAATCTGTGTTTCCTGCAAATGCATCCCTTCTTATCCAATGTTGAAATGGATAAGAGTATGATCTTCATCTTCATCGGTATAATTCTTCTGGATCAAAGTACATATTCATCATCACTTGAGGAATCTTCCCTTGCTTTCTTCTCAGTTGTAATATATTCATCCTTGGTTGCATTGAGAGAAACACTGGTCTGCTTTTTGCAACATGTTGGAGTGCTCTTTTTGTTTGTAGCACTGCCAAGCCAATCCGAGTCATGATATATTTGCAAGCATATCATCTTGTCTCTTGCATATATGAGGCCATACTTAATTGTACCCTTTAGGTACTTGCTTTTCCACAACCATGTGAACACCTCGGCTCCGCAAAGCAAAAATATGGCCTCATGTTCATCAAGTTCATCAATGAACCAATATTCTGCCTGTAGAATATGGAATCAACTATATTTGAAGTAGGATTACATAGAAACTTCAAGTTTGATTTCATTGGTGTAGCCCAACATATCAAACCTTATGTCAACCACACATTTTCCTTGGCTAAGGAAAATATCCTTTGGATTCTTCCACACCTCTAATCTCGAGAATCATGCCAAGATTATCAAACTTTGAGATCTACCATAGTCACTCCCTCTGAAGCGAAGCACCACCCTCCCTTTGTATCTTGTATTCTTTGCATCAGGACACTCTGTACTAGAGTGACTAGTATCCTTCTCTGCTACCAATCTTCTGTGTATCCATCATGTCATTTCTCAAGGTCACTGGCTATCAAGATCCTCCATCTCGAACTTTGTTGCAAGTTTCTCTTACACCCATCTATGAGCTTCTCGTCCTTTGTAGCCTTCTATATTCAACCTTGTAGTAAGGTTGGAACCTCCATCACACTAGTTGATCCTCAAGCTTCTCATGTAATTGTATGTGTTATCCCATGGGTGCCTACTGAGCTTGTACAAATTCATCTGCGCTTAGGTGTTTCTCTGTAGAGAGTCCCAAATCCTGTAGGTTGTTCGATCTTTTTTTCTACTTCGATTACACCAACTGCCTAGTGTAATAAGCACCACTAAAAAGGTGTGTCTGTCCCCTAGAGCAGTGCCTTGCCATAATAGACTCCCTCTTTCTGAGAGAATCTGTGAACCTTGCTTTGCATCTCTTGATACTTCCATCTGTTGTATGCTTGATCTTATAAATCTACTTAGAAGACTTTACAAAAATTCCCTTCAGGTATCCAAACATCATTCTACATGGTCGATTGGTACTTCTTGATCATATCATCCTTCCATTCTTTCATCGTGGGACATTCTTTCGCAAGGTGTCCTTTCTCATCACAACTGAAACATATGAGTTGTGAGAGGTCCTTCTTCTGAAGTCCTTTTATTCTTGCGAGAATGTTTTTCCTTTTTAAAGGTATTCATTACACAGTCGGAGAATTGTAAAGAAGGAAGCTGCATTGGAGAGTTGAATATCTTCAACTCTCCAACGCAGCTTCCTTCTTTACAATGTTTTTCCTTCTTATTCTTTCTCTTCTTGGCATGAGTTTGTTAGGGTTTGGTTTTCATATTCCTCAATATCTTCTTCTTTTGCTATCAAATGAGCTTCTTCTTATGTTATTCTTCCATAGGTGAGCTTCCTTCTAGAACAAATCCCTTAATGAACTTGGGATACCATTCAAGGTTGTAATCTTTGCTTCTACTTCTTTGACGTTGTCTCCAATGGCTTCTAGTTGCTCCTTAATCTGAGTGATCCTTGTGAAGTAAGATTGAATGCTTTCTGACATTTGCATATTCACATCCTTGAGTTGATTTCTCAAGTTCATCTTCCTATTGACGTCATTACATCGAACATCTCCTGCGGAGTCTTCAAGGATGATAAATGCGAGATCCAATGGAGACGAAAATAATCCTATTGGTTTTAACTAAGTCCTTCTGGATCTGCAACTTCTTCTTAGACATATTTCTCCAAGTCATTCCTCTTCAAGTATGAGAAGTACTCTATACTTCCATGCTTAGAAGTCCTCAGCTCCTTCAACCTTGTCCTCAAGATTGGTATTGTCTGTCATCATGATAAAAAATGAGAACCTCAAATGGAAATAGAGAGGATAGAACTTACCAATGAGATTGCTTCAACTTTATTCTTGCTTGAAAGCTTTTATGGAAGACTACTTATGGTGGACCTAGGGTTTGATAGAGAAACCTTAATTTTTCAACTTAGTTAACTTTCAAATCTGATTGGATAGAAATATGTGCCACCTCAAGGCGAGCTGAGCATCATACTCATTTCCCCAAAACTGGATGCATAATATCTAATGCCAGTTTTCCCCGGCAGTAGTGCTAAGGTAAAAAAAATAAAAATTCACAAAATGAGGAAATTATTCCATAGAAATATGTACCCTCCGAGGGTGAGTTTGATATTCCTCATTTTTCAACTAATCGATGGAGGGAAGTGCCTGGAATAGGAATCCCTAGTTTCTCCAATTTCTTCTACAGAATTGTCTGATATTGATTCTGCTATATCTATGAAATTGAAATTCCTGCTCCTAAAGGTATGAAACTTTGTACTAAGATATATTGATATGTATTCTTTCCAACCCCACATATTAGAGCAGAATTGGATTCCCCAAGTGGAACTTATGATAAGTTTCCCGAGTTTACCTATTTGAGGACTAGTTCAGTATAAAGAACTTGTACGGATTTCCACGTGTCATTGTTTCAACTTCAGGGTCTAAAACTCCCACCATGGAAACTACAGTATGTTCCCTATCTGCAACATCTTGCAAACTTTGAGTTGGACCTTCTTGACCCGAGATATCACAATTATCCCTAGGTCACATGTTTAAGACTGAATTCTGGAAGAGGTTGGAAGCCTAATTTAAAGGAAACATATCTCCTAAAGTACAATGAATCTGAGGCTGAAACTTGTACACAAGGTACAAAAATATTTCGTCTTCATCGTGCCCAAGTTTTAGCTTATGAGCATTTACAAAACTTGATTTATAGCGAAAATTCCAAGATGACTAGAGTTTTCCTTCTAGGGTTTTCAAGCATGAAACCCTAATCTCAAGTAGTTGTATTTGTAGCGGTGTTTCAGCTGCACAAAGACTTCTTTCAGGGGGGATTTGATACCATGTTATAATTGTGATGGTTATACAATATATTAAAACATTTGTATCATAACATCATAACCATAGGAAAAGGATCACTGAAAGAAAGACAAGCATAGCCACACAAAAGAACACAGAGATTCATCATGGGAAACTCTCATGGGGAAGAAAACCCATCAAAACTTCTTCGATATAGAATTCAACCAAGTATAGTGTAAGACCCCAGGAACAATAATAGCGTCGCCCTTTCCACAGTATACTACATGTCTCTCTCTCTCTTGCGCAATGCTTGAGTGAGAACTGTGTGTAAATGAGAGAGACGCCTCACCCATTTATATTCATCAGGTGAGTGACTTAATTACCTTACTAGGTCGACCAAGTTCTCTAATTATGGCTTACCTACCTAGGAAGACTCAAAATAACATTTATAAAATACTTTTGTGGGTACTATTTCCCTGACTTACAATGGAGGTTTTATCTCATGACTTTTACATGACCAATTACATCAAGGACATGTCCAAACGGAGGAATAACATATCCAAAGGAGGAATACAATAAAAGTACAATATAATATCTTCTAAAGTTACATTTCTTTCAACATTGAGAAAGTGCCCAGAGCGTGGTATGGAAGGATTGGTGGCTTCCTGATGAGCTTGGGATTTACCAAAAGTGAAGCAGATTCCAACCTTTACTATAAGTTTGTAGATGATGGGATTATGATATTATTGTTGTATGTGGATGATCTATTTTTGACAGGAGAAGAAAAGCTCATTAGTGATTGTAAGAAGAAGCTTGTTGCAGAATTTGAGATGAAAGACCTTGGTATGATGCATTATTTTCTAGTTCTCGAAGTATGACAGTTCCCAGATGAGATTTTCCAAAATCAAGTAAAATATGTTGTTGAGATTCTAAAGAGATTTTGGATGATAGATTGCAAAGCAATGAATACTCCAATGGTGACAAACTTGAAGGTCTTGAATGTTGACTCCTTAGAGATAGTAGATGTTACATTATATAGACAAATCATTGGTTCACTAATGTACTTAACAAACACGAGACCAAATATATGTTTTGTTGTGAACACCTTGAGTTAGTATATGGTGGATCCCCGACATGTTCACTTAGTAGCAGCAAAACATGCGATGACGTACCTAAAGGGTACATTGGATTGTGTCCTTAGATATGCAGTTGATAGTGAGATCATATTACACATCTATACAAATTCAGATTGGGCAGGAAGTGTTGAAGATGGAAAGAGTACTTCAAGATATTGTTTCAGTTTGGGATCAGGTGTGATCTCATGGATTAGCAAAAAGTAGACCAGTGTTTCTCTCAGTACCTGGAGGATGAATATATTGTAGTGTGTTCATCCTGTAGCGAAACAATATGGATTCGCAAGTTGTTGACAAGATTGTTCGATACCGAGATGGATGTGACCGATATCTACTACGATAACCAGAGTTGCATCAAGATGTCAGAGAAACTAGTCTTCCACAACAAGTCGAAGCATATAGAAATCAAGTAACACTATATACGGGATATGGTGTAGAGAGGAGTTGTACAGCTCTAGTATGGTCCTACCACTACAACAAATCCTGGAATTAGCATCCCATTTAGCGTCCCTTTTTAGTGTAACTTTTTTTACATTGAGTGGTCAAACTAGACACTAAATGGGACGCGTCATGGAAAAAACTTAAAGCATCTCAAAAAAAGTATTTTTTTGCTTCCTAGAAAGCATCCTTTATGACGTCCAAAATAGCGTCTATTTTTGTGCTTCCAGAATAGCGTCCAACTTTGCTTCCTAAACAATGTCGAGGTTTGCTTCCTAAATAACGTCATATTTTTCTTCCTAGGGAGTGTCTGCTTTTGCTTCTTTAATGACATCCTTGTTAGCGCCATATTTGCATCCTTAATAGCACCATGTTAGCCTCCAATATTGCATCTATTTTTGCTACCACTTTAGCATCCCATTTTGCACCATGTTTTACTTCCAAATATGTGTCAATTTTCGCTTCCAAATTTGCACAAATTTTTGCTTCCTTTTATTAATTATTAACTATATCAGTCAAGTTAACATAACAATAACATTAATTTTACAATATAAATTTACATAATATTGTTAATTTTAATATATAATTTTAATTCATTATCAAAATTCAATATATTAAGACAAGAAAAACCATAATGTTGTCTTAACTCATTTATAACTATTTATAATTATTGATCACAAATAGTTCTTAAAATTGTAGTTTACATATTTATTAGATGAATTTATTTATAATATTAATTACACATTATAATTATTTTAATATGCTAAAGATATGTAAAATGTTATAAATTAAAGTTAAGATTTTATCTTTGACTGGAAATTAGAGATGTTGAAATAGTTTGCCTTATGAATTGATGGCCAAATCATTTCTATGATGCATTTCATTTGTTTATATTAAATTTTATTTTCACATTAACATAACAATACTATTAATTTTACAATATGAATTTACATAAAATTGTTAATTTTAATATATAATTTTAATTTATTATAAAAATTCCAAAATTTAATATATTAAGACAAGAAAAACCATAATGTTGTCTTAACTCATTTATAATTATTAATCACAAATAATTCTTAATATTGTAGTTTACATATTTATTAGATTAATTTATTTATAATATTAATTAAACATTATAATTATTTGAATATACTAAAGATATGTAAAATGTTATAAATTAAAGTTAAGATTATTTCAGATATGAACAAATTTACATTGGCATATGTATAAAAGGTAGATAAATACCTCATACATTGTCAACAAAAACAATTTAATGTTTCTACACAAAACTTTTTACAGTTTTTGCATAGGGTAGAGTATTCACAAATTAATTTAAACAAGCTTTAGCCACAAAAAAATAGATTACATATATCATATACCAATAAAGATATCCACAAAAAGTTTGTCCATTAATCCCTGTTCAAAACATCAACCACGTGTTCCTTATTGAAGGGTCGATGATAATAACTATGCCAACTAAATATTGTTCTATGATCTTCCAACAGCCAAATAGAAGCTGCGCGGCTTCCTTGAAAAACCTGTTAGCCACCCCATTCCATTCCCCTATTATCTCGAAGCGCACTCGGACTACTAGAAATTTTAGGCCGAAATGAATTTGTATTTCGCTCTAGGGTTGCCTCAACAGCTTCCTGTCTCACAGCATCATTCTCAACATTATTACAACAATTGATGCAATTGCAACCATCACAATAAGTTCCAGATGCAAAGCATTCGCAATACAATTTTAGACACCGCGAGTTCTGTTGGAGACATTTACCACCATACACACTCATTTTGGTCAATTTGGCCTAGTTAAACCACTATCCTAAGTTTTATTGTCTTAATAGACATCAAAGGAGCACTAGATGACATCAACTAGATCACACCCACGCCTACCTTCAGTCAAGGAGGCTAACTTATCCTTCTCCTACATTCGGGGAGGCTAACTGGAGCACTCTGAGGGTGATCTGAGTGTCATTAATGCCCCATATTGCTAATTGATGGTTACAATTAGTTAAACAGAGCAGTGAAGGTGACATCCTTCATTAAATTGATTATTTAATGAACTGGATTCAACAAGGGCGCCTCCAACCACTTCTGATGGTCAGTTACACTTCAGTTAACCTCATCGGGATTCATTGGAGTCATTGATGCGCTACCACTTGTTGGTTAGCTTGCAGTGACATGTGTCTGAGCTACTTTCAGTTAGACTCAGTCATTTATTGCATTTCGACTTCAGTTAGGGCTCAGTTGAGTCAATTAGGGTTTTGATCAGTGGTTAACTTGAGTGTTGACTGTGGCTTACATTCAGTTAAGCTAGACTCACTCATTCAATTCGAATGACCTCCTTGGGAATTCGAATTGCTTTGTCATTCATGCTTGCAGCATGATCATTGTATTACTCATTCTTTGTGTGAATATACAGAGCAACTACTCATTTTGTAGCACTATTACACCATTTTCATGGCTTATTGTTATTAGTCTCTTATGAGACTGTGTTTAGTCCCTAGATTACTGTGACAGATTCATATGGTATTAGAGCTCACGACAGGACGAAGCTTAGATCTCTCAAAAACAAGGTTTTTGACAGATCTTGCATGAAAATTGAGCAATAGCTCAAAAATCTAGCACTGCACCAGAAGCCAAGGCTTACCACTTAATACCCCAAGTAAGGAACTTGTTGATCAAGCTTGCTTGATTGACTATGCTGGGTGTGATGAAAGCCTAAAATGTGTAGGCTGTCTTACCTTACCTTGCCCTTTTTGTTGTGATTTTCAGGTTTTTAACAGGTGAAAGCATTCGCTCCAGCAGATTCAAATGGCTTCTTCCATAGATCTTTTGACTCCATTCAATTTCCACTCATGGAAAGGGGACATGGAGATCCAGCTACATGCCAGAGGACTCTATAGGGTCGCTATGGACACTAAAGAAGAGCCTGCTTCTATGACAGACAAAGCTAGATTCTTGAACAAGAAGGATGAAGCATTCGGATTCCTGTGCCTCTTTGTTTCCCGGGATCTTCTTTTCCATCTTTTGGGATTGAAGACTCCAAAGGAAATTTGGGACAAATTAGAAACCCTGTATGGAAAGCAGGATGATTTGAGAGATTACCAGCTCAAAAATGAATTGATGTCTCTCCAGCCTTCCAGTTTCAAGACCTTGAATGACTTTTTCACAAAGTTCAAGCACATTGTCTTACTGTTGAAGCAATACAAAGTGGAGAATGAGGATGATCAGCTCATCCTCGCCATACTCTCCAAACTTGGAGATAATTATTCAGTTTTTTTCTCTACATTTCGTGTGAGGAAGCTCACAACCCCTGGATGGAAGATGCCTACACTGAATGCCTTCATTGAGTCCCTAACAAGTGACCATGATAAGCTTGTCCATATGGGGATCATCAGATCCTCCTATGATCAAGCCCTCCATGTCTCGGGGCCCAAAGATTTAAAGGGTAAAGGAAAGCAGCAGAAGAACCCCAAAACTAAATTTGAAGCTCCTAAGCCTAAAGTTGAAAACCAGCAGCATGATGAGTCTTCCGGCTCAAAGAAGAACAAAGGAAAAGGGCATCATAAAAAGGAAAAAGTCAAGTGTTCATACCTGCGGGAAGGGCTTCCACCCTGAACATGCCTGCATGAAGAAGAAGCTTGATGAAGCTACCTCTCTCCTTGAGAGAAATCATATCAATATTCCATAAAGCTTTCGAAGGAGAGATCATCAAGATCGGGAACCACAGCATGAAAGAGGTCATGCACTCATGGCAAGCACTTTGAGGTCCAAAGCACTCTTGATTGATTATGGAGCTTCAAACCACATAATGGCTGAAAGAGACTCCTTCTCATCCTTGGAGACCGGCAAATCCATCCCCATCCACATGGGATATGACTCCACCATCATTTCAGAATGACAAGGTATGATTGATCTTGAGAATGGTTATTCTTCAAATGTTTTGTATGTACCGTCTCTTGCATCAAATCACCTTAGTGTCTATCAGATGACACATACAGGAGTGCCTAAGAGAGTATCTTTCAGCCCAAATGATGTTGAGATAACGGAACTTGCATCCAGGAAACTTGTTGCTAAAGGCCTTACAAACCATCATGCAAAATCCTATGAGTTTTCCCACTTTGTGGCGAATGCAAAGCCAACCGCACTGCTAACTCATGGAAATGAAGTTAGTATGTTGTGGCATGAGAGGTTTGGCCATCTCAATTTCAAATATTTGCAGCAATTACAGAAAAACTCCATGGTTGAAGGCCTCCCGGTCATCAAGGAAACCACTGGAATTTGCAAGGGTTGTGTGGTTGGAAAACACCTTGAGCACAAGTTCGATCGGGGGAATGCAAATCGAGCTACATGCATCTTGGGGCTGATACATTTTGATATCAGAGGTCCAATGCCTATCACATCCATGAATGGATCAAGGTATCTTCTGAATTTTATTGATGATTTTTCAAGGTACACATGGGTCTTCTTTCTCAAAAAGAAGTCTGAAGTATGTGAAAAATTAACTGAACTGAAAGCCTTGATCGAGAATGCCTCTGGGCTTAAGATCAAGATCTTGAGATATGATAATGAAAAGGAGTATGTCAGTAATGAGTTGTTGCACATATGCTCCCAAAGTGGTATTCAAGTCCAACATTCAATTCCCTACACTCCCCAGCGGAACAGTGTAGTGGAAAGGAAGAATCAATCTCTCAAGGAGATGACCACCTGTATGTTGGAATCAAAGAAGTTGGCTGCAAATTTGTGGGCTGCAGCCATGCATGCTATAACATACATTCAGAATAGAGTGCCACACTCATCCATGAAAGGAAAGATCCCTTTTGAAGCATATTTCAGACACAAGTCGGATGTGTCGAACCTGTGGGTGTTTGGGTCCACTGCATGGGCCCGAATTCCACTTAATAAAAGAATGGCCTTGCAACAGCAAAGCATAGAATGTATGTTTATTGGGTATCCTAATGAATCAAAAGGTTTCAAGCTACTGGATATCAAAACAAAACAGATTATCATCGAAAGGAGTGTCAAGTTCGATGAGCCTCTTCAGGAGGTGGAACTAGTGAAGGAGAAAACTGCTCAATTTCCTTCCTATTCTACTGAATATTTGGATGATGAAATTGGGGGTGATGACCTTGATTTGGATCCTCTAATTTCTGATATCAGTATACAGCAAACATCAGATGCTGAATCAGAACCTGAAGTACAAAATCATCTTCCCACATGGTCCCAACAGACACTCTCCTCCGTAGGAGATAACATTGGAAATCCAGATGATCCAGGGAGAACCCGGTCTGATTTCCAAAGAGCAGGTATTGCACTCTCTTATCCTGATAATTTTTTGTCTAAAACTTGTTATTTGATGATTAGTTCATATCCAAAATCCTACTACCATGCTCGAAAGGATCCGAGATGGCAAGTTGCCATGGATGAAGAGATGAATTCTCTTAAGAAAAACACTAGATGGGAGCTAGTTTCTCTTCCTCCGGGAAGGAAATTGGTTCAATGCAAGTGGGTGTTTCGGACCAAGGTTGTTGCTGATGGAAGAACCTACAAATATAAGGCAAGGCTAGTGGCAAAAGGTTTCTCTCAGGTCCAAGGTGTGGACTACCATGAGACTTTTGCACCGGTTGCAAAAATGGACTCCATCTGCCTAGTTTTGGGAATTTCAACATCTAAGCACTGGGAAGTGCATCATATGGATGTTAAGTCAACCTTTCTGCATGGAGATATTCATGAAGAGATATACATGAAGCATCCTAATGCCTACATCTCTTATCCATCTTTGGTTTGCAAGCTAAGGAATTCACTATACGAGTTAAAACAGGCCCCAAGAGAGTGGTATTCCAAGATGGATGCCTTCATTCTCTCGCAAAACTTCCAAAGGTGTAGATCAGATCCAAATGTGTATATACAGTAGTCTGATGGTCATTTTATTATTTTTTTTTATATGTTGATGACTTACTGATCACAGGTAGCACAGTTGCTTCTATTTCATCCATCAAAATTGCTCTCCACAATGCATTTGAAATGAGCGATTTGGGGCTCTTAAAACAATTTTCGGGGCTCGAAATTGAGAAAAATTTTGATGTGATAATGGTCACTCAGTAAAAATACATATCAGAACTATTAGCCAAGTTTAACATGAATGAATGTAGGCCTGCACCATTCCCTTTCCTTTCAAACATCAGCCTTGAAGAAGGAAAAAGCACACCTCCCATGGACTGCACTATTTATCGACAGTCGATTGGTAGCATGTTCTACTTGACACATTCTCGGCCTGATATATGTTATGCCATGAATGCTGTATCAAGATACATGTAGCAGCCCCATGATATTCATTGGAAGGAAGCCAACAGAATCCTCCAGTATATTCAGGGAACCAGGACCTACGGCATTCACTATGCTGCAGACTCCGAGCTAGAGCTGGTTGGATACACAGATTCCGATTGGGCAGTGATTCTATTGATCGGAATTCTACTTCTGGATATGTATTCATGTTTGGTGGTGGCCCTATTTGCTGGTCTAGCAAAAGCAGGCTGCCATAGCATTATCTTCAGCAGAGGCCGAGTATCGAGGAGCGGTGAATGCTTGCATCCAAGCAGTTTGGTTGCAAGGCATTCTTTCAGAGTTTTATCTTGGTAGTACTTTGTCCACTGTCCTCTTTTGTAAAAATCAAAGTGCTATTAAGATATCCATAGATCCAGTTACCAGGAAGAGGACCAAGCATGTAGAGATTCACATGCACTATATCAGGGAGCTAGTGCATGATAGGACCATCATTCTGCAATACTGTCTGACTGATGAGCAGATTGCAGACATCTTCACTAAGAACTTTTTAGAAAAGAAATTCACTTACCTTCAATCACTGTCGGGGGTGAGTTCATCAGGTTGATCAGAGTACTTTCAATGTTCATCTTGATGGGGGGGGTTTCCCACTGGGTTTTATTAAATTGAGCACATAGATATGTGGACAAACACACAACTCACAAGATAGATCACACAATTCACTCAATTAATGAAGAATGAAACAGTGCAAAAATGGCTTGCAGCTGTGAATGCTTTTCATTAATCAAAGAGTAATTAGATAATAATTACAATGAAGTACAATGGCTTAAATAGACACATGCAATTCTAATCCACATGAGGAAATTCGAATTGAATAGACTCTACTTGACTGTAGGTAACTAAGACCTTGTCTAAATCACTGTCGGATAACTCAATAGGTAACTAACCTTGTCTAAACCATAACCGGAGTTCATTCGGAGTTCTAAAACACAACTCAAGTGTTACATTCAGTGTTGACTAAGGATAACTGGATTTGGTAGGTGAGAAATGTGCCCCTCCTTAGTGCATCCATGCAAACCTAGTGCTAACTGAATGTAGAGGACTAGAACTGAATGTAACTGACTCCTAACTTAGTTTGACTAGTCACTAACTGAACTGAACTGACCTTGGTTGGTTTCGGCACTCCCAGTGGCTCCTAAATTGTAGGGATTGGTCTAGGAGGCTCCTAAACTGATGCAATCAAGTGCAATCAATGGAAGTAGGTTTCAATTGGTGTTTCCCACAATTTGGTAACTGAAACATGTGCCCCAATTAGGCCAAGTGGACCCAAGGGTGCTAGTGACTAAAAATAGACTAGATGGACTCCCGATTTAGACATATGACCAAATTGTACAAGGGGGGATTAATAATCCTAACACCCCCCCTGAATGCTAACTTGGACAATCTGTGGGCCCTAGTAACTAAGACCATAGGTCACCCATTACATCAAGTAAAGCAAAGTAACTGCTCAAAAACAAGGTGCTGGGGAAAAAACCACATGGGAAAACCCCCTCCCCCTCTAATTAAGCAGGTAGAATCAGGATCAATATGGTTCTTCTGTGCATGGGTATACTGGGGCCGGGCATGTGAAACTCTCCATCATTATGTCTAGAGGAACCTTCCTCTTTGGAAGAAGAATGATATGCTCAACTAAATCAGAAATATAGACAGCTGCCGGATGAAGACTAGACCCATGTAGAGCAACTAAAGTCAACTAATAAGTGAGAAAAGCTTCTTGAGGATTCATAACATGTGAGGAACACTCAAGAAACTGATATGTTGAATCCATGAACAGAAAACCATGAGTGGTAAGAACATTCCCAAGTGTTAGGAGCAAGTGTCTAGGCGGATGCAGAAAATCTTCCTCTTTACTAGTTTTGTGAGGAGATGAGCATGTGATCAATGGTAGAGAAGCACTAGGATTGTTGAGAGAGAATGCTTGAACTCCATAGTCTGATATAGCTTCTGAAATAGCTAATGAATCACATAATAAAATATTAGCAACCTCGTATGAGGAAACTAACACCAAATCACCATCAACAATTTTGAAGAGAAAGTGCAATACTTGATTTTTCACACCGGAATTGGTGAGAGCAAATACAAGCATGACTGAAAGCTTTTGAATTTTAAAAAATTAACCAAATAATATCATATCAGAAAGTAAATCAGATCTAAACAGGTTCAAAACAGATCCAAAACTGTGAAATGGAATCAAATCCCCAGCAACAGTTTTGTAGGAGACTTGCGGTACTTGTTTCTTCACACCGTTGATGAGAACAGCTACAAGCAGTACTGAAAGATTATGAATTTGATATATTAAACCAAGAAATATCAGATCAGATCTAAATAAGATCATATCAGATCCAATAAGGTTAATATCATATTCAATTAAATGGTTAACCGAGACGGTGGATGCACAGCTTTCTTCTTCTTCAAAATTCTGAATTTTGGTGCATGCAATCCTGCAGGAATTTGCTGAAAAATCTAAATCATGGGGAGTGAATGGATCGCTCTTGTAATCTGATATTTCTTCCAAACTATCCAAGGTATCACATATTTGCACACCAGCAGCAACATTAGAGGGAGAGAAATCAAATTTCTCTTCACTTTCGGAAGCAATTACTGGTAAATTTTGCACATAATTCAAAGGAAAATCACCAGTGAATGTTTGCATGGAAGTGCAGCAGTATTTTTCTTCAATATCAGAGATTAGAATGTCTTCTTCTGTTTCGGCCATATGAGGAGATGTGATATTAGAGATCTCATAAACTTCTGGAGCATCAGGAGAAGGAGTCACTGCATGGAGACTGTCTTCAATTCGAATTGACTGTGTAGAAGCTTCTGCTTCTTCTTCATCTTGAACAACTTCATCAGAAAGAGTGGATGCCGAGATTTTTGGATCAAGGATGTTTATGGTGCTGGATGTGCTCTCCAAAGTGCTATTATGATCCTCATCAATCATTCCAAAGGTTTTGTCCAATCTTGTCCATAGTTCCTGTGGATCTTTAATAGATCTACTAAGGTAGCGCAAGCTAGGAGAAAGAGCCAGTTTCATTATTTCAAAAGTTGCATCCTTTGCATTTAGCCAATCATTTTCACTCTCAAAAGACTCTCTACCGAATCCATCAGACACCCAATAGAGATCTTGTCTATTCAGAAATACAATCATCTTCACCTTCCATTCAAAATAGTCGAAGGATCAGGTGAGAAAAGGAACTGATGAATTCATTTTGAAGTTGTACCTGCAAAACAAAAAAAAGGGCACCGTAAGGTCGTACAGCCTGCACTTTTGGAATTTTCTTCACACCTAGCTTAGTTAATCAAGCAAGCTTGATCAACAATTCCTTTGCTTGGGGTATTAAGTGGTAAATTCTTCGCTTCTGGTGTAGTGCTGGAAGGAGCAATTTTGCTCAAAAAATGATCCAGTAGGAGATTTGAGGAGGAGAAGTGCCTTGTTTACTAAGGCTCTGATACCATATTAAATTGAGCACATAGATCTATGGACAAACACACAACTCACAAGATAGATCACACGATTTACTCAGTTAGTGAAGAATGAAACACCGAAAAAATGGCTTGCAGCTGTGAATGCTTTTCATTAATCAAAGAGTAATTAGATAATAATTACAATGAAGTACAATGGCTTAAATAGCCACATGCAATTCAAATCCACATGAGGAAATTTGAATTGAATAGACTCTACTTGACTGTAGGTAACTAAGACCTTGTCTAAATCACCGTCGGAGGACTCAATAGTTAACTGACCTTGTCTAAACCATAACTGGAGTTCATTCGCAGTTCTAAAACATGACTCAAGTGTACATTCAGTGTTGACTGAGGCTAACTAACTGTGGTAGGTGAGAAATGCACCCCTCCTTAGTGCAGCGATGCAAACCTAGTGCTAACTGAAAGTAGAGGACTAGAACTGAATGTAATTGACTCCTAACTTAGCTTGACTAGTCACTAACTGAACTAAACTGACCTTGGTTGGTTTTGGCACTCCCAGTGGCTCCTAAATTGTAGGGATTGGTCTAGGAGGCTCTTAAACTGATGCAATCAAGTGCAATCAGTGGCAGTAGGCCTCAATTAGTGTTCCCCACACTTTAGTAACTAAAATATGTTCCCCAATTAGGCCAAGTGGACCCAATGGTGTTAGTGACTAAAAATAGACTGGATAGACTCTCGATTTAGACATATGACCAAATTGGACAAGGGAGGATTAATAATCCTAACGGAGAACCAGGACCTATGGCATTCACTATGTTGCAGACTCGGAGCTAGAGCTGGTTGGATACACAAATTCCGGTTGGGCGGGTGATTCTATTGATCAGAAGTCTACTTTCGGATATCTATTCATGTTTGGTGGTGGCCCCATTTGCTGGTCTAGCAAAAAGCAGGCTGCCATAGCATTATCTTCAACAGAGGCCAAGTATTGAGGAGCGGTGAATGCTTGCATCCAAGCAATTTGGTTGCAAGGCATTCTTTCAAAGTTTGATCTTGGTAGTACTTTGTCCACTATCCTCTTTTGTGACAATCAAAGTGCTATTAAGATATCCACAGATCCAGTTACCTGGCAGAGGACCAAGCATGTAGAGATACACATGCACTATATCAAGGATCTAGTGCATGACAGGACCATCATTCTGCAATACTGCCCGACTGATGACCAGATTGCAGACATCTTCACTAAGAAATTTTCAGAAAAAAAGTTCACTTACCTCCATTCATTGTTGGGGGTGAGTCCATCAGGGTGATCAGACTACTTTCAGTGTTTAGCTTGAGGGGGGGGGGGGGGTTCCCACTGGGTTTTCCCTCTTTTCCTCACTTAGTTTGTTTTTGAGCATTGAATGTTGTATCAATATACATGCAGCAACCCCATGATCTTCATTGGAAGGAAGCCAAGAGGATCCTCCAGTATATTCAGGGAACCAGGCGCTACGGCATTCACTATGCTATAGACTCTGAGCTAGAGCTGGTTGAATACACATATTTCGATTGGGTGGGTGATTCTATTGATCTAAATTCTACTTCCAGATGTGTATTCATGTTTGGTGGTGGCCCCATTTGCTGGTATAGCAAAAAGCAGGCTGCCATAGCATTATCTTCAGCAGAGGGCGAGTATCGAGGAGCGGTGAATGCTTGCATCCAAGCAGTTTGGTTGCAAGGAATTCTTTCAATGTTTGGTCTTGGTAGTACTTTGTCCACTGTCCTCTTTTGTGACAATCAAAGTGCTATTAAGATATCCACAGATCCAGTTACCAGGCAGAGGACCAAGCATGTATAGATCCACATGCATTATATCAGGGAGCTAGTGCATGACAGGACCATCATTCTACAATACTACCGGACTGATGAGCACATTGTAGACATCTTCACTAAGAACTTTTTATAAAATAAGTTCACTTACCTCCATTCACTGTTGGGGGTGAGTCCATCAAGGTGATCAGACTACTTTCAGTTTTCAACTTGAGGGGGGGGGTTTCCCACTGGGTTTTCCTTCTTTTCCTCACTTAGTTTGTTTTTTAGCATTGTTTCAGTTTCAGTATTGTATAGGGTGACCAATGGCCTTAGTTACCGGGGCCCTATCATTTTTATGCATTTTCTGTTTTATGCTCTTCCTGACTATAGCTTAAGGGGGGGTGTTGGAGACATTTACCACCATACACATTCATTTTGGTCAATTTGGCCTAGTTAAACCACTATACTAAGTTTTATTGACTTAATTGACATCAGAGGAGCACTAGATGACATCGGCCAGATCACACCCACGCCTACCTTCAGTCAAGGAGGCTAACTTAGCCTTCTCCTACATTTGGGGAGGCTAACTGGAGCACTCTGGGGGTGATCTAAGTGTCATTAATGCCCCATATTGCTAACTGATGGTTACAATCAGTTAAACAGGGCAGTGAAGGTGCCTTCCTTCATTAAATTGATTATTTATTGATTATTTAATGAACTAGAGTCAACAGGGGCGCCTCCAACCACTTCTGATGGTCAGTTACACTTCAGTTAACCTCATCAAGGTTCGTTGGAGTCATTGATGCGCTACCACTTATTGGTTAGCTTGCAGTGACATGTGTCTGCTCTACTTTCAGTTAGTCTCAGTCATTTATTACACTCCGAGTTCAGTTAGGGCTCAGTTGAGTCAATTAGGGTTTTGATCAGTGGTTAACTTGAGTGTTGACTGTGGCTTACATTCAGTTAAGCTAGACTCACTCATTCAATTCGAATGACCTCCTTGGGAATTCGAATTTCTTTGTCATTCATGCTTGCAACATGATCATTGTATTGTACTACTCATTCTTTGTGTGAATATACAGAGCGGCTACTCATTTTGTAGCACTATTACACCATTTTCATGGCTTATTGTTATTAATCTCTTATGAGACTGTGTTTAGTCCCTAAATTACTGTGATAGATTAATAAGTTCTTGCAATTGCATTGTTTTGACTTTTTTGGAGTGCCTTCCTTCAAGTCAAATACTGCTCTTGGCCTTGATGCCCTTGGAGATTCTAGTTTTACAACAACCGACGGCGCAGTTTGCAATGGGGGCTCTGGAGAAAGCTGGAGACGAGGCCGGGGCACAAGAACCTCCATAGAATGATGTAAAATGGAGCTGCCTGGCATGATTTTTCACTGGAACATCGCCCATTTGATTCTGTTGTTGTTGAATGGAAGAATCCCCCAATTGCTGCAAAACCATCGTTCTTTCTGCAAGATCCGTCCCAAGCCTTTATAAATCGTAGAGCAGAGCAAAATTCTGCTGCTCGTGTTCGCGGATTTTCTTCCTCTCCCTCCTGCATGGTCAAATCATTTTTATAATGCATTTGATCATAATTTAAAATTCAAGATCCCATAGTATTTCAATTCATTATTCTTTATAATCTTTACAAAAAAAATTGAATGATCAATTTTGAATATTTTTTAATAACTGAATTTGTAAAATTTAAGATGTATATACATTTTCATATTAAAATTTATACTGTTTAACTAAAAACACTCTATATATATAATAACATAAATCTCAAAAAAATGATATGTATCTATTACTAACCAATATATAAATATATCATTAGTTACACAACTACCACTTATTTCATAATAATAAGAATCCGTGATGACTTGCCGCTCAAGAACCTAAAACCATGTTGTCCAAATTTCCTTCTTTAATTAATATTCTGTGTTAATTATTTTACCAAGATTTTTGCACAAAACATCAATGAGTTACAATCTTGTTTAGTAGCCTGAAGAAGCATGCATTTAATTCTTTCCATAACCAAGCATAAGGATGTGTGCTCGTTTCTATATCCCCTTCACACTCCAGCGAGTGCAATCCGGTCAACCATATTATATAGAGTCTAATACCTGCAAACAACATCTTGATCATAGATAGTTTTTCTTGCGCTCTTCAGCTAAAGAATGAGCTCCTACAAGGTGGAATACACGATTATAAGAACTAATAATCAACACAATACAATTTCACCAAATGAAGGAAAAATACAGCAATTGATTATACAAATAAACTTAAAACCTCTATTCGCATAGGGCCAAATTGATCCAATAATCACACCTGCATAATCTCATTGTTTGCACTTATGTATCAAGGAAAAATGAAATAAAGGGGAAAAGAGTTTTTTTTTTAATGTTTCTAATTATAAAAAATTTAGTAACTAAGATAATTTTCTTTTATTATATTGATGTTTCTAAAACATTTATAAATCACTTTAAAAAGTTCTATATTATTTCTATATTGATATGCATAATCTTATTGCTTGCACACATGTATCAAGGGAAAAGAGAAAATGAAATAGAGGGAAAACGAAGTTTTTTTTTATGTTTCTAATTATAAATAATTATAAAAATTTAGTAACTAAAGTAATTTCCCTTTATTATAGTTATGTTTCTAAAACATTTATAAATCATTTTAAAAAGTTATATAATATTTCTAATATTGAGATGCATAATCTTATTGTTTGTACATATGTATCAATGGAAAAGGGAAAATGAAATAGAGGGAAAACTAGTTTTTTTTTATGTTTCTAATTATAAAAAAATTAATAACTAAGGTAATTTTCCTTTATCATATTGATGTTTCTAAAACATTTATAAATCACTTTAAAAATTTATATAATATTTCTAATATTGATAAAACAAAAATCTCAAGTTATAATAGAAATAGATAATTATAATTTAAGAAATTAAAAAAATATTAATAACTAAATACTAAAAAATTTAACAATTTAATAATAAAAATGATAACCAATATATCTTATATAATTTTAAGTAACCACTTATAAACAAACAATTTGTTCAATGTAGAGATAACCATAGTCAAGTTCAATAATACCATTAGATAATATATGAAATATTTTAGCTTTGAATATATGTAAACATTTTCATTATAAACTAATTTAAATATGATTCATAACATAATAATATGATATAATTTATTTTTAAATCATACATTGCATAAAATCTTAATGAACAAATATATTTATTTTTATATCAACATTTAAAAAATATAGAATTGAAGATATGTTTTAGTCGAATATATTTATTTTGTATATTAACATTTTTTTTAAATGTATAGTTCAAGATATGTTTTAGTTTAATATATTTATTTTTTATATTAACATTTTAAAAAATGTATAGTCGAAAATATGTTTTAGATAATGATTAAAATAATGAGCAATCAAATTGACCTATTTTTTTAAAGGTTTGTTTTGTGGTATAATTAGAAGTATTTTTGTGAGAATGGAAATAAAATTTATCCAAGATACTTTTATCCCAAAGAAAGGGTAAGATAGGATCTAAAAGATTGATCATTTTTTTTTAAAATTACAAATTAATTAAGTTATTCTAATTATAACAACTTAATGGGGGATCTATCATATTTAGTGAGGGATCAAATCTCTTAGGTACAATTGTTTCTTCAAGTTTTTGCAATGTAAAAAATGGTTGCACCTTAGGTGATTCTATCCCTCTTGAGATGTGATAGATCTAGAGTTAACATGGAACTAAGTAGTTTTTTTTTTAAATCCATCTATATTAAGGACGGAGAGGAATAAAAACAAAACAAAAATAAAAATCTAACAATGTTTAAAATATAAAGATTAAGAGGGATCTATGCTAGGTTATTTTATTACTATATAGTATTATTATTACACTCGATAAACCTAGATACATACCCATTACTCAATGTAAGGAGAATACCGAGAAATGAGGGAAGTGGAACCTGAAAAAAAATCTATGTGTACATACATGATGCATATGTGGTAGTTATGTGATAGTCACACCATTCTATAATAACAATATTAGATGTTATAGATTTTATGTGCAACCATTTATGGGCTCAAGTTCCACCAAACTATATTGTAGAGAAGGAAAAAGAGTTCACATATGAGTGTCTTATGTAAATAGGGATTCTATGCAAAAATAGTGGTTGACTACTCTTATAATAGAGTTGTACCACCATGTAAATGGAACTAATATCATTACTCATATGAAACTAATACCCTCAAGGGGCCATGTGTGGTTGGTGGATACAATCTTCTTAGGATTAGATGGCTAGAAGATTATTTTGGGACAAAGGATCATGTTCTTCCTATGACCATGTCTAAGGCCCCAAGGCCCCAAGACATGGACACATAATTTTGTGAATATCTCTATGAGGTTATGCATGGTTCTTAGAGACATTTTTCATGGCTATGGATGCCTTAATGATTTTTTTAGGGCCAAATTCATTGTATTATTCCCTAGAACATCATTCCTAGGCAATGAGACATGTAGATACTACTAAAAAAGACATGATGAACTTGGTATCTCAATCATAGGAAAATTATACCCTCGGGAGGCCATGTGTTGTTGCTTAAGGCTATTGTTTCATCTCTATATGAATAAATTGTTCCTTTAGGGCTTGGTTCAAGTATCCCCCCTTGATAATGTCCTTGGATCCAAATTCCCAAGACTTGGATACATAGCACCATGGATACTCCTATGAAGTCATATGTGGTGCTTAAGGAATTTATCATGGTTGTAGATGCTTCAATGGTTTCTTTAATTCCAAAGGCATCGTCTTCTTCCATATAACAGCATCCTCAATAACTGAGACATGTGTGTACTACTCAAAACCACCTAATGGTAATTGCATCATCAATCGTAGGCCACCGATACCCTTAAAAGGTTATTTGTGGTTGGTGGAAGGAACATTCTTAGTCATTAATGACTACAAGCTTCCTTTAGGGCCCAAGGTTCATATGTCCTCCATTAACCATGTTGAAGGACCCAAGACGTAGATACATAGTACCATGAATACCCTTATGAAGTCATGCGTGATGCTTCGATACATTGTTCATGGATTTTGAGGCATCAATGATTTTCTTATGTTCAAAGGCATGGTCTTATTCCTTACAACATAATTCTCAAGGCCATGACATGTGCACATACTACTCAAAACCATCTAATGGCACCAGCATCCTCAATCATAGGCTAATATTACTCTTAGGAAGCCATGTGTGTTTGGTGGAGGAAACCTCCATAGCATTGGATGCCTAGAAGATTCCTTTAGGTCCCAAGGTTTATGTCTCCTACATTGATCATGTCAAAGGAACTAAAGAAAAAAGGCTTACATATATAGCGCCATGGACACCCTTGTGAAGTCATGCATGGTTCTTTGAGGCATTGTTCAAGGATATGTGTGCCTCAATGTATTCTTTAGAGCCTAAGGCATTGTCTTATTCCCTAGAATTCCATTCCTAATGCCCTAGGACACCTACATAAGGATGTTTATTTCTTCCTATGACTCCAGTTAAGGACTTGAGATCCATCCCACTATGCAAAAACACTCAATTGTGCATATATCCAACTTTTATCACATATATCCACTTTAAAGGGTGTATTTTATGTTTCATGGTTTTGATCATTTCTCGTTACGTTAATGATCTTATCTTAGTGTATAATATTATCTTATTGAGATGCATACACCATCAATCCTAATATGTCGTCAGGCTATGTCCTTCCTAGAATCTTTTTGTATGTGAATATTGTTTCATCGATTTCAGAATGAGATCTTGATGCCATCCATTTCAGCCATCAAACCTTAGTTCGTAAACATCACCCGCATCAATTCTAAATCAAGTCATGAGTTTGAATACATCGGATTTGAAACCATGAGGGATCTGTTCTTTTCTTCATGCCAATCTTCCAAGGACGATATAAACCCTCAACACCACATTCCCTTTGCCTTCACTCTGTGCTACCCTGCTAAAGTCCACGATGACAACATTGAAGACTACAATGCCAATAGAAGGAAATCGTGAGGGTTTGTTCATTTATCCATGCAAAGCTTCCAAGGATGATAGAAACCCTCAACACCACATTCCCATTGTATTCAGTATGTGCTACCCTGCTAAAGTCGACGATGACAATATTGAAGACCAAGATGCCAATTGCAAGTAGTTTGACATGTTTTGGTGCCCACATATGGATTTTTAGTTTTTTTAAATTGGTGTAAAATGATTTTTTTTCAAATTTTAATCTAAGGTGAAGAGATGGCTGAAAAAATGAGTACTAAATGACACATGGATGGAATGCACACATTTTTGTTGTTAATTTATTCAAATTTGATGTTAAATGATTTTTTTCAAATTTTAATCTAAGGTGAAGAGATGGATAAAAAGAGTGAGTACTAAACGACACATGGATGGAATGCATGAAATATAAATTAAAATATTATCATAAGTATTTTAAACGACACATGGATGGAATGCATGAAATATGAATTAAAATATTATCATAAGTATTTTTCTAAGGAGATGAATCAAATAGATTATTTGGCTTAGCTTAGACACTAAATGTTAAAAAAAAATCACTTGTTGTAGCTTCTTTGCATCAAACTTTAAGGAAAATTGTTTTTATAATTTTCCATCTCCTAGTATGGTACACCATAATATGGATTTGTAAGATTAATCATTTGTGTAGAACAATGATGAATAGATTTCTAACCCTCAAGAGAAATGATAACTTTTTCTTAAAGCTCATCAATTGCCATAAATAAAGCTTTAAGGGGGTGAGGAATGCTATTGAAAGTAACCTTACATTGATGTTAACATAGACAATGAACTACAACCAATTGTACTATTTTCCTAGGCATCACAACAGTGGCCCTTCAATGAATAACCAATAATAATGGAATTTCATGACATGAACATCTTATTTAGAAAACTCATATGGCCTTAGACCCTATGCGGCCGTAAAGTGCATGGTCAAAAGTCACCACACATACTTATAAAGATAAATTTTGGCTTATATGTGTTGCATGGTCACCATTACAATTTTTCATGCACCGATGATGGTTCTTGATGGCTTAAACATGGTCAAAGGAGACACCAATTTCTTACAGTCTAAAAAAGGATTTTAGTGCTCATGGACCATGCACTTTGTATGAAACCACCATGAAATCCTTGTAAAGAGAATGTTTGGCCTGCATGTATTGGATGTGCGTCATTGTAATGAATATGATTATTGAAGCCCTAGATGTTGTATGAGGAAGATCAATGTCTTAGGTTTTTGGAGGATATTCTTCGCATTATATGGGATGCTTTTTTGGACGGTAATTGGGACGTTAATTTGGATGGTAATTGTGATGCTAATTGGGATGCTAATTAGCATCAACTTTTAAAATGGGATGCTAATTGGAACGTTAATTGGCATTACAGGAAATTTGGGGTCTAAAATGGGTCTTATAAGAAAACGAGCCAACAATCAATTCTTGTGAGTTGGAATTCAAAAACCAATAGAATTTCAATAAAATGAGTCAACCATAATGGTCTGTCATAAAACAAATTACCTTTTTTGTTCGTATTTTCAACATATCTCTGTGTTTTTACTCAAATTTC
>LPNX010441854.1:124441-169272 GCA_001517045.1 Pseudotsuga menziesii
ATGACATCATCATCACATTTTTCAGGTATTTCTTATTTTTGGGGTAGTCGAGTCTGTCAAAAGTATGCAGTGTGGGTACTCTTTGGATGCGGATTTTAATTATGCATCTAACGAACCCTCCCAATCGAAATTTGAGTAAAAACACATGGATATATGTTGAAAATACGAACGCAAATAGTAGTTTTGTTCTTTCTTCTTCCAAAATTAATAAATATTATTTTATTATTTTAACTATTTTTTGATTGTTTTCCTTAGGAGGCCCATTTTAGACCTCAAATTTCCTCTAATGGATGCTAATTATCGTCCAAAATTGCACCAAATTTTAAAAATGGATGCAAATAACGCCATTAAAAGCATCATCCCATGGAAAAGCATCCACTTTGTCCAAAAGAAAAATACACTAAAAGTGATAGTGGACGCTAAAAATGAAGCTAAAAGAGACGTTAATCATAAGGTTTTGTTCTAGTGTACAAAGGAACAAGTTGTTGATGTTTTGACTAAGCCTATGTCTCGTATAAAGTTTGAATACTTTCGAGACAAGCTTGGTGTAGTCCGAAAGGACCTCCCTCGTAAGAGGGAGTGATGATGATGATGTGGTTTCCTGTTGTAGTGTTGCGGCAGCTCACTGTACGATTGGTATGTCAACGTGATAAGGCCTGGTTGATCCCAATGGGGTTGGGATATCAATGTTGATAAGGCATGGTTAATCCTAGGGGGATTGGTATGTTTGGCTAGGCTTGGCAGGTCTAAAAGGATTAGTAAGTCATACAAGAGATGTTTGATCCCCAAGTAGATTGGTATGTCTAAATAGGCTTGGTTGGTCTGAAAGGATTAGTAAGTCAAACAAGGACTGGATTAGTAAGTCAAACAAGGATTGTTCGATCTACCAGAGTGCCCACCCTAATGTTGCTTCAAATGATGATGATGATGTTGTTCTGATATTATGATGATGATGTTATTCCAACATTTCTATGTTGATGATGTTGTTCTAACATGTTGATGATGTTGATGTGGTAGTATTCATTGATGATGATGTAGATGATGATGTTCCAATATTCACATACTAACAATGTTGCAGATGATGATGATTATTTAGTATTCACATACTGATGATGTTGCTCATCTCGATGATGACGATGATGTTTCATGATGATGATGATGATGCTTCGTGATGATGCTCCGCGATGATGATGATCCATGATGATGTTGATGTTCTCGACTTATGATGATGTTGTTCCAAAACTTCCTATGACATATAGATCCACCAATCAGTTGTACAGTTATTATTGTTGTTAAGAGGGAGTGTTGAAAGAAATGTAACTACGAAAGATATTATATTGTACTTTTATTGTATTATCTTTATTCCTCCCTTCAAACATGTTATTCCTCCGTCCGGAGATGTTATTGATGCACTTGGTCATGTAAAAGTATTGAGGTAAAACCTTCGTTGTAAGTCGGGTCAATAGTACCCACAAAAATATTATTTAAATGTTGTTTTGAGTCACCCTAGGAAAGTCGGCCCTATTGGGTTATTAGACAACTCACTTGGATATCAGTGTTGATAAGGCATGGTTGATCCTAGAGGGATTGGTATGTTTGGCTAGTTTTGGTTGGTCTAAAAGGATTAGTTAGTCATACAAGGCATGTTTGATCCCTAGGTAGATTGGTATGTCTGACTAGGCTTGGTTGGTATGAAAGGATTAGTAAGTGAGACAATACCTGTTCGATCTACCAGAGTGCCCAGTGCCCACCGATGTTGCTTCAGATGGTGATGATGATGATGTTGGTCCAGCATTATGATGATGATGTTGTTCCAGCATTTCTATGTTGATGATGTTCCAACATTTACATGATGATGTTGTTCTAACATGTTGATGACATTGATGTCACAGTATTCATTGATGATGTTGCAGATGATGATGTTGTTCCAGTATTCGCATATTAGCGATGTTGCAGATGATGATGACGATTTAGTATTCACATATTGATGATGATGCTCATCTCGATGATGACGATAATGTTTCATGATGATTATTATGATGATGATGATGATGTTGATGTTCTGTGATGATGCTCCACGATGATGATGATCCATGATGATGTTGTTGTTCCAAAACTTCCTATGACATATAGACCCACCAGTCACTTGTACAGTTGTTGTTGTTGTTAAGAGGGAGTGTTGAAAGAAATGTAACTTCAAAATATATCATATTGTACTTTTATTGTATTATCATTATTCCTCCCTTTAGAGATGTTATTCCTCCGTTTGGAGATGTCATTGATGCACTTGGTCATGTAAAAGTATTGAGGTTAAACCTTTGTTGTAAGTCGGGTCAATAGTACCCACAAAAGTATTATTTAAATGTTGTTTTGAGCCTCCCTGGGTAAGTCGACCCTGTTGGGTTATTAGACTACTCACTTGATGAGTATAAATAGATGAGATGCCTCCCTCATTTGGAGACACTCAACACTCAAGCAAGTTCGCTAGAGAGAAAGAGAAGTCCATCTGAGAGAGAGGAAGCGGCTAGTCTTATTCTTGGGGTCTGACACTGTACTTGGTTGGATTCTATCTCGAAGAAGTTTTGCGGGGTTTTCTCCCCCACGAGGGTTTCCCAAGATAAATCTTTGTGTTCTCTCTGTGCTACTGTTTTCATCATTCTTTCAGTGATCCTTTTTTGTTTTGGCATAAAACTTTTAAAAACCTAACACTATGTTTATATTTATTTCTGTATTAATAAAACTTTGTGTTTATTTTGTTCATAAACTATGTTTGCACAACAACAACTTAATTTGACTATAGACATTCAGTAGCCACAAGTTAAATAGCTATGCTACTTATAAGAACACATCTAACCAAAAGATGGGAAGTTGTTGATATTCACACTACATTATGTTGGTGCTAAACTTTGTCTATTAATTAATTATTTACAGTCATACTTAGTTTTCTAACGATTATGTTGACATCAGGACTTCCATCTAATGACAAAGGCCATGAGAGTTGAGATCTGAATGAGTTTGCCAAAGGTATCATTGTTATTATTGTGTATCTGATTTGGGTTTATCCAAAACCCAAATGGTTATATTTTAATTAGTTTATTGATATGCATAAGGCAACAAAGATTATTAAGAAGAGTTTACCAGCCTATGGCAGTTTCATAATATATTCGTGTTCTTAGTTTTTGTTTTTTAGTTATTGCTTTGTGGTATTAGTAACGATTGTGATAATTTTGGAAACAATTAACAGCCTGTGGCAGTTTCATAATCGATTCGTGTTTTTAGTTTTTGTTGTTTGATTAGTAACGATTGTGATAATTTTGGAAACAATTACTAGCCTGTGGCAGTTTTATAATAGATTCGTGTTCTTAGTTTTTGTTGTTTGGTAATTGCTTTGTGGTATTATAAATGATTCTGATAATTTTGGAAACAATTCCTGGTCCCAGTCTTCATAGAAATACGAAAGAATCATTGACAGGGTGATGTCTATCGTATAAAAAAATCAATAAATTATAGAAGTTGAGCGTGGTATATTCATTTTAATGGATAGAGCTATGTCTCTTGTATTTAAAAAATCAATAAATTATAAAAGCTGAGGCGAGCCTTATTCATATTCTTGTATTCTCGTTTTTGAACTGTCATCTTTTTACTCTTTCATTGAAATACACCTGTTTATTAAACTTTAAAAATTGAGAATCAATGTATATTTTTGAAGTGAACATTTCTTTATTTTCTATGTTTTTTTTATGAGTTGTAAATATTGATTGTGATCTTTATTTCAGATTTTGTGATTACGTCCTACACATCAGAAAATTATAAAATCATATAATTTCCAAAAATACACTCAACAGTTCGTGCTCGATTCTCAATAAGCATAAAGATATCACTGCTGCAACTGTTGACTGAATACTGAAATTGTCAATTGCGAAACAATTTCCCATTTCAGGTGCCATTCCCATCTCGAACCTAACATGAGGCTGAAATTGTCAATTGCGAAACAATTTCCCATTTTCGTGATCAACAAGCCCGTAGGGATCATGTTAAAGGTCTTCCTCTTGATTGCTAGATAGATCCTTCTTGCATCCTGAGTTTTTGCCTCTTTTCGTGCAATCAATTTCCAAAATTAGATGAAAGCTGAAGTGGCTTGAGGAAGATTCAGTTGAGTTAGAAACAAGTTATCTCACTCTCCAAATAAAAACGACAGTTATCCCACTTTCCAAAAAAAAAGACAGTGGACACGTGGTCATTTTTCTTTCTCTTTTTTTTCAAGAAGAAAAAGGAGCAGTTCCTTGATATTCAAAAGAATCAAAAGTAACAATTACATATCCATGATACAGCGTATCAAATTTTGCAGATGTACTTACAAAAAGAAGCTCAACAAAAGGAACACAAAAAGCACAGTCTCTCTGTCATATACAAAATAAATGCCATCAGCCAGAAAATACAAAAGCTGCTAACCCCCAAATGCCAAAAGTGCCAGAAACAATCTCATCCAAAACCGGTCAGACTTGTCCAGAGAGAGCACACAATGAGCGCTGAAGACTTATCCAAGGAAGCACTTTGGAGAAGATGAAAGTCTTTCACCCAAAAGGGGTCTAGAGCAGTCAAAAGCCAAGAAACTGTTCAACAAAGGAACCAAGAAAATAACAATGGCTAAAAAAAACAATCAAATCTTTTCATATTGAAAAAGATGAGTAAGCCACTCAAAGACTGCAAAGAGCTATAAGGAGCCTTCCCCAATAACCTCTCCTTCCAAAAATTCAGTGAAGGAGAGAAGACCCGACTCAAGTGAAAGTGTTTCCTTTGATAAACCATCAGCACTCATATTGTGCTCCGTATAGATGTGTTGAATGTTTATAGAGAGAAAAGAGGCCTTGGCATCAAAAATACGATTACACCAAAGTTCCAAATCCAAAACCGCTAGGCCTGCCACAGAGTTTGCCCAGTTTATGATGACCAAAGAATCCCCAAATACGTAAAGTACAGGAAGTCCAAGAGAGGCTGCAAAAACCAACAGTGACCAAAGAGCTATCAGTTCGGCTCTCGTATTAGTGCTAGCTCCACAGCCCGTTTTTACATGAAAAAAATGAGTATAACTGATAAAGAGAGTGAACCCAACACCCCCAATACTAGATGTTGCCGCACCATGAAAGAAGCCAGTTGGAAAAATGACTGAAGGCGCTGGGCCAATAGCTTGATGATATTTTTTAGTGCAAGTTGCAAGATAAGAGTTTACGAGATCAAGTATCCTGAAGCAAATAGAACCAATATCCGATTCACGGTCCTCAAATAAGCAATAGTTGCGGGTCCTCCAAACAATCGAGATATAGAAAAAAGGCAAGTAAAGCTGGTCGTGGACGTGCTCTTCCAGCAGTTTAAATTTTCCATAAATGAAAGTTCCTTCCAAATGATATCCGGCTTGTAATGAGAAGCAAGGGTGGATCTCACAGCGTGAGCAAAAGAACATGTAACAAATAAATGATCCACCGTTTCATTTTCCAACTTGCATAATCAGCAACGCTTTGGACCTATCCAACCCTTTCTTATCAAATTTTCCCAAGTGCTTATGTGATTCTTTACACATAACCAACTAAAGCATTTAAGCTTGATTGGTATGTGCCAGTGCCATAGCTGATTGTGTTTCCATTCAATTAATTTCTCATAGTTTGATGAAGCTATAAGATCATATGCCATCTTAACAGAGACCTCACCATTTTTTGTATTATGCATCCAAAGAAATAAATCTTTCTAATCAAAGAATCTGATGCCTCCATGAGATAAGCCACTAATATAACAGGACCATTCCACCTTCCAATCATCGTCAAGGTCCAGATCCGCCGCAGACAAACTAGTAAGAAGTGGAGTTGGTTCCCTCACCTGTATTGCGAGCCTGATTGAGGGTATAGATGCTATAATCATTCAGGTAAGCTAAAAGATCAGGAGAGAGGACATATGTTGATTTCAAGCCTGCAATGGGATCAATGCCCAACTTTATCGATTTTCCATCTCGAGCTCTCCATTCCAATACTCTACTGATCCTGGATAGAACCCGAATGAAGCCATTCCATAAATGAGAGGTATTCTGCACAGAGAACATTTGTCGTCGAAGCCAACTTTCAATGATAATATTTTTTAGATACTTGGCCTGTATCACTTGGTTCCAAAGACCTTTACTCCTAAGAACAATCCACATGCTCTTGAGCCTGAGCGATATGTTGAACCATTCCAAATTTTTTATATTCCAACCCCCAAAGGAGAAGGGTCTCGAGAGAGATTTCTAGTTTGCTAAATGCATCCTGTGATTGTTAACAATGCCGCCCCAAAGGAAGATAAAGATACATTGTCGTAGTCTTCTCAAAATGGATTTAGGAATCCTTGCCAACGAGAACCAGTAGTTGGGATACCAGTCAAAACTAACCTGATTAGGATTAATCTGCCCCCCATAGAAAGGTATCTATAAGACCAATTACTGAGCCTTTTCTCAAAGTTTTTAAATATCCATCGCCAATCATTCAAACCATAGCTTAAGGGTTTGAGCCAATAACCCAAATATTTAAAGCCAGAGCCAATAGGGTCCATCTTATATGGAAGGATAGCACGGATGCTACAACTGACCTCCTATTTTAAGTTATTGCTGAGGAAAGAGGACTTTTCCAAACTAATGCACATTCCAGAAGCCGAACAGAAGATATCTAGTTCAAACTTGTATGCTTTCCATTCTTCCAGGGTACCATTTCCAAATAGTACAACGTCATCCACAAAGAGTAAGTGAGATATGGCTAGAGTAGGAGATAGACAAATACCATGTATTTTCCCAATTCTCTTAGCTTCCCCGATAAGGCGACTGAGCCCTTCTATACTAGCAAAAAGAGAAGAGGCGACAATGGGCTGCCTTGTCTAATGCCCCTCGAGACATTAAAGAAACCTGTAGGTGAGCCATTGATAAGTACAGAGAAGATTGCAAAAGTCACACAACCCATTATTTAGTTCACTAAATCCAAGGGCAGACCTACCTGGAGGAGTACAAGGTGAAGAAAAGTCCAGTTAACTCTGTCAAAAGCTTTAATGAGGTCCAATGTAAGGACTAAAGCTTCAAGCTTCTTAGTTTTGATAATGTGTAATATTTCCTGCGAAATACCTACCAGCTCAAAGATTTGCCTATTCTTCAAAAAAACCAAACTGCTCAATTGAAATGACCCTCGCTAGAATAGGCTTTAGTCTGTTAGAAATTATTTTTGAAAAAAGTTTATTAATCAGATTGCAGAGAGATATAGGAGGGAAATCCGCAAAGGATTTAGGCTTTTCATATTTAGGAATGAGAGTTAGAAAGGTAGAGTTGATGGCACTCTAAATCTTACCTTCTTTCCGTGATTGTTCTACTACCTTTAATAAATCATCACTAACCAGATCGAAGAAAAACAAGAAGAATTCAACTGACCAACCATCAAGTCCAAGACTTTTGTCCTTCTTGAGACTTTTCAGAGTTGTCTCAACTTCCATCATTGAAACCTCAGCTCCCATGTAAGTTGCATCCTCTGTAGAAAAGAAAGTAGGAAAGAGCTTTATAACTTGTAATTGGTCCGAGATGAGCGCTCTACCATCATCCTTAAACAGGGTTGAGAAGTGTTTTTCCCCCAACAATTTGAGTTGTTCACAATCACTGACAGTATTATCGTCACCATCCTGGAGTTCCCATATATAGTTGATATTCCACCTTGCCGAATCAAAACTATGAAAAAAATTGGTGTTAGCATCTCCCTGATCAATCCAAATAGCCCGACATTTTAGTCTCCAGGTTAGCACCTCATGTGCCAGTGTCTTCTCTTTCTGGATCTTAAAGGAAGCCAAATGTTGTGCTTCGATATCTGAAAGGATACCAAAAGGGGAATTAGAGTAAAGAGAATACAACTCCAAATCAAGATCAGCTAACTCCCCTGTTTCAAAATTTGTTTCTTTTCCCAGCTTTTTACATCACCTTTGAGTCTTTTTAATTTCATTACCAAGCAAGCCATATCATCCCATTCCAAAAGAGACACCTCAGAAGGCCAAAAAGATTTAACAAGGTGAGAGAAATCCTCCTCCAANCCCTTTGAGTCTTTTTAATTTCATTACCAAGCAAGCCATATCATCCCATTCCAAAAGAGACACCTCAGAAGGCCAAAAAGATTTAACAAGGTGAGAGAAATCCTCCTCCAACAACCAAGCTCTATTGAACTTAAAATGATAGTTTTTCTTAAAGGATAGATCATCCCATTCAAGGCAGACTAGAAAGTGATCGAAAATCACCGAAGGATGGGACTAGGTCCTGTACCTTGAGAAGAGGGGTAACAGTGATTCAAAAGCTAGAAACCGATCAAGCCGCTTACTAATACCCTAAACCTTGATTCTTCCATTCCACCAGGTTGGGCCTGAGCTAACAGGGGGTAAGTCCACCATCCTAGTGCGTACCAACACTGAACAACTGAGAAAAATAAGAAGCAAGAGGATCTAAACGGGCTTTCTGACCCCAAATCTCAGCATCCGAGAGAGTGAATTTAAGGTCCCCAGCAATAATCAAGCTAGGGTGGTTAAATATACCCTCATCCACCGCAACATCCCAAAAGAACTCCCCATTAAGATAAGGGCCATAGCAGTTAAGGCAAGCGAGTTCAGTAATTAAACCCCTTAAACGAACCTTGACCAAAATTCCAGCAGTATTGACAAAGGCTTTACAATGAGCTACTAAGGGATCCCGGCAGTGTTAGGATTATAATCCTCCCTTGTCCACACTAGTCAATTTTGCATAACTTAAGAGTTATTTAGTCAATATTGGGTCCACTTGGCCTAATGGGGCCACATGTACCAGTCACTAGAGTGTGGGGAACACAAATTGAGGCTAACTGCCACTAACTGCACCTTCATGCATCAGTTTAGGCGCCTCCTAGACCAATCCCTACAATTTAGGAGCCACTGGGATTGCCGACACCAACCTCCTTCAGTTGTTGGCAGTTGGTGATTAGTCAAGCCTAGTTATGAGTCAATTACATTCAATTAGATGTCCTCCAGTTCAGTTAGAGCCATTCTTTGCATGGCTGCATGTGGGAAGGCGCCCTTTCTCACCTACCACATCAGTTAGACTAGTTTAACTAATTATAACTGATTGAGAGACTGAATTCGACAACTGGAGATAGCTAGTTAAGCTCCGATAGTGATTTAGACACATCCAGTTAGCCATGCAATTAGATTGAGTTAATCAATTCGAATTTCCTCTCATTGATTCAAATTGTCAGGCTATTAATTCCATTGTATTGCATTGTAAAAATTATCTAGATTGTATCCCGATTACTTTTGATTAATGAAAGCAATTATACAGCTGCAACTCCTTATTACACTATTTCGCATCATTTTCTGAGTAAATTGTTTGTGGAATATTCTTTAAGTTTTGTCTTGGTCCATAGATTCATGTTAGCTCAATTTTAATATGGTATCAGAGCCATGGTACGACAAGGCAATTCTTCTTCTACAGATTTCTTGTTAGATCTATGAATCAATTTGAGCAAAAAAACTCAAAAAATTCTAGCTCTGCACCAAAAGCGGAGAGTTTACCACAAAATTCCTGGAAGCTTACCTTGTTGATCAAGCTTGCTTGATTGGCTAAGCCAGGTGTGATGCAAACTCCAAAATTGCAGGTTGTTCGACCTTACCTTGGTTTTTTTGTGTAATTCCAGGTACAACTTCATATGGATTCGAAATTATCAGTTCCTCTCCTTACTCCATCTACAAGATATTCAAAATGGAAGTTGAAGATGATTTCATCTCTAAAGAGACAAGATCTCTATGAGGTGTCTATTGGACTTGGTAAAGAGTCTTATGAAGATGAGAATGACTGGTTAAATGACGGTGATAGAGCTATTGGAACAATATGTCTGGCCCTTTCTCCCAAGCTTGCGCTACCTTATTGGTTCTGTTGAATACCCAAAGGATCTTTGGACAAAATTGGATAGAACCTTTGGCAAGCACAATGAAGATCATAATAACAATTTGAGATCACACCCAACACCACAAGAGTTCTTTATTCAAAAGTCTCAGCCTCTACTCTCTCTGATGAAGTTGTTCGAGATGAAGAAGAAGTAGAATCTTCTACACAGTCAATTCGAACTGAAGAAAATCTCCTTGCAGTGACTCCTTCTCCTGCTGCTCCGGAAGTTTATGAGATCTCTGATATCTCATCTTCTCATATGGATGATACATAAGAAGACATTTGAATCTCTAATATTGAAGAAAAACTCTCCTTCCATTCTATGCAAACGCTCTCCAGTGATTCTCTTTTAAATTATGTGCAAAATTTGCCAGTGATTGCTTCAGAAAGTGAAGAGGAATTCAATTTCTCTCCCTCTAATGTTGTTGTTGGTGTGGAGATAAGTAATACCTTGGATATTTTGGAAATAATATCAGATTATAGGAGTGATCCATTCACTCTTATTGATTCAGAACCTCCAGCAAATTCCTACAAGATTGCATGCACCAATACTCAAAATTTTGAAGAAGGAGAAAACTGTACATCTACCATCTCGATGGAGCACACTCTTGGATCTGATATGAACTTATTTGGATCTGATATGGTCGTATTTGGATCTGATTAGATATTATTTGGTTTGAATTTTAAGTTCCAAGAGCCTTCAGTCATGCTTGTAGTTGGTCTCATCAATATTGGTGTGACAAATCAAGTACTGCAAGTCTCCTTCAAACTTGTTGTTGGGCATTTGATGTTAGTTTCCTCTTCTGAGGTTGCTGATATTATATTTTGTGAATCATTGGTTACCTCTAAAGATATATCAGATTATGGAGCTCAAGCATTCACTCTCCACAATTCCAGAGCTTCTCTACCTTTGATCACATGCTCATCTCCTCATAGAACTAGTAAAGAGGGACACATTCTGCATTCGCCTGGACACTTGCTCCTAACACTTGGAGCTGATATTACCTCACATGGTTTACTGTTCAAGGCTACAATATATCAATTGTTTATATTTTCCTCAGATGGTTTGAATTCTCAAGCACATATGCTCTCTTATCAGTTGATTTCAGTTGCTCTACATGGGTCCAGTATTCATCCAGCAGCTGTCTATATTTCTAATTTAGTTGAGCATATTCTTCTTCTTCCAAAGAGAAATATTCCTCCAGACATAATCATTTAGTTTGGATGGAGAAGTTCACATGCCAGGCCCCAATATACCTGTGCACAGAAGAACAAGCTTAATCCTGATTCTACCTGCTTAGTTTGAGGGGGGGTATTTTTCCCATGAGGTTTTTCCTTGTTTCCTTGTTTGTATTAAGTCGTTACTTTTTGCATTTTGGTTGTAATGGGTGACCTTTGGTCTTAGTTACCAAGGCCCACAGTTGTCCAAGTTAGCACTCAAGGGGGTGTTAGGATTATAATCCTCCCTTGTCCAAACTAGTCAATTTTTCCTAACTTAGGAGTTATTTAGTCAATATTGGGTCCACTAGTACCATTGGGTCCACTTGGCCTAATGGGCCACATGTACCAGCCACTAGAGTGTGGGGAACACAAATTGAGGCTAACTGGCACTAACTGCACCTTCATGCATCAGTTTAGGCACCTCCTAGACCAATCCCTACAATTTAGGAGCCACTGGGAGTGTCAGCACCAACCTCCTTCAGTTGTTGGCAATTGGTGACTAGTCAAGCCTAGTTATGAGTCAGTTACATTCAATTAGATGTCCTCCAATTCAGTTAGCACCAGTCTTTGCATGGCTGCATGTGAGAAGGCGCCCTTTCTCACCTACCACAACAGCTAGACTAGTTTAACTGATTATAACTGATTGAGAGACTGAATTAGACAACTGGAGATAGCTAGTTAAGCTCTGATAGTGATTTAGACACATCTAGTTAGCCATGCAATCAAATTGAGTTAATCAATTCGAATTTCCTCTCATGGATTCTAATTGTCAGGCTATTAATGCCATTGTATTGCATTGTAACAATTATCCAGATTGTATCCAAATTACTTTTGATTAATGAAAGCAATTATACAATTGCAACTCCTTATTGCACTATTTCATATCATTTTCTGAATAAATTGTTTGTGGAATCTTCTGTAAGTTTTGTCTTGGTCCATAGATTCCTGTGAGCTCAATTTTAATAAGCCCGTGAGAAGACCCCCCGAGAAACCAAGAGAATCAGTGGCACAAATTCCCAACCAAGTTGATTTTTTGCAAAAAGATGAAGTGCCTGAGTGTGGTCACACATAATTTCCTAGAGAAAAATCATATCAGGCCTTATCTCTCAAAGAAGAGATCCGAGAGCTTTTTGTTTGGTGAGCCCTCCAAAACCACGAATGTTCAGGGTGAGAAGTTTCATTAAGAACCAGGTCCAGAGGGTGACACTAGTCTAAGCACCCTGAGAGAGGAGAGATGATTGGAAGAATTTCAAGCCTTGGCCGCATCTTTGATCTTGGCTGACAAAGGAATATAGTGATCACTCCCTGACTCCACTAGTGACCTATTTGACTTAGGTTTTCTAGCCCTCCGAATAGTCACATTTGCATGTCTGATAGAATCTAAAGGAAATATAGTCAGTGAGATAGGGGTCTTATCTATAAATATGTCAAGCAATTTTAGGAGAGTAGGGTCAATGAATGAGGGAGCATCACAAGGGCTAGCATGTGAGACAACACGGTCAGAAGATGGCAAAGGGTCTTCCCCCGATAAAGGAGTAAAGTCCTCTGGAGAGAAGAGGGGGGGAACAGTTGATGACTGTTACGGAGTAATAAAGCACGCCTCCTCATTGACCCCCACTTGTTTGATACCCAATTCACAAGCATATAACAAACAATCACCCCCCATATCATCAGACTCAAAGAAGGTATCTACAACAGCAGGAATAGGGATTGATAAATGACTGCAACTAGCAACCTTTTCAATCTCTACAATATAATCCAGTTCCCCTTTTGTAATATCTTCACAATTTAAAGGAGAAAACAGAGCAATACATACATGTAGGAAGCGACGGGGAGGGATCCTCCAGACAAAGGTTAGAGAGAAGATGACCGCCCTTTTTCTTTGCTACCTTATCAGAGTCATCCGACGACTACAACAAGCCATGAAGCAGAGAGGGACAAGTGTGCCTGAGATGTCCAAGCTTTTTCCACCTATTTTATGGAAGAGTGAGCTAAACTCTAGATGATTTGCACTTTTTCCAGCGATTTTTGTTGGAATCTAGAGATACAGAAATCACTAAAATTGTGATTTTGATTGTTGGAATTGCAATTTTGACTGTAGGAATGGATTCAGCGACCTCGATTACCCCTAGGGCACCCCGATTATGCAACTCCAGCAACCCAAAACTACCGTTTCAACAATTTCGACCAGATTTTAGCCGACACTGAAATCTAAGTGCAAATCGTCTAGAGTTTAGCTTACTCCTTTTATGGAAAAGGCCCTCAGGTAATATTGCTTTTAACCAAGTAAGAACATGACCAGCCTTGATTACAGCTTTTGAGCCAATGGAATTAAACTATAGGCTCTACATATAAGCATCTTAATAAATCCTCTTCAATGGCATTGATTTGGAAACTCCAAATTTGCATATAAATCAAACATTCTTAAAACACACTCTGACCTAAGAATCTCCAAATGTGTATCCATGTGAGGATGTATTGCTGTCTGTAAAATCTACAAAGCTTTACTGCCCAATATACAAAGCTTTGCTACCCAAAGATGAATAAATCATAGCACTAGGATGAAAATGTTTATAGCCATTGTAATGTCCTCATGTGATTAGGCATTGAGGACCAAAATCGCTAACCTATGTGATTCCTGTGGGTTCGAGCGTTTACTGACAATTAGGGAATCAACTGAAGACTGATGCCATCTACAGAAAATCTAGGGCATCAATATGATATCACCATTAGGTCAAAGAGGGCCACCAAAGCCAAAGGCCACCGACACACATGACATCTAAGCATTATTTAATGATGCATGCACCCATTTAAGTCTCCATGCGCATGCATGCAAGTCAACTGCAAATTAGAAGTTAAAGTGACCTAATTAGGTCAAAAGTTAGGGTTTTCACAGTTGAAAGTTATAAAAGAAAGATAAAGTGAATGGAGACTTTACTTTTGATGATTATTGATTTTGGAGCTCTTGAGTAGTAGCACAGCGTGTAGCCACAGCAGTTGGGGTTGGAGACAACATCTTCAAGTAACGGGGTTTCGGCAGTGAGATATCTACCCTAATCTCATCCAGGGTAAACCATCCAGGTTCACCATCCACTCTTCAATTTATTCATTCCTTTACAGTTATCCAGTATCCATCAGAGATTGTTTGCAGGGGCACGTGTGCAACCGTAAGGTGTTTTTAGCTGGAAAACCCCAAATCATTCGCTAGGTCTTCAGATCTCAATTTACCTTCAGAACCCAGGCACCATTCTCATCATCGGTATCATACTCTAGTACCCGGTGATTGTTAGATCCAGTCTTGCTCATCCGAAGCAGTTATTAGCAATTTCGGGATCAGGGGGCGTGAGCAGCTAAACCTCCAGATCAATTCGCTAGCCTGCCTAGAGACCTCAGAACTTTCGCATGTGTCAAGCATCCTCTCCGGCACGGGAAGACTAACACTCCTGCAAATTCTCAGCTTCAACGGACACCTCCTTCACTGAAAACGTCACCCTTAGTTGATTTTGGGTTCATGCTGCTGGGGTATCACCAGAGGCAAAAGGTACCAGGTCATCTCCAAATCAGCTCTTGATGCATGCATATTCTCTCAGGAGCATTTCAGCCAGCTTATCAGTGGTAAGTGTTATATTCTATCCTGCAAACCCTAACCCTAATTTCAGATATAAAATAGGGAATTTTTGCATGGCAATTTGCATGCCCGGTTATTTCAGTAACTTTGCATAGAAATAGAAAATATCAGTATAAGGGATATTCCAGTGGTATCAGAGTTATCTTCTTGGCCAGCTGTGGGCTTGAGAAATGAAAAGTAGATGAATACAGAAGAGGACCCTTTTTGTAACCTATAGGAAAAGAAGGAGTAGGTACACAGAGGACTTTGAGGATATCCAACTGGAAGATATCAGCTCAGACATGGAACCAACAGGTATAAACTCTGACAGAGGGAAAGGAATGGACGAAGATGAAGACAGGATGGAGTTTCGCAACTTAGTATCTGCATTGCAAGACTTAGCCAAAGGGAAAAAATATGTACTCAATGCAATTAACAGATTATCAGCGAAACCAGAACTAGGTAACAACAGTACCCCTCCCTCGCCAATAGACAGAGGGTCTACAAGCAACAGCGGGAAGGTCGCGTATACCAATATACAGAAAACACCACATATATATAGCAGACCTAACAACAAGCCTATTATGCCTCACTTCTTGGCAGATGCAGTAGGAGGTCCAGTCATGCAGGTAGAGCCTAGCGAACCCTTTGGGGCTTATTTGCAGGAATACAAAGACTTAGGGGATGAGTTTCATGCAGCTATGTATTTTTCAGATTTTTGCAACATGAAGAGTAGGAACAGGCCCCTAAATTTCAACAAGGGATTCAATCACAACTATGAATTGCAGAAAACCTTAGGCAGGTTGACCATTCCAAACTTTGACAGGACTCGCGGAGGATCAGCACGGATATGGGTTCAAAAGTTCGATACCTATTTCCAACTCAATCCCATGACAGAGACAGATGCCATTAAATTGGCCACACTCCACCTGGACAGAGAATCTCATGAGTGGTGGTACCACGGATTAGTGGCATTGAGTCACAACACCATACACTCCTACGGTGAGTTCACTCAGAAGCTCATGGAGAGGTTTGACAAGAAAGATCCAGAGATACATTTCAGGGAGTTGGCTCAACTCAAACAGACTGGTAGTGTAGAAGCCTTCATCTCAAAATTCCAGAGGATAGCAGTCATGGTAACAGATGTGTCAGAGAGCAGGCTGACGATGTTATTCACTGAGGCCCTAACAGAGCCACTACGAGGATGGGTGAAAGCCTACAAACCCCCCACTCTGCAGGACGCCATTAATAGAGCCATAGATCTCCAGGATTCAGTTCTGAAGAACAGGTTCCCTCTCAAAACCAGCTTTTCTGTTAGAAACAAGGACAAGAAACCTTTCCAGCAGGATGTTCCCAAGAAAACATGGTTAGACGAGGACACTAGAAAAGACTTAAGGCGGAAGAAATTATGTTTCACTTGTCAGGAACCATGGGTGCCAGGACATAGGTGTGCAGGGAAGGTGAAGGCTCACTACATCGAAGTGTATTCGGACAATGACGAGGAGGACTATTGGCAGGAAGCCACAGAAAAACTATGGGCAACTGAGAAAGAATCACTCCAGGGTGATACACCAGAGGGAGCCATTGCTACATTATCTGGAGTACCAAGATTCCATACTCTCAGGGTCAAAGGAGTAGTACAAGGTCACAAAGTAGGAGTATTGATTGATGGGGGAGAAACCCACAATTTCATTGACTCCGCTTGGGTATCCAAGAGGGGTATTCAGACCGAGAAGTTCAAAGGATTTACTGTAGCAGTAGCCGAGAACTCCAGCATGGAGTGCAACTACTGGATTCCAAAATTGAATGTCACATTAGGTAACTATCAGATGACAGATTCATTTTATGTAGTAGATGTATCAGATACTCATGTAGTATTGGGTGTTCAGTGGCTTTATTCAATAGGGAAATATACTACAGACTACTGGGCAATGGAAATGGAATTCCAGGGGCCAAACGGCAAACGGGTAGTTTTGAGGGGCATGAACACTTATCCCCCAAAACCGGTCTCGTCACAGAGAATGGAGGCAATGCTTAGACAAGATGACATAGAATGGGCTGCATAATGTTTTGTCACCTTTAAGAAACCTCCAAAAACCAACACACAACACCCAAGTGATATTCAGGCCTTGTTACAGAAGCACAAAAAGGTATTTCGGCACCTTCCACAGGTAGACCACCAGACCGAGGCATTGAACACATTATTGAGCTAGAGGAGGGGACACATGAAGTCATCACCACTCCTTATCGGCATCCCAAAAGATACAAGGATGAGATCGAGAAAACGATCAAAGAATTGCTGGAGCTTGGATACATTCGGCCAAGTTCTAGCCCCTTCGCATCTTCAGTGGTCTTAGTCAAGAAGAAGGATGGTACACTGCAAATGTGCATCGACTATCGAGCACTCAACAAAAATACCATTAAAAACAGGTATCCCATCCCTAGGATTGATGAACTCATGGACGAACTATGGGGTGCCAAATACTTTTCCAAGATTGATCCTCGCTCGGGGTACCATCAGATCCGAGTAAGGGACCAAGACATCTCCAAAATAGCTTTTCGTTGTCACTATCGTCACTATGAGTTTTTGGTCATGCCTTTTGGACTTACCAATGCTCCAGCCACTTTTCAGTCGTGCATGAACCATACCTTCAGAGTTCAGCTACGTAAGTTTTTGCTAGTATTCTTTAATGACATCCTGGTTTACAGCAAAACATGGGAGGAGCATCTAAAACACCTGGACGAAGTACTGATCATTCTAGAAGAACACTCGCTTTACGTGAAAATGTTCAAGTGTGAATTTGGCATGAAGGAAATGTTGTATCTAGGGCACATAATCAGTGAAAAAGGAGTACATGTTGACATGGAGAAAATCCGAGCTATCAGAGATTGGCCTGCACCAAAAATAGTCACAGAATTGAGAGGATTCTTAGGTCTTTGCACTTATTACCGAAGGTATGTTAAGGGTTTCTCCCAATTTGCTGCACCCCTCACAGATCTCACAAAGAAGGGAGCATTCACCTGGACAGAACTAGCACAGAAAACTTTTGAGGAGATGAAAGTCATTATGAGTTCTTGCCCAGTTTTAGCATTACCAGACTTCTCACAACCATTTGTAGTAGAATGTGATGCCTCAAGGGAAGGCTTAGGAGCAGTATTGATGCAAAATCATCACCCTATTGCATTTGAGAGCCGAAAACTTAAAAACTACGAGCGCCACTACTCCATATATGACAAAGAAATGCTATCCATCTTACATGCTCTCACGAAGTTCAGACAGTACCTGGTGGGCAGTAAGTTCAAAATCAAGACAGATCATAACAACCTCAAGTATTTCTTGGAGCAGAAGGAACTGAATGAGTGCCAATAGAAATGGGTCAGCAAAGTACAAGCCTACGATTTCGAGATCGAGTATGTAAAAGGTAAGAATAATATAGTAGCTGATGCATTATCCAGGCAACCCACCTCACTATCTCTCATTGAGTATATCCACAGATTGGAGGGCACTTCTCTTCGTAGAATACTCCAAAAATAAATTCGCTTGTGAATTATTGGATGGACAGATTCAGGATGACAAGTACAGGATTGTCGATGACATCATCTATTACAAGAACAGGATATACCTCGTCCCAGAATCAACTTTGAGGAAAAAGATCATACAAGCAGAACATGACTCTCCATTATCAGGACATCAGGGTTTCTTGAAGACCTACAGACAGATCCGAGAGAGGTTCTCATGGAAGGGCCTCAAAGGGGAGGTTATGCAGCACGTACGGGAATGTAGCATATGTCAGCAGAATAAGATCGAGAACATCCATCCAGCAGGCTTGCTCCAGCCACTACCAATTCCAGAACAAAAGTGGGAAAGTGTCTCCATGGACTTTATTATAGGATTGCCCAAGGTCCAAGGGCGGGATTTTTTATATGTCGTAGTTGATAGACTGACCAAGTTTGCACATTTCTTTTCTATATCATCTGATTACTCTGCAGCTCAAGTAGCTGAGTTATTCTTCAGGGAGGTCTACAAGTTACACGAGTTACCTAAGACCATTGTCAGTGATCGGGATAGTAGATTCACAGGTGCCTTCTGGCAAGATCTATTCAGATTAGTGTGGGACCAAACTAGATACCAGCACGAGTTATCATCCCCAGAGCGATGAACAAACTGAAATTGTCAACAAGTGGAACGAAGGATATCTGAGGAACTACGTAGCAGGGCAGCAGCGAACCTAGATTAAATGGCTACACTTAGGGGAGTACTGCTACAATACTACCTATCACATGTCTATTAGGATGACACCTTTTAAGGCATTATATCGCTACGAGGCCTTAGACTATGCAGATTTATTCAGAGACGGTAGGGCTCCTAAGGCAAAGGATTGGATACAGGACAATTAGGATATTCTTAAAATCTTGAAGGAAAACTTACAGACAGCCCAGAATCAGCAGAAGCTGTATGCAGACAGACACAGGGTTGAGCGGAGCTTTGAGGTAGGAGATTTGGTATACTTAAGGCTCCAACCTTACAGACAGTCTTCACTAAAGAAGAAAGGAGTGGAAAAGTTAAAACCTCACTTCTATGGACACTACAGAATAATCAGGAAGGTGGGAAAGGTGGCATATGAACTAGAACTACCACAAGAAAGTAAAATTCACAATGTATTCCATGTGTCCAACCTGAAAAAGACCATTGGACACATATTGCTCCATCAACAGAATTACCTCCTTTAGATGATGAAGGTGGATTGATATTGATTCTTGAACGGATCATACAGACTAGAGAAAGGAAACTCAAGAACCGGGTGATTAGGGAATACTTAGATCAATGGAAAGAAACACCTCCAGAGAATGCCACATCGGAAGGTGAATAGGTATTGCAGCATCCCAGTTTGCAGTTGCTTGAGGACAAGCAATCTCAAGCGAGGAGGACTGTAATGTCCTCATCTGATTAGGAATTGAGGACCAAAACCGCTAACCTATGTGATTCCTATGGGTTCGAGCGGTTACTGACAGTTAGGGAATCAACTGAAGACCGATGCCATCTACAGAAAATCTAGGGCATCAATATGATATCACCATTAGGTCAAAGAGGGCCACCAAAGCCAAAGGCCACTGACATGCATGACATCTAAGCATTATTTAATGATGCGTGCACCAATTTAAGTCTCCATGCGCATGCATGCAAGTCAACTGCAAATTAGAAGTTAAAGTGACCTGATTAGGTCAAAAGTTAGGGTTTTCGTAGTTGAAAGTTATAAAAGAAAGATAAAGTGAATGGAGACTTTACTTTTGATGATTATTGATTTTGGAGCTCTTGAGTAGCAACACAACGTGCGGCCACAGCAGTTGGGGTTGGAGACGGGGTCTTCAACTAACGGGGTTTCGGTAGTGAAATATATGCCCTAGTCTCATCCAGGGTAAACCATCCAGGTTCACCATCCGCTCTTCAATTTATTCATTCTTTTACAGTTATCCAATATCCATCAGAGATTGCTTGCAGGGGCACATGTGCAGCCGTAAGGGGGTTTTTAGCTAGAAAACCCCAAATAATTCACTGGGTCTTCAGATCACAGTTTACCTTCAGAACCCAGGCACCATTCTCATCATCGGTATCATACTCCAATACCTGGTGATTATCAGATCCGGTCTTGCTCATTCGGAGCAGTTATCAGCAATTTCGGGATCAGGGGGCCGTGAGCAGCTAAACCTCCAGATCAATTCGCTAGCCTTCCTAGAGACCTCAGAACTTTTGCATGTGTCAGGAATCCTCTCCGGCACGGAAAGACTACCACTCCTACAAATTCTCAGCTTCAACGGAGACCTCCTTCACTAAAAACGTCACCCTTAGCTGATTTTGGGTTCGTGCTACTGGGGTATCACCAGAGGCAGAAGGTACCAAGTCATCTCCAAATCAGCTCTTGATGCATGCATATTCTCTTAAGAGAATTTCAGCCAACTTATCAGTGGTAAGTGTTATATTCTATCCTGCAAACCCTAACCCTAATTTCAGCTATAAAATAGGGAATTTTTGCATGGCAGTTTGCATGCCCGGTTATTTCAGTAACTTTGCATAGAAATAGAAAATATCAGTATAAGGGATATTACAGCCATAACCGTGAAATTTGAATACAAATGCTAAAGCTTTACTACCCAAAGACGAAGAAACCATAGCACCAGGATGAAAATGTTTGTAACCATAACCGTGAAATTTGAATACAAATGTTAGCCTTTTATAGAGCCACATCCACATTGTTATCACATATTTGGTAGTCGGGCTACCATATTCTATTTTTCAGATACCGTACATTTTTTCAGCCAAATCTCTTACATATGAGATGCTGAGATTGGTAGTTTTGACGGATCATTATTTTGTTAGTGGACTATTATACTCTCCCATGTCAGGACTAAGTCTCAGAACACTCAAATTCGAGGACTGATGTAGCCATTTAGTCATTTGCAAAGCAGTTAGTGATGCCCAGATTGGTATTAGTGTTTTCTCATTGGACAAATGATGGTTCAGGTAGATTATTTGCATGGTTATGACTCAGCATTTAGTATATTGTGTTATGGTTATCATTGCCCTTATACTCATCTTTGTGACATGTACTAGCATTTAGTGTCATGATCTGGCGGTCATAAATATATGGACTTGGATGTATTTGTATTATGTATTGATGTCCCTACATAGACTTGGAAATTCCTGATCTATACCCAACCCACCCCAGGGAGAATAAAGGTAGTCATTCCCACCATACTCTGGCTTGCTAGTATCGGCTTCATTGTTCATTGTCTACACCCATCCATTTCCTTCCAGTTTTGTTTTAACCTGACTTACTTCTTGACTTGTGGCATGGAGGACCTTTCCCCGCTATAACCTTTGTTGGACAAATCTCTCTGTTTATATTGTGTCTCGACTCTGAATTGGTAACAGAACTTGCCTTTGGTAGGTTGTATTGTATGCCTAAATCATTCTGGTGGGTTGTCCCGATGTTTGGCACTGTGCAGAACTCCCCCTGGTCACTTGAGATTTTGTTGGCTAAAACTGAAAGCTCATGTACTACTTGTATTGGAAATATTTATATATGTGCCCATGGAAATTGTAAACTCTAGAATGTGTTTCTTAACATCTATGAGTAAAGGGAAAGAGCAATGAAATGATAAAATACCTCGTGAAGGGTATAAGAAAAGGTCCAAAAAAGCAATGGTTAAACATATGCTATATCCAAATATTGTTGACCTTATAAATTTGAATATGTCCTTGATGAAAGTTGCAATTAGCTATGCTTTTAAGTGTTGGTGAAGTCCTAAAGGGTCATATAGGCAAGGGTCATATAGGCCAAAAGGCCATGGAAATAAAATTGATGATCCTAATGAACCTGGATCAAACCTAATGTAGACATGATGCCTAAATTGAATAAGCACTCTCTGAACAACTCAACCATTTGTGAGGCATTGTCATTCCATGTGTTGTTGTTTGTCCAGCATATGGTTATAGTGAGTTTTCCCTTTCCATATCTGAAGTGGCACAATGTTGAATTGGTAGTCATCCTTTGTCCTAACCCTGTAAATTTTATCCTTCACCCTTCACTAGCAAATTGACTACAACTATGAAGTGAGTATAGTCTTGAAAGTCTGGTCTGAGTAATAATAAATAAAACCCTATATATGTATTTGCTTGATGTACTGCCAGTGAGGTGACTACTACTTGTTATGATTGTTACTTAAATGATTTGTAGAGCATGTCTTAACATTGTAACACTTGCAGCAGATGGATAACAGTGTGAGTTATATTATTAGTATCTGGTCATATACAGGTGATTATATTGTCTATTGGATATTGTTGATGATCAGGCAGAGACCTGAAAACGGTATGAATATACACCCTAGATGGATTTGGACTCTTTGAGTCTAGTGAGATAGCGTATTTTCAGTTTCGGGCACTTGCAAAGATGGTTAGGCTCATTTTACCCTTCTCATGCAGTTTTGCTTCACAGGATGATGTGTCTGAGCAAGGAGATGTTTTTATGGGATCTCCTAGGGAGTTGTATGGGGCATAGGGGGTACAGCCACTTGATTGTACCATAGTACCTCCATACCAAAGAGCCTGGTGGGATCAGTTGGACAACGCAGGCACCCTAGGAAGCTGTTTTGGCAAGTTCAGATTTCTCGAGACAAATTAATAAACGATTAAATGGCTATTGAAGAAATCGATTTGGGCTACTAAGGCAAGGAAATGACATGGGATGAGTCATGATGATGAGTGTGATGTCCTCCACACCTTCTCCAGCAGTTGCAACACCTAATTGGGCCCACACTTATTTTTTGGGCATTTTTATATTATTTTTTGGAGCTTTTGGGAGGCTCACGATTTCCTCAAGGAGGCACAAAGTCAAAAAAATAAAATATTATATTGTTTTATTGTGCCATGGGGCACCCAAAGGGAGTTAGTAAACACTCCATGGACCCACCATGTGCTTCATTTATTTCTTGTTGAGTGGGGTACCCTCTTTATGGGTGATTTAGTCCACTTTGGTACTTTATGGTTATATTGATCCATGTATTGTATGTTGAGCTCATCTCAACAATTGATTAGAACATTTATATATTTTAATCTTAGCCACTCATTTTGAAAGTGGTTAAGATTTTGATTCTCTTGTTCCTATTTAAAGGAGAGAGCTTCTCATTTGTAAGGGGTCTTTGGCTCTTGGATCTGATTAATAAAAAAACGTTCTTGTGGATATTTTTTGGATCTCCTTTGCATCTAGTGTTTATTACATGGTGATTGGAAAGTTTTTTGCTTCCTAGCATTCGGGAAATTTGTGTGAGATCTATATTTTTTTCGGGATCATTGTCTTGTCTAAAGGAGGGCGACTTCATCTTGGGCATTTTTGTAGGGGATCATCAACTCGTTTGGATTCGCGTCGTCTTGTATCAGGGGGTTTTCATTAGATTCAATGTGATCTATGATTGCATCTTGTTACTTTTATGTAAATTTTGCTTTTCTTTCATGATACGGCAAATCTGATATTGTTGACATTTGCTTGTGCAGGAGAGAGGGCGCATTGGTCACTTGGAGCAAAACATTGGGCTTAGAAATCACACATGTCTTCTCAAATTGATCGAGATAGCAAGGATCATCACCTTCAAGGCATCTACAAGGATTTCCAGGTAAGACCTGCAGGTCAATTCCTTTCTTCCAGATCTCAACCCATTAACACATGTTTTCCTTCATTTTACTGAAAATTCCATAAATAATAAAAAATCAAAAATACTAAAAAATAAACCCGCTCGATCTCTCGACAAACCACTGCTGGGTTTTGTAGATTGGGTCTTCCCCTCCCCAATTCACCCTCAACGTTGATTTGAAAGTGGCTGGTTTTCCCTAGATCTGGAAAACTATCTGCTCAAACCCCAACGCTCCTCATGAAATTCTGACTTTTTCCGGGATTTGATTTTTCTGGCAAAATTCCTTCTTGGGTTTGTAGATCAGGTCCTCCTCTCTCTAACTCACCTTCAACATTGAGCTAGATGCTGACAGGTGGCCCTAGATCTGAGAAACTATCTTCCAGGACCCTAGCGCTACTCATCATTTTTCTGACTTTTTCCCAGATCTAATTTTTTCGACATTTTTCCAACTTGGGTTTGTAGATCAGGTCATCCTCATTCCATTTCTCCTCCAACGCTAAGCTGGTGGTCTCTAGATTGTCCTAGATCTGAGAAATTGACTTTTCAAACCCTAGCGCTAGCCTACCTTGCTACTGGTTTTCCCCATAGACTGACTTTTCCGGCCAAACACTTTTTTGGGTCTGTAGATCGGGGTATTTCCAAGGTGGGTCTCCTCCAACGCTAGGCAGATAGTGACTCCATTGCCCTAGATCTAATAGGCATTGATCTCCAACTCTAGCGCTACCCCCTCTTTGGCCTCCTTTCCTTGTAATCTGACTTTTTCTTGGTGACTCGAGTACCCTGACTCTGTCATATCTTTCATCGAGTCTATCTATCGGTACTAGATAGCCCCAATCCTATCCTTGACCTCCCTACATTGGTCACGTTTCTCAAGGCAGCGGATATCCTCACTTGTTGCTAGTACCTCAACCCCAAATCTAGTATTTACTCCATAGGTCACTTGTGTCCCACTTTGGATCAACCCTCACACTTCTTAAACCCTCATCCAAAGCCTTGGTTCACCTAGTGACATCATCCATAGATCTAGGGTTTCCATTACCTTACACATTACGTACCTCAAGTCCATTTGATCTGATCTGGTGTCTAGGTTAGATCTCTCCTGTCGAGAGTAGATCTGGGTCTCCCCTTTGTTGTCTTGGGCTAATATAACATAAAGTGAAGGCTGCCTCGATTAGCGTGACAACTATCCATTTTGGAGTCTAGGCAGTCTTGGTTTCACCTCCTTAGTTGCTTGTCCCTCTACCATCCATCCTGGATCCAACCTACATAAGCAACTACAAGGTTGGTGATAACATTTTAGCGTCGTTGCTCGGAAGGTAGAGGCCTACCTTGGTTCGACATACCTCACCTCTCCTACAACATTATCTGTTGGTGAACATGGAAATTCGTTCACCTGACGACTCCACAATGCGACTCCACTAAGAAGCGAACCCATCCCATAAATCATAATGAATTCAGATGTATTCTTGAGGCACATGAAGGAATTAACCAAAAACATGATTGAAATAAACGAAAGGGATAAATGGAGGAATAAACGAAAGGGATAAATGGAGGTCAGAATACGGGTATGAGGATGATCTCGAGCATGACTATGGGTATGAATCTAGTTATCACAATATTTATGATACCCACCAACTTCCTCACCCATGCAACAAAGATTTCCCAACCATCCCGAGTGGACCTGTTAGTCAACATGAACCTAGAAGTCACTCCCATTCAAATCCTTATAGCCAAGTAACCAGAGCTGTTAAAAAACAAGACAAACAGTCTCCTTTTGACTTTTCTGAAATATCGGGGGCACCTAATCCTATGCTAAACGATTACACTAGGAGGATGCCTCGGTTCAATGAAAATAAGGATATATCTATTTAAAGTCATCTGGATATTCTATGGGATTACATGGGATCTAGAGGTGCAAACAATGAAGATGATTATATGAGAGCCTTAGGAGAATCCTTGCAAGGGGATGTTCAACTATGGTTTGATCATTTAGCACTGGGATCCATCACTGGGTATGACATGTTCATAGATTTGTTAATTGATAGTTGGAGTATGAACACTGATAAAATTTTGGAGTGTCAGTCTAGCAATGATTGTGCCGTTGATAATCAATATATTGACAATGTGCTTTCTAAATTGGACCATTCCTCTCTTGATATGTTCCAAATTATGAGCGTGCCTGCAATCCATAAGAATGTTACATAGTACTTCGAGAATAATGTCTCAAAACCTCATGTTGAAACTAAGAGGGATATCAATCAAATCATACGAGATACTCTATTATTGTTACCTGAAGCAGTCACAGAGCAAATCCTGGATTTAATCCGTGGAAGGGAACCTAACATGCACCATCAAGAAACATTTTTAGTTGAACCTTCCATTGGTGAGGTCATTAAAGAGCCTTTAAAAGAGCAACTCCATAGTCATTACCTAATTGATGATAATTTGAGTCTGTATCCAACCTATCCGAATATGGATTCAGACCTTGATCATATCACTGCAGAAGAAGAAAAGGTTGAAATTAATCAAACTTCTGTTGAAGAACAATCTTGTGGTCATAGTGTGATTGAAGAGCATGCCTGTAAGAGGGATAGGGAAACCGAAACCGAACTTATTGATGTTTTTCCTTATCTAGAGCTTGAAGATAGTAAACTTGATCAAGAACATTGCAATGAGGGTCCTTGTCCTGATAGTATCGATGGAATTCTTCATCCAATCTTTAATCAGAATATGTTGGTTCAATGTGTGGACACTGACTTTGTTTCGAATTGTGAAATCACTCCTGGAATTAATTTAAAAGCTTTTTCCTCTCGTCAAATTCTGAGATCAATTATTCCAAGTATGGGAGAAAATTTCCAATCCACCCTCCCATCCCAACTTTTCGAGTTTTCTTGTAGGGGTGTGTCTTTTAATCAAGTTGATACTTTCCAAATATTTAATCAGGAGTTTAAGCATTATCACGTAATTGCGGAAAAAGGCACTTCATGTCTCTTCTCAGTCATCCGTAATGAATAAATTTCTTCAATTTGTAAATCTGTATTATGGATGGTTCGAGAAGGTGTATAAAGATCAATTTCATCTTTTCTCCATTTTTAAACAACGAATGGGCTTGATCTCATTCACAGTTTCATTGCATTACAGCTTGTCCCCATTTGATTTTCCCATTCTTTCTGAAGTGAATATAATTGAATGTCCTAGTAAGGTAGAGGAGAATACAAAAAACTGTTTGGAGTAGCTGAGTCATGAATCATATTGTCTTCTTCCATCAAGAACGAACTTGCATACCTTTTATGATCCTATCAGCATCTTGATAGATGAGTTTTTAGAAAATCAATCTCATCCCTAGCATGATTTCATTTCTCTGTATCCATATCTTTCTTCGATTTTCAAACAACAAGATATATTGGCTTCAATTTCCATTCACATTACTTACAAGCCATCTTCGACTTGTTGTATCATTAACTGTAAAGAAATCTCAATAGATTCGTTCGGCAAGTGGTTGCATTGGATTTATGATTTTACCTAACACTTGTCTAAATTGGTTAGAGTAGGGTAGGTAGGATGAAATAAGCCTTTCCCGGCAGTAGTGTAGAATCTTGTATATTTGCCTAAATCTCGCTTTTGAAGCTCTTAGTATAGTTTTTATTTCTGTTTCGTTTCCTGCACAATAAAAAAATCAAACTTTTCTTAAAAAGTTATGGTTATAGATTAGATTTACTTTTTGCTTTTCCAGTTTATGCATGCTTATTTTCAGTATTTTATTTTATCCATATATTGTCCTGGCGACCGGTCTGTGAGTTTGGTATAGCTCTGGATATGCTGCAGGTAGTCGGTAACATTTTGGTAGCGGTTACAGAGCTGGAAGGATTGATCGAGGATGCAAGAAAGAGAGTACGAGGACCAGAGATTCTGAGGTTATCAAGCGCTCTTTTTAGTAAAGCACTTGTCCCAGCTAGAGGCAGATGTTATCACATATATAGTAGCCGGACTACCATGTTCTATTTTTCAGATACAGTACATTTTTTCAGACATATCTCTTACATATGAGATGCTAAGATGAGCAGTTTTGACGGATCATTATTTTGTTAGTGGACTATTATACTCTCCCATGTCAGGACTGAGTCTCAAAACACTCAGATTCGAGGACTAATGTAGCCATTTAGTCATTTGCAGAACAGTTAGTGATGCCCAGATTGGTATTAGTGTTTTCTCATTGGACAGATGATGGTTCAGATGGATTATTTGCATGGTTATGACTCGGCATTTAGTATATTGTGTTATGGTTATCATTGCCCTTATACTCATCTTTGTGACATGTACTAGCATTTAGTGTCATGATCTGGCGGTCATAAATATATGGACTTGGATGTATTTGTATTATGTATTTATGTCCCTACTTAGACTTGCAAATTCTTGATCTATACTCATTGGTTTTACCCTCCCCAGGGAGAATAGAGGTAGTCATTCCCACCATACTCTGGCTTGCTAGTGTCGGATTCAATGTTCATTGTCTCCATACATCCATTTCCTTCCAGTTTTGTTTTAACCCAACTTACTACTTGACTTGTGGCATGGAGGACCTTTCCCCGCTAGAACCTTTGTTGGAAAAACCTCCATGTTTATATTGTGTCTCGGCTCTGAGTTGGTGATAGAACTTGCCTTTGGTAAGTTGGATTTTATGCCTAAATCATTCTGGTCGGTTGTCCCGATGTTTGGCACTATGCATAACTTCCCCTGGTCACTTGAGATGTTGTTGGCTAAAACCGAAAGCTCATGTACTGCTTGTATTGGAAATATTTATATATGCGCCCATGGAAATTGTAAACTCTAGAATGTGTTTCTTAACATATGTGAGTAAAGGGCAAGAGCAATGAAATGCTAAAATACCCCGCGATGGGTATAAGAAAAGGTCCAACAAAGCAATGGTTAAACATATGCTATATCCAAATATTTCTGACCTTATAAATTTGAATATGTCCTTGATGAAAGCTGCAATGAGTTGTGCTTTTAAGCGTCGGTGAAGTCCCAAAGGGTCATATAGGCCAAAAGGCCATGGAAATAAAATTGATGATCCAAATGAGCCTGGATCAAACCTGATGTAGACATGATGCCCAAGTTGAATAAGCACTCTCTGAACAACTCAACCATTTGTGAGGCACTGCCATTCCCTGTGTTGTTGTTTGTCCGGCATATGGTTATAGTGAGTTTTCCTTTTCCATATCCGAAGTGTCACAATGTTGAATTGGTAATCATTCTTTGTCCTAACCCTGTAAATTTTAGCCTTCACCCTTCACTAGCAAATTGAATACAACTATGAAGTGAGTATAGTCCTTAAAGTTTGTTCTGAGTAATAATAAATAAAACCCTATATATGTATTTGCTTGATGTACCGCCAGTGAGGTGGCTGCTACTTGTTATGATTGTTACCTAAATGATTTGTAGAGCATGTCTTAACCTTGTAACACTTGCAGCAGATGGATGACAGTTTGAGTTATATTATTGGTATCTGGTCATTTACAGGTGACTATATTGTCTATTGGATATTGTTGATGATCAGGCAGAGACCTCGAAAGGTTATGAATATACACCCTATATGGATTTGGACTCTCTGATTCTAGTGAGATAGCGTATTTTCAGTTCCGGGCACTTTCAAAGATGGTCAGGCTCATTTTACCTTTCTCATGCAGTTTTGCTTCACAAGATGATGTGTCTGAGCAGGGAGATGTTTTTATGGGATCTCCTCAGGAGCTGTATGGGGCATAGGGGGTACAGCCACTTGATTGTACCGTAGTACCCCCATACCAGAAAGCCTGGTGGGCTTAGTTGGACAACCCAGGCACCCTAGGAGGCTATTTTGGTAGGTTCACATTTCCCGAGGCAGATTAATAAATGATTAAATGTCTATTGAAGAAATCGATTTGGGCTACTAAGGAAAGGAAATGACATGGGATGAGTCATGATGATGAGTGTGATGTCCTCTACACCTTCTCCAGCAGTTGCAGCACCTGATTGGTCCCACACCTATTTTTGGGGCATTTTTATATTATTTTCTGGAGCTTTTGGGAGGCTCACGATTTCCTCGAGGCACAAAGACAAAAAATTAAAATATTATATTGTTTTATTGTGCCATGGGGCACCTAAAGGGAGTTAGTTAACACTCCATGGACCCACCATGTGCTCCATTTATTTCATGTTGAGTGGGGTACCCTCTTTATGGGTGATCTAGTCCACTTTGGTACTTTATGGTTATATTGATCCATGTATTGTATGTTGAGCTCATCTCAACCATTGATTAGAACATTTATATATTTTAATCTTAGCCACTCGTTTTTAAAGTGGTTAGGATTTTGGTTCTCTCGTTCCTATTTAAAGGAGAGAGCTTCTCATTTGTAAGGGGTCTTTGGCTCTTGGATCTAATTAATAGAAAAACTTTCTTGTGGATATTTTTTGGATCTCATTTGCATCTGGTGTTCTTAGATGGTGATTGCAAAGTCTTTTGCTTCCTAGCATTCAGGAAATTTATGTGAGATCTATATTTTTTTTGGGATCATTGTCTTGTCTACAACAGGGCGACTTCATCTTGGGCGTTTTTACAGGGGATCCTCAACTCGTTTGGATTGGCTTCGTCTTGTATCAGGGAGTTTTCATTAGCTTCATTGTGATATAGGATTGCATCTTGTTACTTTTCTATAGATTTTGTTTTTCTTTCGTGATACGGCAAATCTGATATTGTTGACATTTGCTTGTGCATGAGAGAGGGCGCATTGGTCACTTGGAGCAAAACGTTGGGCTTAGAAATCACACAGGTCTTCTCAAATTTATCGAGATAGCAAGGAGCATCACCTTCAAGGCATCTACAAGGATTTCTAAGTAAGATCTGCAGGTCAGTTCCTTTCTTTCGGATCTCAACCCATTGACACATGCTTTTCTTCATTTTACTGAAAATTCCATAAATAATAAAAAACCAAAAATACTAAAAAATAAACCGCTCGATCTCTGGACAAACCACTGTTGGGTTTTGTAGATCGGGTCTTCCCATCCCCAATTAACCCTCAATGTTGATCTGAAAGTGGCTGGTTTTCCCTAGGTCTGGAAAATTGTTTGCTCAAACCCCAACGCCCCTCATGAAATTCTAACTTTTTTCGGGATTTTATTTTTGTGGCAAAATTCCTTCTTGGGTTTGTAAATCGGGTCCTCCTCTCTCCAAATCACCTTCAACGCTAAGCTAGATGCTGACAAGTGGCCCTAGATCTGAGAAACTATCTTCCAGGACCCTAACGCTTCTCATCATTTTTCTGACTTTTTCCTAGATCTAATTTTTTCGGCATTTTTCCAACTTGGGTTTGTAGATCAAGTCATCCTCATTCCATTTATCCTCCAACGCTGAGCTGGTGGTCTCCAGATTGTCCCAGATCCGGGAAATTGACTTTTCAAACCCTAGCGCTAGCCTACCTTCCTGCTGGTTTTCCCTGTAGACTGACTTTTCCGGCCAAACACTTATCAGGGTCTATAGATTGCGGTATTTCACAGGTGGGTCTCCTCCAACACTTGGTAGATAGTGACTCCATTACCCTAGATCTGACAGGCACTGATCTCCAACTCTAACGCTACCCCCTCTTTGGCCTCCTTTCCTTGTAATCTGACTTTTCCTTGGTGACTCGGGTACCCTGACTTTGTCATATCTTTCATCGAGTATGTCCATCAGTACTAGATAGCCCCAATCCTATCCTTGAACTCCCTGCATTGGTCATGTTTCCCAAGGCAGTGGATATCCTTACTTGTTGCTAGTACCTCAACCCCAGATCTAGTATTTACTCCATAGGTCACCTGTGTCCCACTTTGGATAAAGCCTCACACTTCTTAAACTATCATGCAAATCCTTGGTTCACCTAGTGACATCATCCATAGATCTAGGCTTTCCGTCACCTTACACCTTACGTACCTCAAGTCCATTTGATCTGATCTGGTGTCTAGGTTAGTATCTCTCCTGTCGGGAGTAGATCTGGGTCTCCCCTTTTGTTGTCTTGGGCTAAGATAACATATAAAGTGAAGGCTGCCTCGATTGGCATGACAACCATCCATTTGGGAGTCTAGGTAGTCTTGGTTTCACCTACTTAGTTGCTTGTCCCTCTACCATCCATCATGGATCCACCCTACATAAGCAACTACAAGGTTGGTGATAACACACATTTTATGGTATAGAATACATAATGCTTGCAAAGAATCAACATGAGTTGTAAGTCTTGAAGTCCTGAAATTCCAGCAAGGTGCCATGATGTCTCACCTTCAAGTCTTTTTGTCTGTATATCAAGTCACTCCTTTACCAAAACTACAATGTTCCTCCCCCACCAACACTCCCAAAACTTTTCTTTGAAACACTCTTTGATTCTTTTGATAGAGCCAAAGGTGTCTTGGAAATGTAACACCAACATGAAGACACCTTCAATAGACTAAAATTTGTGGACAGTGCTAAAATATTACTGTGGAGTAATGCCTTTTTGTCAAGGAGTGTTGCTTTGGATTCATCCTTCAATTTATTTGGAACCGCTTCTGACTTGACTGTTGAAGCATCCTTTACAAGTGAGAGAGAGAGCTGGAATTTGATTGATCATTTTAATACTGTAAAAGATTCAGAAAATATCATTTTAATACTGTAAAAGATTCAGAAAGAGGAGCAATGCCAAATCAAATACAAATTGTTGGAACAAGTACTTGCAAAATGCTCACCATTACACCAGGAAAGTATTTTGATGACACAATATAAAGAACTAGAAAGAAGCTTGCTGTAAGCATGACAGTAAGCAGGCACTAGAAATGCTAGGTACATTTATGTCTATAAAATATGAAGGCCAAGTAGGTGGTTGATGTTCACTAACACTTGCAATAATAGGAATATAGTTGCCCGCAAAGGTCAGATCAAGAAGACTTAGACTTTTCCCACTGCATCCCTTCTCTTTCAATGTATAAATACTTTAAATATTAGGGGAAACAAGAACTTGGCAAAATATTCCCTTACTACATATTTTCTCCCTTGTGGCTGAAAATGGAAGTCCTTAGCAACAACATGCTCTTCTGGAACTTGTGCAATCTCCAGAAGCTAATCTTACCTTCATAAGAAATAAGAATACTGTCTTTACATATTTGAGTGTTTTCCTCTATCACTGAACAATTGCTATGACTTACCAACCATATTGGGCCCTTAACTCTAACAAATATGAAATACCCAAACCGAAGGCAACCATGAAACCCTCCTTCGAAGCTAGCTCTCTGTCAATAGAACTCGAACCACATAATCCTTGATTTTGTGAAGATGAAGTCGTAGAAGAGGCCAAATAGTAGTAAAGCATCGCAATTCTTATCGCTCATTCTGGAGAAGTTCAAATTGTTCTCCACTAACCAACTTCGATTTCACTACGAAATTAAATCTTTTCAGAGACTCTGCAAACCATATGTCTGCCCACAACATACTAATGCATCAACACATGGTAGCTTTTCATCTTGACCTCCTTTGTGCCTCAGGCCACACATCATCATTATAAATCAACACTTGCCGATTTATCTATACATGCGCTTGTTAACCACACACCCATCACTGCACCCACCGTTGTTGGGTCACAACGGTTATCAATCATTGGGTGATGAAATACTTAAGTCATTTTCCTTTCTCTGTTAAAAAGGGATGTTCATGCTTCGTCCAATCCCATGCTTGAATTTCCACCTATATTGTGGAAAAGGCCCTTGGTAATATTGCTTTTAACCATCTAATAACGTTACAAACCTTAGCTGAAATTATTGAACCAATGGAACTAGATTATAGACTCTGCATATAAGCATCTTTATAAACCCTCTTCAATGGCATTGATGTGGAATCTCCAAATTTGTACATAAGTCAAACATTCTTAAAACACACTCTGACCTAAGAATCTCCAAATGTGAGGATGTGAGGATGTCATGCTAATTGGAAAATCTACAACGATTTAGTGCCTAGAGATGAAGAAACCATAGCACCGTGATGAAAATGTTTGTGGCCATAACTGTGACATTTGCAGACAGATGTTAGCCTTTTATAAAGCCACTTGCATATTTTATGGGATAGCATACATATGCTTGCAAAGAATCAACATGAGTTGTTAGTCTTGAAGCCTTGAAATTCCAACAAAATGCCATGATGTCTCACCTTCAAGCCTTCTTGTTTGTATACAAAGTCACTCCTTTACCAAGTATGCAATGTTCCTCTCTCACCAATACTCTTACAACTTTTCTTTGAAACATTCCTCAATTCTTTTAACAGAGGCAAAGGTATCTTGAAAACGTAACACCAACATGATATACAAATGAAGACACCTCAATAGACTGGAATTTGTGGTCAGTCCTAAAATATTACTCTTGAAGCCTCGAAATTCCAAGAAATGCCATGATGTCTCACCTTCAAGCCTTCTTGTTTGTATACAAACTCACTCCTTTACCAAATCTGCAATGTTCCTCTCCCACCAATACTCTCACAGCTTTTCTTTGAAACGTTCCTCGATTATTTTAACAGATCTAGAGGTATCTTGAAAATGTAACACCAACATGATATACAAATGAAGACACCTCAATAGACTGGAATTTGTGGTCGGTCCTAAAATATTACTGTCGAGTAATGTCTTTTTTTCAAAGAGTGTTGCTTTGGAAACATCTTTCAATTTACTTGGAAGCGCCTCTGACTTGACTATTAAAGCATCTTTTACAAGTGAGACATAGAGCTGACTCCATTAGTTGCTCTCCACTCCGCTCTCCGCCCTCTGCTTACGGTTTGAGATTCCGTTCTGAACCTGTTCACGGCGGCTAGGGAACCCTCCTTCTATGAGCGGCCCATGGATTTGACTGCTCGCGAGCTGGGATTTTTTTTCCATATGAAAACAGGTATGAGCCCTTGCGTGGCGACCTGTTCTTGAGCTATATTCATCTGGTTCATTGGCGGCAGTGAGCTTGGAGATGTGGTGGAGGTTACCTTGTGCTGGTTTCGGTGGTGTGGTTGGGTTGCTCGCGGTGTTGTGGCTGTCAAGCCCTCACAAGTGGTTGCTCACGGTACATGGTTGTGATTCCCTCATTGCTCACGGTGTGGTTGTGATGCCTTCACAAGATACTGGACGCTATGGCGGATCCCGTCTTCACTGTCGGTGCCTCTCCTATTTCATACTGAGCGGGACGGTTCTCTGGGAAGGTACTGATGCCGAGTCTTGTGTATCTTTTCCCGTGATTATGGTGAATCTGTGAAGTAATCTTCCAGTGCTAAGAAAGGGGTTAGGAACATTCTTCAGCAGTGATAATATGATAAGAAAGGGGTTAAAACATTCTTCAGGAATCAACAGTGATAATATGCGAGTTTTGTGTATATTTTCCCGTAATTACGCCGTAAGGCATTTCAACAAGTGGGAGTCGACTCCCCGAAGTTAATGGTTTTTTTTTAGCTCTAGGATGCTTTCGTCTGACGATTGGGTTAATCTGTTTCGTTGAATTTGATCTAGTGCTGATCTGGCACCTGCTCCCTTACATGCACATTGCACATGCGGACACTCTTAGGCGGTGATGGCTGTGTTTGTAAATTGTGTGTAATGACTTTGATGCCTTCGATTAAATTGTGCAGTATACTGTATTTGTCGATTGGTGTATTGGTTGTTGCGTTTCTTGGTGGGTATCACTGCTACTTTTTTTCTTTTGCCCTTTTGTCATTTTGCCCTGCCCTTTCTAGGCTTGAGAAGGGTTTTTTTATTTCGTTGCTTCGCTTTGTTTGATCAGAGGCAATTCAGAGAATATTCAAGGACAATATGGAGGCTGCACTTGGCACCAACTAGTGTCCCATTTCAAGAAAATTGAATGCCATAAATAACCTGCTATGAAGCCTGAGGGCCTATTTAGAATTTACTGTCTTGCTCTTACCTTTTTTCTGACTCGAATGGTGTAAATCCACTTTCAACAGCAGAAGAACGGGTCTTTGGGCTCAAATTTGATGCTTTTTGAGGCAGAATCGTTTCAACGTGGATATTTTGCCTAGACAAAGGTAATAAACCCCTGTGTTTTCCTGTTGATATTTTCGTCTTGTGATAGTTTCAGTTCCATCTACTTATTAAGTTTAGGGATGATGTAAAAGCTACAATTTTCAGTTTGTTTGCGTTTTCTGAAGCTGGGTAAGGTTTATGGTTACGAAACTTGTTTATGGGGTTTGAATTCCAAATGCCCATAAAGGGATTCGGTTGATTGAATTTTGAGTAATGTGTGTTGAAGCAATAAATAAACAAATAATTGCTTCGCAGTAGGTTTGAAAGTAATCATAAAATTAATTTTCAATGGCTTGTAATTCAAGTTTCTGGAAGATGTAAACATACCCAGGACTCCACGCTCCAGCTTCTTTGTTAAACCTTCCTTGCAACCGTCCTTTCGCCTTTGAAGCTCGCTTCCCTGTACCTATACAGAGTTTCGGGCCCGAAACCTTGACTAAAATCAAATAAAACTATATTTATAGCACTATATTTATGTTGAATTAGGTGAAATGCAATATGTACTTTTGGGATGTTAGGTTGAAATCGAAGGAGACTGATCACCTTGCCGCTTGCCACTAGACCAAACTCCTGTAGGAAATTTGCTCAGGTGTTTTAACACCCAATTGTTCCAATCAATCTATTCATAAATGTGTGTTCGCATTAACAACTTAGATGAAATTATACTGTTAGGAATTTAAGAGTAAGCATATACTACTGTGGAGTAAGGTCCCCATGCTCTGCTAAGATACAATAATCCACGTCCTTCCAAAATGCAGAACAGAAACACGAAGCCCGAGTCTTCCAACAAAGACATCCTCTTCTGAGCTATGATTGCGCCAGTAACCACAGGGATGGCATGTAGAGTGCAATTCTAGAATAAACAAACAACAAACAACAAAACTGTAGCTTTTGTAAGCTCTGAAAGAGAAAAACCAATCAAATTATGCTACAAGATTCATTTCAGGTTTACCTTAAATAAAGATTCATTCCTTCTTTGTATGTAAAAGGAAGCGAAGCAGACCGTCACATTCGGTTTATAAAAGGAAGAGAAGCTGCATATACATTTGCCACCTGTGAAATATTAAATCTACTCAAAACTATAGAAGACCTATTAGAGTTTGGAGGTGACCTGAGCGCTCTTATGACAACATAAAATCACCATGGCAGCATGCTGTTATAGTTCTGTAGCAGGTTCCCAGCACCACTTGGGACATTTCCTGTAGCCTAAATATAGCGGTAAACATATCCTCCTCTATAGTAGATCACATTTAGGACACAGGTCACTCAAATTCATCCATACAGGGAAGCACATACCTTTACAAAAAAACATCATTCAGAGTTAATGGCCTAACTAAAAGGATATGATGCCAATTAAATTACCAGAAAAAACTGTCATATCTTTAACCATTTGAAGGAACATACCACTGTCCCAACTAGTTATGGGCAGGTTTTTTTCTTACAGAAACCACTTAATTTTGGCCGGAGCAAGATTGAAACTCCTGGGTCGTGTCAATTTGGGGATTCTCAGGTAGAACCCATACATGAATGAGCAAAGAATTGAAACTGGGCTAGCAGTAAACCAAAGGGGGTCAGCGCTGGATGTTGAGGATGCTTAACCATAATGATGCCAATTAAATAACTAGAAAAAACTGTAGTATCTTTAACCATTTAAAGTAACATACCATTGTCCCAACTAGTTATGGGCAGTTTTTTTCTTACTGAAACAACCTAATTTTGTCTGGAGCAGGATTGAAGCTCCTGGGACGTGTCACTTTGGGGATTCCTGGGTAGAACCCATACACGAATGAGCTGAGAATTGAAACTGGGCTAGCAGTAAACCAGTGGGGGTAAGCTCTTATAAGCACACATGGTTGGATGTTGAAGATGCTTATCCATAATCCTACAATTTTCCATCATCGGGGAGACTAGAAAGCCAAATGTGTTGCCTCCTGAATTCTGCTCTGCAAAAACATGGGAAACCTACTGCAAAATCCACAGAAAGGAGCTTCCACTCCACATAACACAAGAGACAATACACTGCAAGCAAATAACCTTGTTTATATGACCTAGTAGAAACGGTTCTATAAGGCAAAAAAATGACAGTTGGAATTACTCCCAAGTACAAAAGAAAAATATTCATATTAGTTTTGCTTACTGTAATTCCCTCGGCCTTGTTTTGACATTAAAGAATTGAAAGTTTAAAATATAAAACCCAAAAATTTGTAAAAGCGACAAAATAATAGAACATTATTAAGTCTCTTATGCCAAAAAGGAAAGAGCCAGGATTATGGACGAGAAATGCAAGAATATGCAAAATAACTGGGATGAAACAGACCATTTGCTTCCAAAGAAGGATAAGAGGTGTGCTACGCTCTGCAAAATGATGGAATAATTTGCGTAACTACACAAAATTGATGAGAAAACTGTAAATCACCTCACAGAAAGCGTATTCATGGTTTGCTTGGGTGGTGGGTTTTTTCCTGCCATCTACACAAAATTGAATTGATGAGATAACTACAAATCACCTCATAGTAAGCGTATTCATGGTGTGCTTCTGTGCCATTTGGGCAGCATGCAAGATGGGCATGCAGTGTTACTATTGTGTACACGAGTATATGGACACGCGTCATCGCAAATCGAGTTTGGGCGTCATCGCAATCCTTTTTCCAAATATAAACGCTACCATTCTGTTTTATTTTTTAAATATTGGAATCTGTCCCTGAAAATCACTCAAGGCCTAAAAGACATTATAGATTAATTAAAGAACACATGATTCCTTTAAATTCATATCAATACATTATAATTTTAAATCGTTTGGAGTATTTAAACAAGTCATTTTAGAATGGAATATGAATGTACGTCTATGTCGTTTGTTTCAAAATTCTGGGTTCATTCCGTCGACCCCGCCCCTGTTCCCGAAGTTCACTTAGTCATTTCATTAATCTAGCCGCTTTCTTGCCTCATGTGATAGCCACACTATCTATATCTAGCCAGCCAAACGTTCTTGCCTAACGGGTTCTGCCCTTCCTAGCTAGCTTAATTGACCAGCTGCCAGCAAGCAATAAACTGGGTAGTGTTGTTTGTTGGGCTAAGGAAAGTAAGTAAAGCGAGCGAGCAAGCCATCGAGTTCTTCCTTAATATTAAGGTCGAATCGATAGATCCGGGGCAATTAATAGCGGCAACAATCATTCTCCGAGTATGTCAATTGCTATCCAGGCAGCGAGAAGATACATCTCAGCAGCAATATCTCGACCAGTTCTTCGCAGTAAGTATTGATGGTCGAGCAAAGCATAATCTTGTAAGTAAAGCAAAACCTAATCGTCGGGTTAGTCACAGAAGCCCTCGATCTAATGGTTTCCAGGTCGCAAGAGTAGAGAGGACGGGTTAAATTGTAATTTTTTAATTTTTTTATTAACCATTGCATTTTATAAGTTAATTGATTTTTTTTTAGCAGTTTCTTAAATTGAGGTAGTTTTTATAAAATGCAATGGTTAATAAAACCAACTGAGATCTAATTTTTTCATGATTTTTTTTTATCACTGCAAAAGTATAAAAATACATTTTTATACAGTTATGTAAGTTTACAGAAATTTGTTAAAACTTGATATCTCACAATGTCTCCTCATGTTTCCAAATATCCACCAAAAAAACATATTGTTCATTTGCTTAGCTTTTATTAGGTAGAGCTTATATCATAATGGTTATCCTTCCTTAGGTTTCCTAATATACTAAAAAAAAACATATTGTTTGTCTCCTTCCTTCCTAATGTTTCCTAATATACAACAAAAAAACATATTGTATGTCTCCAACTTATATCTTATAGGTTATCCTTGTACATTTATCAGGTAGAGCTTATATCTTACAAGTTGTATATTTATCAGGTAGAGCTTATTTTTTACAAGTTATCTTTGTAGTATTGTACATTTATCAGGTATAAAGCTTTTATATTGAACAATGTTGTTGAAGGATGGTAATTACAAGAAGTTGTTAGCTTTGTGTGAGTCCTAATCAGTTTATGAATAATAAAAACATAATGAAGTGTTGTTGGCTTCTACCGTGTATTTTCATAGACTAAACTTTTTCTTTGAAAAACATTGTATCATATCAAAGGCAAAACTTTTTAGGAAAAGGAAAAGCAGAGAGAAGAGATCTGCCACTCGGAATTCATAGCTAAACTTTTTAGGAAAACACTGTATCATATCAAGGGCAAAACCTTTTATAAAAAGGAAAAGAGATCTGTCACTCAAAATTCGCTGGCCAAACTTCTTTGAAAAACATTGTATCATATCAAAGACAAAACCTTTCAGAAAAAGGAAAAACAAAGAGAAGAGATCTGCCACTCAAAAGAAGTTGTGCTAAGAGATATCTGAAGATAAGCTAGCTAGATAAGATATCTGAAATGGTGACAGTTTAAATAGAGAAACTTATGAAAGATGCATACAAGCTTGGCTTTAACTGGGGTGATTTTCAATAATTCTTAGTTTTGGGTTTAGCTTGGCTTTAGGTTTAGGTAGTTCTGCCATGAAGTCTTTACAAGTGGGGAAAACCTATAATGACCCAATTTGAAAATTCCCACCAAAGGCAGAATTTGGGGAAAAAATGCCTTGATTAGTCTTTACTCTAGGGGATTCGAATGGCACAAGAGGGTCTTGAATTGGTTAGGGACTGATATGGGGAGTCTTAGGACCACTTAATGGACTCTCTAATAACTTTATGACAGGTTTTTTTTTTTCCAAGAAAAAAAAGCGTAATTTCATTCATCTTTCGAGATCAAAATTACATTCTGAATATTCACTGAAGCGTGAATTCTGGATCACCAAAAATAGGTTCCATTCTATAGACTCTAAAGTCTGCTGTTGAGTGAGTCAAAAAAGAGCATACATAGATGCTGTTCCAGAAAAAAAGTATGAGCTGAACACAGCTCTGTACATATGACAGCAAAACAAAAGATATCTATATTTCGTTGTTCATGCTACAACACTTCCTTCTATCATTAACGCCGATGTGCATACATAAATGCGATCCAATGAGACTGATCGCTCTCAAAACTTTTAACAGTTACTGTTCAATCAAACGACGCCGCTTTCTTTGATGACATAAGTATAAACAAAAATACTATCCAGCAAGATTAAGATCGGAGCCAAAAACTCCTTGCCACTGAAAAAGATATTTTTAACAATTCTTAATACATAAATTAAAAGCCTGCATACAACCATAATATAGACCAAAGATAGCCTGTCGAGAGTCAAAAGAGATCCATATACGGCCTGTGATAAAAAGCCTGATGTCTGCCATCATGTATTTCTTTCACTGTCCAATAACCTTCTGCCAACCTGAGCCCGTCCTTAGAAGCTTTGTCCGCTTCCGTGTTGTTTTCCCTGTACACATGCCTGCAAGTAAAAGAGTCAAGTCGCTGAAGGAGCTGCCGGATGGAGGAAATAATATGAGAAAGTCTCAAATGCCTGCATTCTTGAGTCTGATTTATCTAGTTTATAACATTCAATGCATCTCCCATAAAATTTAAATCAGTGCATCTTTTTTCTATTGCAAACATCAGAAGAAATTTGAGGCTCATTAACTCTGCAAAATTATTTGTTCCCCCCCCAAGTCCCATAGAAAAAACAAAGACATGAGACTCAGCAAGGTAAAGAACTGCTCCTCCTCCACACTAATTGTTTTGTGCTGCCCCATCGAAAAAATCCCACGGCTTGGATCGATCTAAAGCCACCTCTAAATGCCTACGTTCCCGAGCAGCCCTTAAGTGGACAGGTAGAGATTTATAGAAACCCACAGCCAAAGACCCTACGATAGCCGGTAAGCTTGGAATATCTTTAAAAATTGCCTTATTATGAGCAAGCCATATCCCCCATATGACCAGCAAAGGTAAACATTTTAGATGTTTTTGAGATGTCCTCCTCCACCAGGAATCCCAAGCTGACCCAATAGAGTCCCCTTCCCAAAGGCAATTGAAACCAACCAAAGTGGAAACTTCCCTCCAGACCGCAGAAGAAAAACTGCAAGAGTAGAACAGAGGATAAGTGGTTTCCAACTCCCGTTTACACATCACACACCAACCCAGCCCTTGAAATGTTCTCTTCTGCAACACATCCCAGGTAGGTACCTTATTATTTAATACACACCACATGAACAGCTTTGTTTTAGCTGGGCACTTAAGCTTCCACAATGGCCTCCACCACCAGACTTCTTCCCTTAAAACCACCCCTGCACTTAAGAATAAATACCCTGCCTTAGGAGTATAAGCACCTCCCGTGTCAGCATCCCACACCAAAGAGTCCTCCTGTTCTGACAGAATAATATGTGCCCTGTCCAGTTCTCTGATGTAATTCTCCACAAAACCAGCCTATCGCTCCCCCAACCCTAAGGAATTAGCCCTTCTCCAGAATTGAAGTCACGGTTCGTCAGGCCTTGGAACAGCAAGATGATTTAAAGTTGTGATCCCTACCTGGCCGAGAGCCTTAATAACATCAGGTGGCAGAAGATGTTGCTGTGTACACCCCTACCAGGGATCCCTACCAACCAAAACACTTTCCCCGTCTCCAACATCCCAAGCTAGGTTGTTTTCGATCAGATTAAAATATTTTACAATCGCTTTCCAAATCACCGAACCCCCTGAATGGGATTTCCTGGGGCTTTTGATCCAATCTAGCAGCCTCTCCCCTAGGAGGTATTTCTGAACAATCACCCGCGTCCACAAACTGCTAGACTTCACCAGTCTCCAACCCCCCTTAGCAGCCAAGGCTTTTGAGAAAAGGAATATGTCCTTTATCCCCGAGCCTCCTAAACCTTTTGGGACAGCGATCCTTCTCCAATTAACCCAAGGAGTAGTCTGATCTTGCTTCTTTCCACTCCATAAAAACCTGAAGCAGATCCTCCTAATCCTTTCAAGAATCCCTTTCGGAATCCAAGAGAGGGCCATCCAATAAACCGGAATGGCCTCCAGCACAGCTTTAACTAAAACTAACCTCCCTGCATGAGACAGCCACTTGTGACTCCAGACCTTTAACCGCTTTTCAACCTTCCCAACCAACCAGAGCCAATCATGTTTCCGATAAAGGTTTGCTTTCAGATAGAAACCAAGATATTTGAGCCCTTCATCCAATCCAGCTATGGGGAAAGGAAAAATCCTCAAAAGATCAGCCTCCTCTTCCGGTCTTAACAAGTGGGTAGTCAAAGAGGATTTCGCATAATTTATCTCCATTCCTGTAGCCTTTGAGAAGAGTTCTAAAATCTCTTGCAATACTCGGGTCTCTCTTCTGACACCAGAGCAAAAAACCAGCACATCATCCACAAATAGCAGATGTGTAATATTTAAATTTGGAGCTAATTGTATCCCAGAAAAACTGCCCTCTACTTTAGCTGCTCTGATTGCCCTGCTAAGACCTTCAGCAACAAGAAGAAAAAGAAGTGGGGACAAGGGGCACCCTTGTCTTAACCCCCTCTCCGCATGAAAAAAAGGCGAGGCCGCCCCATTAATCAACACCGAAAAAGAAACAGTAGTTATACAAGACATTACCCAACGAATAAAAGAGATGCCAAAACCAAGATGGGTTAGAAGCAACCTCAAATAAAGCCAACTTACTCTATCATATGCTTTGGAAAGGTCAATTTTTAAGATAGCCCCCTTCAGCCTTCTGGTTTTTAAACTGTGAAGACCTTCCTGGGCTACCCCTATAGCCTCATGGATCTGGCGCCCTTCCAGGAAACCAAACTGTTCAGCCGAGACATGTGCTGAAAGGATTGATTTCAATCTTAGAGCAATCACTTTTGAGATGATCTTATACACACAATTACATAGGGAGATCGGCCTGAAGTCATTAAGAGAGGTTGCATTATCAGACTTTGGGATGAGGGCCATAAAAGTGGAGTTGAAGCTTGCCGGAATCCAACCAGCCAACCTAGAATCCTCTACCACCTTCAAAAGGTCCCTTCCCAGAAGATCAAAGAGGCCCGGGAAAAAATCTATAGTCCACCCATCTAGCCCTGGACTTTTATCTTTCTGAAAGCTTCCCATTACCTCCTTGAGTTCCTCTTCCGTTAATTCCTTCATAAGATCCCCATTTTCCTCCTCCTCCACAAAACGGGGGAACATTTGAGATAATCTAATAACCTCTTCGATTGAGGCCTGAGGAGGTGCTTTGAATAACTTCTGAAAATGATTAACCCCACACCTGGCCTTAGCTTCAAAATCTACATGAATACCCTCCTCATCCTGTAAACTCCAAATAGTATTAGCTGCCTTCCTTCCCCGGGCATACGCATGGAAGAATTTTGTATTATCATCCCCGCATTCCAGCCAGATAGCCCTACTTTTTAGTCTCCAAGCTTCCTCCTTTTCTAACAGCAGGGAGGTACGTCTACCCTCCAGCCTTGTCAATGCCTCCTTTGAATCTAAAGAAGTGAAACCACCTCCTTCTCCTTCGTATATCAGCAGCAATTCTGCTTCTATAGACTTCAGCTCATCTTCATCTCTGTTCCTCTTTGCGATTGACCACTCTTTGATATGCACTTTAAGTCTTTTGATATTGTCTGCAAACTGGATAGCAGCCGATCTATCATTATCCCCTTCAAAAGGGATCCAGTGATCAAGGAAAAGGGATTTGAAGGTCTCGTCCTGAAGCCAAGACTTGTTGAATTTTAAGGGGCTCGGAGGATTGATAGGCCCCTTCTTGATTTCAAAGAAAAAAAGGAAAATGGTCTGATGAGCCCCCGTTGCCCACCCATTGTCTGACCATAAAGAATCTATCCACCAGTTGCTCAGCTGCCAAAAAACGATCAATTCGTTTAGCCACCCTCGCCTCCCCACATCGGTTGTTCCTCCAGG
>LPNX010441854.1:180125-232176 GCA_001517045.1 Pseudotsuga menziesii
TTTTAACCCCTGCATACGAGCAAGATATTGTCCAAAAATGCAACATTGCACACTTTTTTTAGCCGAGACCTATTTGCCCGAAGATATGCACCGATCGGACGACCGACCGCGTCGGACGTGACCGGTCACGCGCAGCCGGTCGTCCGATCGGTGCATATCGTCGGTTCACTAGTGAACTCCCTTTTTTTTAAGTTGAAAATTGACATTTTAGAGAAAGGAGAAGGTAGAGTTTTGATTGATCTTGTTCTTTGTTCGATTTTTCGAGTATTTAGGTGGTTTTGATTGATCTTGATCTTTGTTCGATTTTTCAAGTATTTGGGTGGTTTTTTAAATGTGGTAAAATTTATGGGCAAAGTTTTATAGAGGAGCTTTGCCATTACATTTTTGGAACTCTGCTTTCACTCGAATTTCTTTCGATTTATTGAAAAACTGTGTCAAAGAAAAGCCATCATAAAAAGTATTAAGTATTGTGGTTTTAGACAAGGGCATCATGACCGACAAACCTGCCACCTCCTAGATATCCCACATACCAAAGTTGTTGTTGGTAAGAGATTTTTTCTTGAAAGAGATATTTTGAATGGAAACAACATGGAAGATGGCAAAACAACCATTGGAATAATTGCCAACAACTCTTAGGGAGAAAATAAGAGATCCCACTATTTGCTAACCTACTTGTTAAAATAAGAAAATGCTTTTAAGCACACAAATTTGTTACCTTAATATTATTGCTTCATGGGAATAGAGAACATGTCTTATATATCAATTGCTTGACATGTTCTCTTCTTTACTAAATCCATATATGGGGCTTGGTTTTGGAATTGCAACCTTGAACAAGAAGGCTTCGGTTTGGGAATTGTAACCTTCAACAAGAAGGCTTCCCTTTCGCTTCTTTAACTTGCATGAGCTATACTTAAAAGGGGAAGAAGGCTTCATTTTTGCTCCCTTGACTTGCATGAGCTATACTTAAAAGGAAAAGAAGGCTTCCTTTTTGCTCCCTCAACTTGCATGAGTTATACTTAACAAGGGAAAGCTCCTATGCAACAAGTTTTTGCTTGTGATTTTAGGTCAAATTCAACGTTTTAAAATATTTTAGTAAAAAAGTTAAATTTGGTTTTGTTTCATATTAGGTAGTATTCATTTAAAATGAATAATTTTACGATCGTTATGTTTTTATGTCTTTCTATGAGATGTATGTGTTAGGAGCGATTCGCCATTGAATTCCACATTCACCAAAATTCATACAATATAGTCCCTTCGTGGATGTTGAATATTTGCATTGGAAATTGAAAGTATGTTCATGTTTTAATGATTGACTTTGCCATTGGTTTTTTTTTAAATATACATGTTTGTGTTAAATTATTGTGAAACGGAGGAATGAAAAACAAGTATACGATAACCTGCAGCAACAGATCATCAAACCCATCCATTTACAAAGAAGAGGACACCTAGTTTAGAGGTATTGCCATCTAAAACAACCATGCACAACCCTCAAAAAAAACAAAATTTTGCCATCATTATTACTAGTGTTTGGACTTGCCTGCGTGCTCACCTGCAAAGAAAAGGTCACAAAAATCTCAAACATAGGCCCTCACATAAGAAAGTGTTATGCTTGTCTCAATAATCAAAACACTACGATCAAGTAAACACCAAGAATAATATGAAGTTAAATGTCAAAACTTCAATATTGACACCATTACGTATTAACTCTTCCTACCAATTCTAGATAACATGCAAGTGGAAGTTACCAAATATCAAGACAACATGAGATTGCATGTCCATATCTCCCTTTCTTAATCTCTGCATGGCTTCATTTCAACTAGTGTACGAGTGAAAAGTCTTTGGAGGAAACATAGAGTGACACTAAGGACACTTCATTATTGTTGACAATAGAAGTTTGAGTTTCTTGGCAATCTATTAATTTGTTGCATCGATAGGGTTAGTCACTACAATCTTATCATAATTGCATTTCCTTCTAGACATCGTCCATCTTCTTTGTGAATAACCATGTCATGGTAGGCTTATTCGTGGTCTTTTTTAATCATTGTAATTGTCTTTGAGAACATGGTTGCATTTAAGATCTTGATAAGGGACATTCAAAACATTGTTATGCCAAAACGGTATTAAATATCATAGGAAAAATTATGTCAAACTGAGAATTTATAGATTTTTAAAATTTTGGATGGATAAAAAAAACTAAAAATAAAGTTAATCCATTAATGAAACTTGGAACTAGCTAGAGAAGTTGCACCAATGACATTAGTTTAAGGAACAATATTAGTAGTAATAATAAAGTTAGCAGCATAGGTGACAAGCGCAAGTATAGAGGAAGAGGTAGCTAAAACATAGTCCATAACAAAAGAAACATAGATAGATCTAGGGATAGACACATAAGAAGTTGTTGTTGAAGTAGCACAAATAACATATCTAGACTAGCTAATAAGCCAATCCCAACAACTAAGCCATCATAACATTACCTACAACCGCAACCAACCACTACATTTAATTTGATACCAAATTGCAATTTATAACAAGTTCTTTGCTTAATTAGTGCTAATATGCAACACAAGTAAGGTTGCATACTACTTTCCTTATTATGATAACATAAATCCCATATGCATAAAATTAATTGAATTGAAATCAATTTTTCATAAAAATCCAAGCTTTTATAGGTTTAATGTTTATGCAAAGGAAATGTTTAGTCACAGGCATTTCCATTTACTTGAGTTTGCAACTATAACGAAGTCAAGGCCTTGTTGATGATCCACGAACTTCTGTTGTTGCAACAAAGTGTTGAAGGTGATGACCATAGAAAAACACCACCACACACAACACAACAGTTCTCAATCAGTTCTACGGTTTTTGTAGTTCGATACCCCTAGTTAGTCAAGTCTTCACCAATTAGTATGCTAAGGTGATCCAAGATCTTTTTGATGGATCCATCTTGCTAAGGGCCTTAGGGTTGTTAAAATCCCCCCAAATATCGACCTTTGGTGATGAGTTTTCATCCCATTTCGTATGCTTGCAACTTTGCACCTCTATCAAGTAGTTTCTTTAGCTTAGGCTACTTTTTACACATACAATCGTCTAAACACATCTAACTTCAGAGGTTGAACATGTTAGTTTCAAGGCTTTATAATAACATAGTATAAAGGTTGATCTTGTAAAAGAACTAGAGCTACCAACACCAAAGCGTGAAGCATGGCCAATTAAAGTTTCCTCATATACGCATCCTTGCCTTGTTCTTTGTCACAAGCCTTTCCCTATATCTACATTCCTAACCCTCTTACAATTTACTTAGTTTTAGAACCCAGTGAAGCAATTGATATAGTCTTCTTACCAACAACTTACCTATTATCATTTTCACTAACATCCCTTTCATATTGATATTTTGTAGCAAGGGAAATAACATAGACATGAGCACAACCAATTTAGTTTGTGATCCTATAGTAGCGGATGCATAAGTATCGAAGGTCATAGAGATAGTTCCAAGGTCGGATACTGCAAGTTGAGAGCTTGTTAAAGTTTGAATTTGTTCCCTTATTCTAAATTTAGTCCCATCATCAATAGAAGAGAAAGTAGCAAACCCAACAACATCATCTTGTGGTTAGAGGTAAGGATCCACAACAATAATTTTCAAAAACATATGCGACGCCTAATGAGAAAGCTGAGGTAGCAAGGTAGTGCATAAAATAAAGTTTGTGCCAAGCTCATGACAGATGCAATTGTGATTACCAGTGATCGGTCATAAAGATGCAATGATGGCCATCGAAGAGCAAGTTTTTCCCAATGTGTAACTTAGGAAGAAATTTTTTTTATTGATAATCGATAAAACTAATAGCAGTTGCTCGATAATATAATCTCAACTTTCCATATTAAAAAAAAAAAACTTCTCCTATGTGAAACTCTGGAGAATTGGATACATTTTCATACATAGATTAAAAAGCAAGACATTAAATTCAAAAAACACACAATGACGAGAATCCATTACTAATAACCCTTCCATAAAGCAAGTAGGAACTTGCACAAAGCATAATGTGAGAATCATAATAATATGAAGAAAATATTGAAAAAACACTCTCTAGTACTTTATAAGATTGTTCAACAAAATATAGATTGAGTGGTTTTTTTTTCACAAGGAAAAATGACAACATTATATTAAGTAAAGTTGTGTCTTAAAAAACAACAATTTTACGTGTAGGGAATAAATTTTCCGTGCACTTTGAAACCAATTAAAATTAAAAATATTGTCCGACCTAGTAAACCCTAGTTTCCGCAGCCGACCTACCGGTTCCAGTATTTAACTTGGGTTCTCACTCTCTCCACATTCGACTTGTCCTGATGATGGATCCTGATATGGATTCGAAACGTCGACTTGGTCATTTCGATACTGTGGTTTCTCCGATTACATCACCAAAAACAACAATTGTTTACATATGGACAACATATTTGATGTATCTCTTACAACTCATATCAACATATAGTTCATAAATATACAAGGACTGTGCAAAATAGGCACTCTTATACCAAGAGTAAACAATAACCATCTATCGCAGATGCATCATCATACTGTATCTGTAGCAAAAATCCCAAAACAGAGTCTGCTAGAAAAAGCCACAAGACACCGTATAATGGAAATTAGTGGAGACTCATAAGTCCAGAACCAATGAGAACACCTTCAAATAGCTCCACCCAAACAATTGAACCCCCCGACCAATAGCCTGCTTGGAAAAATTAAGTAGTTAAGAGGCTGGCCTATAAGATTGTTCAACAAAGTATAGATTGAGTGGTTAAGAGGCTCGCTTATAAAACTATTCAACAAAGTATAGATTGAGTGGTTAGAAGGCTTAGACATTCTCATGAAAATATAGCTCTTACCTAAGTGAATCACACTTTAAATATGGTTATTCATGTATTTAACAAAATATAAATTGGGTAGTTAGAAAGTTGTGGGCATTATCATGAAGATATAGGGAGGTGAACCACACTTTAAAAAGGGTTGTTCATTTAACCATGAAATGGTAGTTGGTGCATGGGAAAGGAGTTGCCTTTTCAGCCAAGCTTGGCTGTAATTCTGCAACACGATATGTTGTTGAAAATGAGCTTTGCATGATAAAATTGCAATTTTTATTGCATAAATGGACTCAGGACCCTTCATTACCCTTTGGGCACCAAGATTATGCAATTCTAGTCACTGAAAACTACCCTTCAGCCAAATTTTGACCAAAAAACTCCCCAAATTTTAGGTGCAAATGGTCTAGAGTTTAGCTTAGTGCTATGGGAAATGGGATGACTTCTTTCCTCTCATTAGTTTTTATTATTTTTAAAAATTACAGATTTATATCAATCTTGGCCTAGAGCTTTCTTTTCTTCATCATTAAATTATCAAGGGTTTTTATAGCTTATAGAGTTAGCTCAGCTTAAGCATTTGGCATAATAGATGAAAAGGCAAAAGAAAGTGAAGCTTTCCAATCCTGCGGTCGCATCATGCAAAAAAAACCTGTGGAACATTTGTTGACCCTCTTCAGCTCTAGTGGCACCGCCTCAAATGCAATGGAACGAATTCATGTCTGAATTCTGAAGCACCTGCACTTACAGTTCTCAGTTCTCAGCCTGAGCCGCATCCCTGCTTTGTTGCAACTCAAAATTCACCACAACACATCATTAACACTGTAAACGGCGAAGAAACAGTGCCTATGACCTGCCTTGCCCAACTGGAGAAGGAGAAGAAAAACTTATTGGACAGAAAGATGGAAGAATTGAAAGAATTGGAACCCACATCCGCTTTCGTGGGTGTTGATACCTCAGAGGATTTGAACGCTCAACCTTGCGGAAGCAAAGTCAATGACGAAGATGGTGATAATTCGCAAAACCTAACCGAAGGTACGCATCATTCTGTATGCAATTGCAATGAACACGACTTAATTCCTTATCTTAGAGTTGCAGTAGAAAGGCAAGATATTGAGTTTGTAGTACAAACATTGCGTGGTCGGGAAGCATGGTTTAAGGGGTCTGAAGAGATTATGAGGAATGCCATGCATAAATTAACTAAAGAATTAGACGAAGTGAAGAAAAACGAGGGGGAGAAGCTGAAGGATCTTCAGGGAAAGTACGATGCCTGCCTGCAGAGGGAATTTGATTGCCAGATACAGTACAAGGCGCTCGAGGAAAAGTATGAGAGTTTGCTTTCTACACACAAGCAAACGCAAGCCCAATTGGAGGATTTGGAGAAACGCTTTGAGAGTCTGTCTCAGAGAGAGCGTGCTGCATATGAAAGACTGGAGGGTCTTATGGAGATTTCGAAAGAGGCTTTCGAGGAACTCAATGAGGCTCGGATTAAAGTTCGGGAGTTGGAAAGTAAATGCCGGGATGAGATGGTTGGGACCAAGCAGGAAATGGTAGAGAAAATGAATGATAATGAAGCATTGAACAACCATATGGTTATGGTTGGAGGACGTGAAACTCCCAAGCCCAGGCAAATTGACCCTATAAATACACCTAGCATTAATAGCGTTATCCCTAAAACATTAGACACTGGCATTGAAGCCGTAGAGGAGCGTGGCAGCAGAGCAAAGAGAGTGTTGTTTAGTTCCAAGGAAGACAGCTCTGTTCAGGGCAGTCTGGACAGCACATCAGCAGGTCACACTGATCAACTCGGGGAAAAGCAGGTCGATATAGGGTCAAGGGTTTGGCCTACCCATGTAATGAATTTCTTAGGTCATCTCCCCCCTGCAAAGACTGGGGAAATATTTTCTGGTAATGTTCCAAGTCAGCTGGATCAGGAAACTTTTAAAACTGTTATTTCCGTGAATCCTGCATCTAAGGAGCTAATCGCAGATGCCATCAAAATAGATGTATCGGGAAATGATGAAAAAGAGGGGAACCTCATTGTGGATTTGCGTGCTAAAGGGAATGGAACAACCGATTGCATGGATGTTGTAAGAGTTTATAGGAATGATGAACCTCTAACCACTATGGGATATTCTAGCTGTCCTTCAATGGATAAGTGTTCAAGGGACGGATTGTCAAGAAACAAAAGATCTTTTCCAGTAACACAATCCGATTTGCAGGGAAATGCGAGACTGATAAATGCTAAGCCCATAGTAATAAGTGATACTGATAGTGAAAGCAGTGGAGCCCTCATCACAGAAACCCCTCTCATTACAAACAATCAGACCACACAAGCGGAGATTGGGAGTAGGTCGAATTTTATGGGATCCGACACTGTCAGGGAACATTCTGATCATAGTGAAGACCAATTATTGCAGAAAAGAGCTAAAACTAGGAGAAGACGTCCTGCTGCAGCCATCAGTGACACTGAAAGCAATAGTAGCGAGGTTGCATTCAGTTGCAAAAGAAGTAAGTCACAACCATTGAGGCTGGAAACCCAAGGCGCACATGCAAGTGGTGGTATTGATTTGAATAGACAGGGTTACGAGACTTGTACAAGAGGCAATGACTTGGGTGAACCCTATTGTGCAACTTTTAAAGAAGATGAAGTTGTCAGTTCTGTTTGTGAACCATATGAAGGTATTGGATCAGATAAGGATATGCAGGAAGAGGTCATGTTGTTAAACAAAGAAACTCAATGTGTACAGTTGCGAAGACTTAGAAGAAAAAAAGCAGTTGTTGAAATTTCTATTGCCGAGCATTACAAGAAACAATCTTGCTCAGTTGGAGTTGAACATTTCCCAGTCACGAAATTTAGAAGGTTTCAAGGAATGACAGAAGCAAATGAACTCCCCTCTTCTGTGCAGTCCGAGGAGGGCTTGTACTCAGTTGACAGAGGTGAATACACACCCGTCACAAAATTCAAAAGACTCAAGAGAGTTGACGAATTCAATGGACCAGAACAGTCTAAAGCTGGTGAAATGTTCACATGTTTACAAGAGCAGAGCACTTCAGTTCCAGATCTAACCCCTACCATCTTCAGTCAGAATGGGCAATTTAGAGCTTCTAAACATGGTAGATCTCCTGACACTGAAAACAAAAAGGGAACTGCTGGAAAGGTCAAGCATGCTGAGGTGTTGTCTGAACCTGTTCTGAATAAGTTAAATAGAAGATCACAGAGAATTCTTTCGAGGAAGACGATAAATTTATCAAAGTCAAGTGACAATGACAATGAAGAGGATGAAGATGAGAGTAATAGTGAGGGAGAAGATTTAGGTGGATTTATTGTGGAAGACGATTCAGAGTCAGAAGCAAATGCAGAAAGCTCGAGTGAGTTGAAGGGCAATAACTCTAATACACCGGACTCAGAAAACAGTACTCGAAAATGGAAATCTCAGTCGGAGAGTGATACAAACTCCTCAGAGGATCTAACTGAAATCCTAAAAAAGATGAGGCGACAGAGCAAAGGCATTTTGAGTTGGGAATATGAAGCCGATATGCTTGCTGCATTTGGTAAGGATCCTCTGCTCTGTATGAGGGCCATTTGTGCACTTTACCGACAACAAACCAATGAAGAGAAATGTGGGAAAAGTTCTCTATATCAAAACCGTCGTGGATTTGACAAGCTACATGCATTGAGGTATGTTACTGATTTTTCCGTTACAAAATTATATCAATAAATACTAAATAGTAATGGTTTGGATGTTTGCCTATTGGTTTATTGGACCATACAATGGAAAATTATTAAATTAACAAAGGTAAGTTCTCAAAATCTGGTCTTGTGGCCTAGAACTGTTGTCTCGAATCTTCCCAGCAGATTTGGTTATTTGGTTGTAAAGAGTAGAATAATTGTGTGATGAGGCCCATTTGCTGCACTTGTACTTACTACACACATTCTTATAAGTGGGGAATTTAAAATTATATTTCTGTTTGATTGATGTCTGATTTCCAAGTCTGTGGGTGCATCTGCTCACGCTGTTTCTGAATTTGTCCATCACCCTAATTTCCTGCGGAAGTTACTGTAGTTGGTCTGATTTTGCTAATAATCTTCTTCCCCTTCCAGTTATCAACTATGTATAAGTTTAAATGTCGTTCTAGGCTTGGAATTTTATATTTCTGTAAATCTTGTAACAGCATTTTTGTTTTGATCATGTCGAGAGCCCTATGATGTTTTTCAGCTGCGTACCCTGGGTATTTCTTTAAGGCTGTAAAATCTGTGTGGAAATGTCATATTCCTTATTTAACAATATTCCATATTCCTTATTTAACATCTAATGTTTTGTGCTTGTGATGGATGTGGTAAATGGTATTTTTTCTTGTCTATTTATTTCTTGTTATCTTTTAAAGAACACAAACTGCACTGTATTGAAAAGCGGCATTAGGAAAAATCGACAAGGGTCCAGTCATCAGAAACATCGGCAAACCATGACAAGGATTAAAACATACAAAATAAATGCATATTTTTCAATTTCTTTTAAATATAAACCACCACCAACATTAAATAAGCATATTGGCACATAAATTTAAAAAAAAACCATTATATATGATGTAGTGGATGCTAGTGGATGCCTGCCTCCAGGTGATGCATCAAAGTTGATGCTGAAACCTGATATTTGCCCAATCAAGGACTCAAAATTGGACAACCAATACAAAATGACATCAGATATATATAAATGTGTCTCATCATCATGAGTTAGTCATCTACATTGACAATCTAGCAGCTAGCTATCAATTCCCTCTCTCCCCCATTTACAGGAAAAGTTTATGATTTGTTTGCCACTAGAAGGTCCTGCATCATCTTTTTGACGTCGACTGGTGGTTGTATGTGTACCAGACTATGTAGAAGGTGGTGCTGAGGCGGCCATGTCACCCTTAGTGTGTGAAAGTCCTCCTACTCCCATAACCAATGTGGGTCATACCCCTTCCCCCTATGCCTGCCACTCCACCTCCTCTAACCTCTCAAGTGTCTCCTCCACAATAGTTGTCTTGTACTCTACCCTCCACTGAGACATTAGTTAATGTTTTCCAAGGAAATGGCATTGACATCAAGGATTTTCTACAGCTGTCTCACCCACAGTTGGAAATTGTAATGGACATAAACCATATAATTCATGGATTGAGACTCTTACTTGTAAGAGGGCCATAATGATTTTAATTAGTCTCACGGGTCATAAATATGTTAAAGGGTCATAAATTATAATAATTGTAATTGCTAAGTTCTAACTTCTTGTGCTTCTTTGTATATATTTTTCAAATACACTTAATTGCACTCGCAACCTGAATGAATGACAATTTTTTGTAGTAGTGCTGCGTTTACGCCATAATTTCTCCACCAAACATCTACAACAAATAAGAAAAAAAAAGACTTATTACATTTCATTACAATAACGAATAGGAAATAAAGAAATAAGACATGTAATTAAAATTCTGAATTTTAATGGTTCGCTTTACATTAAAATTTTCATTTCTTTGACGGAAATGTCAAAGCCTAATAGTTCATTGGCGTTCTTATACATTTCCATCTCGCAATTAATGGTTCTGTGAGCTTCTTGATCATGTACCATCCTCTGACAATAATGTCAAAGCCTAATAGTTCATTGGCGTTCCTATACAACTCCATCTCGCAATTAATTGTTCTGTGAGCTTCTTGATCATGTACCATCCTATGAAGACACGTAAGGGAACCCTTCCATAACCTCACCAGGGAAATCAAAATTACATGAGTAAATAAAGGAGGAGTTGAGGATGAGCGTTGCGCCTGAATGGATGATGGTGCATCCCGATTCATTTGTTATCATTTAAATCCTAGATCTTCATATTTATTTCATGTCCGAGGGTACCCTTGCCCAAATTATAAGATCGGATAGCTTCTTTGGCCTTAGCCTTGACTTTGTATGAGTAGCCCATTCTATGCTTATTACTATCAACCAAGTGAAGGACCGTCACCAAATGTTTTCTAATTGTGCACACTTCCTCCAATCCTTCCCAAAAGGAATTAATGTATACTAGCAATGGCTTTACCATCCTGTCTCGTGGTAAATGCACAATTGCACCAGTCATTGAAACAAACATCCTCTTCACCTCACATTAACAATGGTGCATACATTGGAGAGAAATGATGATGTTGGCAAAATGTGTGATTGTAGGATGCAACAACTCCCTATTTCTTGTGATTTTTCTCGTTAGGCTAAGAACACATGCGTGGTTATTATGATCCAAAACAAGTTTACATTAATAATAAAGCCTATATATTTTGGAATTTCTATTACAACATGGTTGTAGAATGAAATTTACATCACATGAACAACAACCAATACAAAAATCTGAACATGTTTAACATGTTCCAACATGTGCTAACTCAATATAATGCTGAAAAGAGCTTAAATAAGGTTTTGAAAATGAATGGTAGCCCCTCATCAAACTAAAAAATACCTTCTAAATGTCTTTCTAAAGGCTGATCCGCAAGAAAAATATTATTCACACCCTCAGATTTTAAGGATGTAGGTTGCTCCAACAGTAGTCTGTCTTCTACCCAGCATGGGGATGAAGTATGAGATGGAATTTCAGTTTTGCAAATGAAATTTTGTTCACAAATAGATGGCTGGAAATGACCATTACAAAACCCGCACTGAATATTCTGCTGTTCCATACTATTTCCAACACAAAACATGACTTTTTGCTGAAAATTTGAAGAAGTAAATGGCTGGGAATTTCTAGCACTTTCATCATCACTAACATGCCCAAAAATTTTAATTTTTTTGAAATATTTAGGGAAGAAAGTGGATGTAAATTTTTTGCAGTCTTAACATCCACAATCTGAAAAATATTGAGGTGCAAACATGGCTATAAATCAAAGTTACATATATCGTGTCGGTGAATATATCGCTGAGGGTCTGGAATGTAACTTATCAGCAATATTGGCAAATGTCGTAAAACCTCAAAAAAAATATAATATAACCATATTCTTCCAATTTTTTTAACATCTAAAGCAACAACAACATCAAATAAACATGTTGCTACATAAATATGAAAATACAACTAATATCTAAGATGCATAAGATGTCAAATGGTGGATCATGATCATATATTGATAACAAACTGAAAACACTAAAATATGTTCTTGGTAGAAAGATAGAAAATCACCTCAAATAATCAAAATAAATGTATCTCATGAAATGAATCATCATGACTCATGAGGTATCTAGATACTACATAGTACAATGATAAATAATACAAATCATCAATCCCCCCTATCCCTTTTGTGGGCAAGGGGCACAAATCTTCTTCTATAAGCAGTAGGTGGTCTTGTAGGTGCTTTGGATGAGCCTAGGGTGGAATTGGAAGCTCCAACTACTCGAGCTATGGTGGAAGGTAATGGAGCTGAGGTAGATGCCAATGTGAGTTGTCTCCTCCCATGACTACATATCATCAAAATCATTGCCTATATCATGATCCTATTAATCAATAACACACTATGCCCCCCTCCTCTAGACTCTTGCCCTTGTGTCTACCTTGAATATCGCAGTTGATCCTCCAATGACATCATTCAACAAACTCAACACACTACAATTTTGATGAAACTTCCTAATCCAATCGTTAAAATAAGGTCGAAAAGGTTTCCCAAGCTTAATAAGTGATTTTGCTTGAGTAAAGGGTACATTTTATTAAGGTCATGATAGAGGAGTTCAACAATCAACACCACCAACATCAAGGTACATTGAGGGGTTGATGTGCTTGATTAAATGCCAGCCCCATACCTTCACACATGATGGAATCCGCTACAAACGTTGCAATCCTGAAATCCTGAAAACTATTAAGTTTATTGAATTTTGAATGAGATCTAAAATTCTACTTTTTGCATATGAAGTTCGACGAGGTTGGAGCCACTCCTCTTAAACACTCTGAAACAATTAATGGTAATATTAAAAATTTAAGTAAAAGTGACATTCTCTTTATCTTTCATTAGTGACATTCTCTTTATCTTTCATTTTCTATCCTTTTACTTTAAGAATTTAATATTACCATTTATAACGTTAAGAATTTAATATGTCCGTTTCTAATAACACTGCCCAAAACTTACCCCACGGTTTTATTTCCCAAATTTCATGATTCTTTTTAGTTGGCCGATATTTTCCAGAATATCGTGATATATTGGATATTGCGATACATTCAATATATCGCGATATATTCAAAATGTCGTATATGTTGCGATTTTTTAGCGGCGATATATCTCTAGGGAGAATGAGTCGCGGAATATCACGATATAGGTGATATATGCAACATATGCAACTATGCTATAAATTAACATTTAATTTTTTTGAATATGCACTTTGTTGCCACAAAAACTAGCACCGTGCAAGGTCTTCATTGTTAATTTTTCTAAACCCCAAATCTAGATAAACAAAAAAAATAAAATTTGCAGCGCACTAATTTATTTACACTATTGGATTAATTAACAAAATTTTCTAGCAGAAGCAACAACAATGGAAACATATATATTCAATAAAAACACATGCATATACTTTTCGCCCTTCAAATCAGATTTTCATTTAAATAACTTCCAAGCTTACAAGGGCTCTATCACAGGTCTATTGATCTGACCCGAAATTGAAGCTCCATTCCACCCGATAGGCCATGTGACATTGCCCAGGGTATCCTTGTCGGTGGTGAGACCAACCCGCCTTAGAATCCCGATAGACTACGCCTCTGAAACACTTGCACGCATTTTACTTGTTCACTTATACACTTAGTCAATTCTTATGTGTTTCACTTATATTACTTACAACTTACACTTAACCAGAAAACACAAGAGATAGACAAGAACATATTTGTGTGGCACCTCAAACTGAGTGTACCCAGAATTCATATATAAACATATACAAGATTACAAGCCACATTCAAGACGAGAGTTCCTGTAGGTTGCCTATTTGTAAGCATGCCAAACAACCACATCTCAAGAAACCCTTCTTCTAAGGGTCATCAATATCTCGACAGTCTCCTTGTGAAGCACTTGTAGGGTCGCCTCCTATGGCTCCTATGCACACTTGTTGAATTCTAACCCAGTTCGTCTAGCCTTGGTTCTGTCATTGTATTGGCCAAGGCATGTCCTCTGCCTGCCTACCGATCGTGCCTCAGCCTTGCCCTCGAACTCTCTTGGTCGAACTCTACTTCTTGGATGATCTTGGATGATTTTCTTTGCCACCAACGTGCCTCTACTTATAGCCGCTTGCCTTGTCGATGGGTGCGACCAAGGGTCTCCACCCTTTGTGGTCACACGCCCATCTACTCAAGCCAATTTGCCAACGAAGCGTATGGTGCCCACTTTGCTGCCAAATTGGGCTCCTCCTCAAGCCGCTCCGCCATGGTGATGCCCACTTGCACCCACCTTGCCAACTCTCATGCTTACTTGCCTTGGATACTTCCTTGCTGGTTAGGCATGCGCCCACTTGTCACTTCATGCTCGATGTGCTTGCCCACACTTTCAATACTTGTTGACGCTCGCATGCCCACACTTGGCTTGGCGTGCTCTTGGGCTTCTCCCGTCAAGCTCTCAAGTCATGTTGTTCATCGATGCGTCCACTTTTGACTTAGCTGAAGCTCGTAGTGATGCCTGCTAGGTCCAGTTACTTTCCTAAGCGTCTTGGTGTGGTGCCACCCAATGTGGGCGCTCCAACCCGTGCTAACTTGCTGCACTCCATCAACCGAGGTTCCAAGTTGTGTTGCTTGCCATTGCGCCCATCTTGGCTACATGGTCAAGCCCTTCTTGTTGATGATTGTTGATGCTCATTGTGGGGTGGTCAAGGTGGCTAATCACCAAGACCACGATATCCTCCCCCACTCCAAGTTGTTGCCGCCCTCGACAACGTCTCCAAGTTGCCTTCCGCACTTAGAAACTTCTTGTCATAAATGGTTGCCTTTTGCTAAAGTCACTGTTTCTTGGTCATTGTCACTCCGTGTCATCCTTTGCCAGTCTACACGGATCCACCCTCCTTTTCTCTACAATCATCTAGCTGATCAGTTTGTCTTGTTGAAGGTTGGAGTTTGCATGTTTTGGTGTAATGTACACGAGTATCTCTGTGTCATGGTGAAACTATTGCATTGTTGTGGAGAGCATGTTGCTCTTGCCACCCAACACCAAACCTTTTGTTCAATGCTCAACTTGGCTTTCACTTCTGGCATGCCTTTTGCCTAAGGCATTCGAGGTCCCGACTACTTTCGCCAAAAGTAGTGGGCTTGTTGCGCAACCTACCTCAATGGGAAAGGTTGGGTAGATGGTGCCCATGACCATCACCCAAGTCGATATGTCCTCTTGGTTGATTCGCTGTTGTCTTCTTACTCAAATAAAGCGAGAGGCACGTTCTTATCAATCTTGCCGTCACCTTGTTCCAATAGTCGTTTGGCTTCTGGGTCGTCTAGCCATTTCTACCCATTTGCATCCGAAGTGTTTGCACCTTTGTTGTGCCCCTTTCTGCTCTTAGGTCATTATTGCATGCCCTCCTTGCGGATTCTTGCCTTCCTTGTTAGGTGGTCGATCCTTTTTGCATTTGTTAATACCTCTTGCATTGCTAGGATTTGCTGCAACCGGGTCTACTAAAGATGTCACTCTCATGGATGTCACCTTCTTGACTCTCTACGGCTTCCTCATTGAGCACAAGAATTGGCTCTTCATGCAAAAAGATCGCCAAATGTTTTGAGGCATGGGCGTTGCCTTTGCCTTTCTTAGAAATTCCTGCCCCAAGACAACATCAAATTCGTCCATTGGCTCAACTATGCAGCTCCCCTCACCGGTCCACTCACCAAGCTTCAAAGTTACTCAGTTGGCCACTTCAACCACCTTTTCCACTTCCTAGATGACTGCTTTGAAGGAAGTCTGCACGGGCTCAATGTGCAACTTGAGCTTCTTAGCCACTTCTTCCTTCATGAAATTGTGCGTTGCATGCTGCAACATTGTTCACTATGGCAACCACCTGTTGCTTTTTCAATTGTGTCAGCATGTAGCAGAGCCTCGTGTAGTCTTGTTCATGGGTTGTTGCTGGTTCCTCAAGATCAACGCTCAACACTTACAACACTCCTACCGACGACTTCTCTACCTCCTCAACTGTGGATAACTTTTGTGGTCTCAACGGACAATTTTTGGCGTAATGCTCTTTTGCACAAATCCAACATGAAATGAGTTTAGACTTTTCCTTGGGTGCCTCTGTGGTTTTGGCCTTCTCATCGTCACACTTTCCACTCAACTTCGCCTTCCCTTTCATCTTCTTCTTAAACTTGCTGGTTGCTCTCTCATGCTCGTCCTCATCATCCTTGGACCCTTCCTTGCCATTTGCTAGGTAGTCCAAGAGCTTATAGACTACTGCGAATGTTGTGGCAAGGGTCTGCACGCCTTGATGTTGAAAGTATGTCTGCGCCCAAGGTTGCAAACCTTTCATGAAGTGATATTGCATATCTTTTTCACTCATGTCTTTTATCTCCAGCATGAGGTTCATGTAGGCTTTGATGTACCCTTGAACTTTGTCGGTATGCTTGAGCTTCATAAGCTCATTCTATGCAGCCCAATCTTGGTTCCTTGGTCCGAATTATGCCTTCAACATAGCCTTCATCTTAGTCCAGTTCTTGATCCTTTTCGTCTCACGACCCTCTGCCACATACTTAACTTGATTTCTCCACCACAACTTTGTTGTGCTGCTAAGGAACATAGCAACAATGTTCATCTTGGCCTCATTTCAATTCTCGTTCATTTGTTCAAGGTACTGCTTTATATCTCAACAGAAATTCCCAAGTATTTTGGCGTTTCAGGTCCCATAATATGAATCGGGTTCCTTCATCTTAATTCTCATTGGTGTTGCTGACCCATTCCTTCCAGCAATAGTTCGTTTCTACAGAGTGATGGTCTTGTCTTGCCATAGGTATCGGTTTGCATAAACTTTGTCATCAAGTCAATGGTGGATTGGCTCTTGTTTGTAATTGAATTGAATGCATGTTGCATACGACCCAATTCTTCCTCCATGCTTTCGACTCTCTCACCGTGCTTGCAAAGAGTGGTAGACGTCTTCACCTTTGGAGTCTTTGGAGTTGGTCCCCCATTGTTGTCTTCGTGGTGCGAGACTTCTTCCGCATCTGACCCAACACATGGGTTTGTCTTCGTCTCCTACGATTGTCCAATAGTGCGTTTCCCCATTACAAATAGACAGTTTTTTAATTTGTCTCAAATGCACTTGCTTAGTGTTTGATGCACTTCCATCGAAGTGTGCCTATTGTCGGGCGACTTTGCACCTGTTTATCGATATTCACCAAGAGCCCATAATCTCAATTTCCCATCTTTTGAAAGCAATGTCGTAGCCTACTGATGAGGGTGGACTTCTGTCAAGTGATTCAATGCTTTGGGCATTCGTCTACTTGTCCGCACTTTCAACACCACCATCCTGTTTCACTGGTTTCTTTTGATCTGTCCAAACTGTCTCATTGCGTTGGGTGCATTGGGCACTTCTGTCGGTCCACGTTCGGACTGTAGAGCACAATTCGTTTCGGGCACTCGAATGCCTGGGCCCTCTCATCGCATTGTCCCTTGTGCCCTACTGGAATGTTCCCAACACTTCACTTTGACTTCAATTCTAGGCGCTCTCTCACCCCTTGCGTTTTGTTGTCGGGTGCCTCACTTTTGGGCACACTACTAATAGGTCACAACACTATTTGGGCACCCCGTGTCTTGTCAGGCGCACTACTACTCAATGCAAGCTCCCGTCAACCTATCGGCATGCTCACAGACCACTGCGTCCCACCTTTGACAAGCTCCTTTGCGTCGTGGTTAAGAGCCCAATTGATATGCTTTGATGCCACCTTTTCACCAAAAAAGTGGTAAAGAGCTCGTCTTCCACAAGTCGTTGCTCTAATACCACCTTTTTGCCAGAAAAGTGGTGAAGAGCCCGTCTTTCACAAGTTGTTTCTCTGAAACCACCTGTCACAGGTCTGTTGGATCTGGCCCAAAACCGAAGCTTCGTCCCCTTTTGTCAGGCCGTGCGACACTGCCCGAGATATCCTTGTCGGTGGTGAGACCAACTTGGCTTGGAATCTCAGTAGACTACGCCTCCCAAACACTTGCACACATTTTACTTGTTCACTTATACGCTTAGTCAATTCTTATGTGTTTCACTTATATCAGTTACACTTAACCGAAAAACACAAGACATTGACAAGACCATATGTGTGTGGCACCTCAAACTGAGCGTACCCAAAATTCATATATAAACATATACAAGAGTACAAATCATATTCAATACGGGAGCGCCTGCAAGCTATCTACCTGTGAGCATGCCAAACTGCCATGTCTCAAGAAACCTGAAGATTAACCTTTCTTCTAAGAGTTGTCATTGTCTTAGCAGTCTCCCCTCGAAGCACCTTTAGGGCCACTTCTTGTGGCTCTTGTGCACAGTTGTCATTCTAACCCAATTCGTCTAGTCTTGGATGTGGCACTGTCTTGGCCAGACGTGCCCTTTTCTTGCTGCCTATCGATTGTGACTCAATGTTATGCTTGAACTTTCTTGGTTGAACTCTATGTCTTGGATGATTTTCTTTTACACCAGCGCGCCTCTACTTATTGTCATTTGCCTTGCCGATGGGTGCGACCAAGGGTCTCCGTCCTTTGTGGTCGCATGCCCTTTTACTTAAGTTTATATGCTGATGAAGCGTATGGTGCCCACTTTGTTACCAGATTGAGCTCCTCCTCAAGCCGCTCCACCATGGTGACGCCCACTTGTGCCCACCTTGGCAATGGTCATGCTTACTTGCCTCAGATACTTTTTTGCTGGCTGGGCAGGTGCACACTTACCACTTCATGCCGAAGCGCTTTCCCACACTTTACATACTTGTCGAGTCAGACATGCCCACAGTTGGCTTGGCGCGCTCCCGGGCTCCTCCCACCAAGCTCTGAAGTTGTGTTGTTTGCTTGTGCATCCACTTTTGACTTATCTGAAGCCCACAGTGATGCGTACTGGGTTTGCTTGTCTGCCCAAGCGTTTGTGTATGGTGTGAATGTAGGCGCTCCAACTCGTGCTAAACTCCCACATGCCATAAACCGAGCTTCCAAGTCAGGTTGCTTGCCAGTGCACCTGTCTTGGCTACTTGGTCAATCCCTTCTTGCCAAAGCTTGTTGATGCTCGTTGTGGGTGGTGAGGTGGTCAAGGTGCCTGAGACAAGCTCCCTTATTGGGAAAATGGCCTGAGAAAAATACAATCAACAAACTTTTCCCTCTTGAGATAAATCCCTCCAATTGCAAAACTAACCCAACAAAACCCTTGCAAATTGCGCAAACAAAATCCGCGCAAATTGCGCAAACAAAATCCGCGCAACCTGTTGTTTTTCTGTATGACTGCTATACGACCTCTTTATGGCCTGTACAACTACGCTTATGACTGGTTGTACGATTTGTATTGCTGTATTGATTCGTACTGTATTATACGGATTTGTTGGTGCAAATCGACCTATACGACAGTCTCAGCTAGCACGTGTGGCTATATGACCCTATTGGTTGTACGGTCTGCTTGGCTACCTTGCAAAATTTGGAACCTCTACTTGATTGCTACGGCCCTTGGAAAAATCTCTCTGTTTGCATTCTTTTTCTCTCTACCAAATTTGTTAAGTGGAAGTCCTTCTCTATTCTCTTAAGTGAGTTTCTCTTGTGTCTTCTCCTCTCATCGTGGCTACCTTTTATCCTTTTGAGATGAACCAAAATCTTGACTTCAATGGCTAAGATTAGATCTCACTCACTTGTAATCAAAGGGCTAAGATTCAAATAAATCAACTTAAATCACCAACGCCAAAAACTTAGACACTTTATTAAATTAACCTCAATTAATCTTAAAAGACATTCACTTTAATAAAGTGAATTTTCCAAAGTCTTGAGGTATTAATGACGATTTCCATAGGTAGACCTATACCAGTGTGGAAATGTCGTTCCGATCTACAAATATCAACATTCCCTCTTAACGAGGAAGGTATTCTCTGCCACACCTAGTTTATCTTTGAAGAAGAAAAACTACACTTTCATTAAGGGTTTGGTGAGAATGTCGACAATTTGCTTATTTGTGGAAATATAGTGGAGCTTGATTGCTCCCTTCTAGATCCTGTCTCAGATGAAATGATATATGATCTCAATATGTTTGTACCTCTCATGGAATACTGGATTCTCAGAGAGTTTGATACAACTCTGATTATCACAGTGAATCATAGTTACTTATATCGCGAGTCATTCCCCTTGGCGATAGATCGCCACTAAAAAATCGCGACATTTACGAGATTTTGAATATATCACGATTACCATTGGCATTTAATCAAGCACATCAACCCCTCTATGTAACTTGATGTTGGTGGCATTGATTGTTGAAATCTTGTATCATGACCTTAATAAAAAGGTACTCTTCACTCATTAAGCATGGGAAGTTTCATCAAAATTGGGGAGTGTTGACTAATGTCATTGGAGGATTATCTTCGAGATTCGAGGTAGAGGCAAGGGCTAGAGCCTAGAGGTGGGGGGCATAGGGTGCTATTGATGAATAGGATCCCAATATAGGCAATAATTTTTATGATATGCAATTATGGGAGGAGACAACTCACATTGGTTTCCACCTCATCCCCATTACCTTGCACCATAGCTCGAGTAGTTGAAGCTTCCAATTTGACGCCTAACTCATCCAAAGCACCTACAGGACCCCCTACTGCTTCCAGAGGAAGAGTGCCTCCCTTGCCTATAAAAGGGATAGAGGGGATCAATGATTCCTACTATTTATCATTGTACTATGTAGTATTGAGATGCCTCATGAGTCACGATGATTCATCTTTTGAGAGACATTTATTTTGATCATTGATGTGATTTTCTATCATTCCATCAGGAACATATTTCAGTATTTTCAGTTTACAGTCGATATGTAATCATGATCCACCATTTGACATCTTGATGCATCTTATATATTAGTTGTATTTTCATATTTATGTAGCAATGTGTTTATTTGATGTTGTTGTTGCTTTAGATGTTAAAAAAATTGAAAAAAAATGGTTATTTTTGTATTTTTTTTATGCTTTATGACATTTGTCGATATTTTTCGATATTTTCGCTGTTTCTGTCAATAAGTTACATTCCATACCCTCGGCGATATATTCACCGACACGATATATGTAACTATGCAGTGAATCACCATGGGCTCCAACTCCTGATCAAATAACCTTGTAAGTAGTTTGCGAAGCCAAATGGTTTCACAACTAGCCACACCCATTGCCATGTACTCCACTTCTGTTGAACTGAGTGTTATTGAAGTTTGCTTCTTGTTGAACCAATAAATCATTGTTGAGCCCAAGCTGAAGCAACACCCTGAGGTGCTCTTCCGATTTGATGCACTCACTACCCAATTTGAGTATGAATATCCCTGCAGCCTCACTCCATCACATCCAAGATACCTCAATCCATACTCCACTGTGCTCCTCAAATATATGAGCACATGCTTCACTGCTACCCAATGCACCTACCTCGACACCACCATGAGCTGGCTCAAGGTGTTCACAACAAAACATATATATGGCTCGGTGTTGACCAAATACATCAATGATTCAATAATTGTCTGTATAATCTGGGATCCACCCACTCTGATTTTGAAAAGTCAATCTTCTTTAGGTTGGTAACCATAGGTGTAGCCATTGGTCTAGAGTCCTCCATCCCGAATCTCTTCAGGATCTCCACTGTGTACTTGCCCTGACCAAGGTGTTAGATTTTTATCATTTAATTAATATGATCTAGGATCTTATCTGAGAGAATAACATGCACAAGAGACAAGAGACACAAAGAGTTTTTTTCGGGGAAGCCATAAAGGAGAAAACCCCACAACTTCCTCAGAGATAGAATGAGCACCAATAGCAAAAGTAAAACCGAAAAACACAAAGATGATCTCTGACAACTGTTATCTCTCTCACTTGTGCGAGCTCCTCCTCTCTCATTCATGCACTACAATTGAGTGAGTGTGTGTTTCAAATAGAGTGTCTCACTCTCTATTTATACTTGTTTTCCACTTGACTTTTACTCTACAGAGCTGGCCTCACTAGGAGAGTCTAATAACCCTAATATGACTCAACTATGGGGACTATTGCCCCGACTTACAACGGATGGTTAACCTCAATGACTTTATTATATTAATGACTCTCTCGATCGGAGGAACAAACATTTCCATCGGGGTACAATGAAATACAATATAAAATATACAAGTGAATACATTCCGAAGTTACAAATACATCAACACTCCCTCTTAACTAAGAAGGTATTTTCTTGACACAGTTCATCATCACAAGTCTTCATCATTGGATCATCATCAAAGCTCCCGCTATCTCGAGCAAATGGTGTTATCTCTCAATTCTACTCGTCATAGGAAGTTCTATAGAGCTAGCCCTTTTTTATGCTGGATGTAGGTCTCTCAGCACTTATATCCAACCATGGGAGGCCTAGCCTGCCACAATGTCAGAAAGGCCCAGTGCTTACATCTAACCATGGGAGGCCCAGCCTGCCACCATGTCAGAAAGGCCCAGCGCTTAAATCTGATCATGGGAGGCCCAGCCTGCCACCATGTCAGAAAGGCCCGACGCTTAAATCTGATCATGGGAGGCCCAGCCTGCCACCATGTCGAAAAGGCCCAACACTTACATCTGACCATGGGAGGCCCAGCCTGCCACCATGTCAGAAGGGCCCAACACTTACATCCGACCATGGGAGGCCCAGCCTGCCACCATGTCGGAAAGGCTTAACACTTATATCCTACCATGGGAGGCCCATCATGCCACCATGTCGGAAAGGCTTAACACTTATATCTGACCATGGGAAGCCCATCCTGCCACCATGTCAGAAAGGCTCTGCACTTACATCTGACCATGGGAGGCCTAGCTTGCCACCATGTCAGAAAGGCCCAACACTTACATCTGATCATGGGAGGCCCAGCCTGCCAGCATGTCGAAAAGGCTCTGCGCTTACATCCGACCATGGGAGGCCCATCTTGCCACCATGTTAGAAAGGCGCTGCACTTACATCTGACCATGGGAGGCCCAGCTTGCCACCATGTCAGAAAGGCACTGCACTTACATCCGACCATGGGAGGCCTAGCCTGCCACCATGTCGAAAAGGCACAACACTTATATCTGACCATGGGAGGCCCAGCCTGCCACCATGTCAGAAGGGCTCAACACTTACATTCGACCATGGGAGGCCTATTCTGCCACCATGTCGGAAAGGCTCTCGGACTCATCACTTCCCCTTGGAAGGAACCTCGATCTGAAGGACACCAAGCTTCTCTTTGAAGTACTCAAACTTCACTCTGTCCATTTCTATCATAGAATCACATTAGGGCTGATTACGTCCAAGGATAACCTGCGAGCTTCGCCAGAATTGATTACATCCGAGGACAACCGACATGACTGATTACGTCTGAGCAACCTACGAGCTTTGCCAGGAGTTTATGCTCAGACAACCTGTCTCATCGACTATGCTAGAACCCACCATTCCCTCTTTCGAGAGATCTCGATCTGGATCACATACTGGAGCTGCATTGCTCCTCTCTCATAAATAGCCGAGCAAGTGGCAACATATTTTGCCTCGGTTGTACTCAGCGCCATGCAAAACTCCATCCTGCCAAACCAGTAGCCCATATTGGATCTCAAACTGAAGAAGCAACCCAAGGTGCTCTTCTTCTCAGTGGCGCTACCAATCCGAATCAACATAACCATGCAGGTTAGTCTTCTGATTCGTATCATACTTGAGCCCATACTCAACTGTACCCTTCAGGTACCTCACTGCATACTTTGCAACCATCAGGTGAACATGTCTTGGTTCCGTTAGGAACTGGCTCAATGTGTTCACAGCAAAGCAAATATCTGGTCTCGTATTCGTCAGGTACATCAAGGAACCAATCATCTGACGATACATCGTGGCATCAACCGACTCTGATGAAGTATCACTCAATAGCTTCAGGTTCGATGCCATAGGTGTGGCAATGGCCTTGTAGTCCATCATCCCGAACCTCTTCAGGATCTCCACTGCATACTTCCCTTGTCCAAGGGAGATTCCATCCACACTCTGCCACACCTCCATGTCTAGAAAGTAGTACATCATACCCAAGTCCTTCATTTCGAACTCGACAGCAAGTCTCCTTGCATCTATAATGAGTTCCTCTTTTCTTGTCAGGAACAGGTCATTGACATATAACAGGAGCATCACTGGTCTTCCGCCTTTAACCTTGAAGCAAAGGTTGGAATCTGCTTTACTCTCAGTAAATCCTAGAGCCATCAGTAATTTGTCCATCCTATCGTACCATGTCGAACCTCAGGATCTTCTGCAGTCACTCCCTTTGAAGCGGAGCATCATTCTCCCTCTGTCTTTCGTACTCTATGTATTGAAACATTCTGTAATGGAGTGATAAGTAGCTTCCTTTGCTACTAATATTCTATGTATCCATCTGGGGTCATTGGATACCAAGATCCTCTATCTTGAACCTTTTCAAAAGTTCTTCTCGCACCCATCTGTGAGCTTGTCATCCTCTATAGGCTTTCATCTTCAACCTTGTAGCAAAGGTTAAGATCTTCATCACTCTAGGTGATCTTCAAGCTCCCCATGTAGGTGTTATCCCATGGGTGCCTTCTAAGCTCGTACAAGGCCTTCTTTAATTTGCACACATGAGTCTGCTTGTCATGTGTCTCAACTCGCATTGGCTGCAAATGTCTCTTCGTAGTTTATGCCTTCTTTCTGTGAGAAGTGTCGTGCTACGAATCTTGCCTTGTATCCCACAATGTTGCCATCTACTGCATGCTGGATCTTGTAGATCCATATGGAAGGCAGTATGGACTTCCCTTCATGTCTCGATACTGCATCCTAGACATCATTTTTCTTGAACTGGTACTTTCCTTCCCTTTCTTCTTGGCTACTTCTTCACAGCTGGAAGGCTTTGCATTAATGATGTCGCTAAACATAACTAGATTGTGTTTGAGGCCTCTTGTTTTCCTTGGATTATTCTTCCTCTACCGTTTTCTTTATATTCTTCTGAAGTTCATTGGAGTGAATCTTGAACTGTTGTCACTTGTTCTTCGGAACAAGTCTCATCCTTCTTTTCTTGTAGGCGATTGTACGCGATCTTTCCTACAAGTCAAATGCACCCGTCGTATGGTTAGACACATTTCATAAGGCATATTCATAATGGCAAATACTTATGCATAAAGATATAATCATGCAACTATTTTAGCCAATACAACATTCATCCATATCTCGTCTACACAGAAACTTTCCAGATGCTTTCCATCTCTACCATAACATTATTGAGATTGTGCACTAATCCCAATATGCCAACAAAGAGGTTTCATCCTAGATAAGTAGCAATGGAGTGTTGTATAACACCATGGGATACTTACCCATCACATGCATATTAGTAGTATACTGTCATTAATGCAACCATTCAATCATGCATAATAACTAAACGATGTCATATAAACAACTAGATATATAGGAAAAGACAATTCAAATACTTATCTTTATTTGTTTCGTGGGTAGACTCCTTCTTGAGCCTTCAGCTTCATTATCTTCTTCATTCATAACATCAGCATTTCTTATCCAAATGCTAAGATGGATAAGAGGTTCTTCAAGAATTGAGTCCTTCATATTCCTCATCGCTTGTGGGATCTTTGTGAGAGCTTTATCTTCAGTTGCTCCCATCTTCTCTTCTCTTATTATGAGTCGAGCTTCTTCTTGTTTGCATTCTTCCCAGAGACTGCTAAAGGTAATCACTTCCTTCTGGCACACATTCCTCGAATGAATGAATCCCATGATCTTGGAGGCCATTCAACAATATCTTATTATTCTTCGATTGCTTTGTCATAGCATCGAACACTTCCTTTTGGTGTCTTCAAGGATGACACATGAGGGATGAGATGATCTTTAATAGAATCTGCAATGATTCTCTTGGCTCTAGCCTTAGCCTCATCTCCCTCTGGCTCTTAGAACTTCCTTACTGAAACACTGATCTAAGTCAATTTATTCAAGGATCACGGAGCTCCTATACTTCCATACTTGGAAGTTGTCAGCTTCACCAAGCTTGTCATCAAGCTGGTGTGATTATTCATTTTTGAAATGAGAACCTCAAATGTAAATAGCAAAAATTTAGATCTTACCGATTTGAGGTGTCTGTCCTGGTTCCGGAGCTGGGTGATCTAGGGTTTGTTAGAGAAAACCTAATTTTCAAAACTTGGAATTTCAAACTTTTGATTGGATAGAAAGATGGGCCTCTTCAAGGCGAGTTGTCCAATGTACTCCTTTTCTGAAAACAATGGAGGGAAGCTCTCGGAACAGGAAGCCCTAGTTTTCCAATTTCTTCTACAGAAATGCTTGATATTGTTTCTGCGGTATCTCCGAAAGTACTGCTCCTCTGTGTTTGAAACTTCGCACAGAGGTAGCCTCGTTTGTCCTCTTTCCCACACCGCAGGTTGGAGCAGAATTGGTTTCACCAATTGGGACTTATTAGAGTTTTCCCAAAGTGGCTTATTTTAGGATTGTTCAGAATAACGAACTTGTACGGACTGCCACGTGTCACTGCTTCACCTTTGGGGTCTGAAACTCTTACCACAGAAAGTACAGTTCGTGCCCTTTCTGGCAAATTTTGAGAAATTTCATTTGGACCTTCGTAGCCTGAGATATAGCAATTTTTCGTAGGTCACCTGTTTAAGGCTGAATCCTGGGAAAGGCTGGAACCCTGACTTGGAGGAATCATATCTCTTAGAATATAGCGAATATGAGGCTGAAACTTTTACACAGGGTACATCAGGAATTTATCTTCGACCTGTAAAAGTTTCGGCTCCTGATCTTTCTCCAATCTCGAGATATAGCGAATGCACCAAACTGACTAGTTTTAGTCTTTTAGGGTTTTCAAATTAGGGTTTGACTTTCTTGGAGTTCTACCTAACCAAAAACTTCGATCTTGGTCTGTAAATTTTGATTTTGAGGAGGAGAGCAATCTTATGCTGGGCTCACTCAAAAATTCATTTTCTGTGAAAAGCCCTAATTTTGTCATCATATGTGTGGCCATGGACTTGTAGTCCATCATCCCGAATCTCTTCAGGATCTCTACTTTGTATTTTCCTTAATTGAGGAAATCTAGTCTGGTTTTTACCAGTATTATCGGAACTGGTTCGGTTCAGGCAAAACTGGTCGATTTGACCAGTTTACAGGGTTTGTCGGTCTGGTTGAGGTCGTGAACCGCTTGGGCCATAATTTTAGCACGAACCACCCTTGAACCAGTCGGTTCTGTACGGAATTGGTCTGGTCCATACAGTGTCGTACAGAAGCTGTCCAGGGACCCATGGAACTCAAATTTAGAAAAAAAAAATCCCTAATCTGAAGCATCTAATCTAACACTAATCCCCTTGAGATGCTATTTAAAGACCCCCCCACCCTAATCTAATCTAACATAAAATTGCACTCGATGCTTTTTTGGTTATTTGCACCTGTACTTGCTATATATATGAGAAACTTTGCTTATTTATGTATTAATGGTTTGGATTCATATGTATGCACATGAATATATATGTTGTTTTACAAAATATGAATATTTTATGTAAATTTTAGTCTATCGGTTTTTTTCCTTTTTTTTTTTTCGGTTTCGGTTCGGTTTTTGGTATGGTTCACATTTTGGTCTCTGTCGGTTCAATGACCGGTTCGGTTCCGATAACATTGGTTTTTGCCGCACCTCTCATGCCAAGATTCTTGAATTCTATGATCTCCTCCCTTTGCATCTGAACATCTTACATTCTTTGCTACTGGATGTCTTGCATTGGAGTGACTTGCAACCTTCTCTATTGTTGATCTTTTGTGTATCCATCTGTGTCATCTACCATCGAATGGGTCCACTGATACGAGCCTTTTGCTCTCAAGGTCACTAGATATCACTTTAGACTCCCTCTGGGATTGTGTTGCAATCTCCTCATGATCATCGGAACATTTGTAGTAGAGAGACCAATCATTCGTTGGAGCCTCTTGCTCCCAACTGTCAATCTCCATATGAGATCCTCTGGACTTGTGGGTCATGGGTCCACATATAACTGAATGTACTAGATCCACGTATATCTGATGTCATTGCTGAACAATCATCACATCTACTACAACTACTCCCATTGGCACATAAGCCATCCTGCTATCTGATCTGGAATCTCTATTTTGAAATTACATGCAAGCCAGTTTATGAGTTATGAATACCAAAGAAACTCTAAACCTATAAACAAATACCATGAACAATCAATATAAAGGAACAACAGATCAATTTGGGATATTATAGGTGTATCATAGCATATTCTTGGCTTGCTGTGGGCTTGAACATGAACATGTAATAGCCAAATAGATGAAATCCAAAAGACACTACTTTTATGACATACAAAAGAAGAGGTAAGTACATAGAAGACCCAGATCTAGAGGATATAGAATCCAAGGATATGGCAGATTCACATGCTAATAAGGGAAAAGGCACATTAGAGGAAGAGGATAAGATGGTTTTCCATAGTCCCATCAATGAACAATTTGGCTAAAGGCCAAAAGGAGGTATTAAGTGCAATAAATAGGTTAGTTAATAAACCACGGCAAGGCCAAAATAAATTATAGGTCACGCAGGGAGAGAAGGCATCCACTAGTAACCCGGGGAGACATGAATATATTGCTGGAAACTGTGCAACTTCAAAAGTTATTCTTATTGTACTTGTATTGTATTTCCCTGTACCTCCTCCGAGAGTTCATATTGATGTAACTATTCATGTAAACCCTAGAAAGAATCAATGTAAACCATGGGGAAAGAATAAAAATAAAATTACTTTTGTATTTCCCCCCAAGGTAGGCCGGCCCCAGTAATTTTCCACTTGGAAAATCAGTATAAATAGGAGGCACCTCTCCTCATTATTACACACATTCACAGCAAGTCACTCAGATAGAAAAGGTGTGCTACTGTAGTCTAGGAGAGTTTTTTTTCTGGGGTTATATCTTATTGAAATATTCTCTCTCTCTTTGGTCTCAGGAGTCATTATCTCTATATGAAGGTTTGTTGGGTTTTTCTCGATTGGGTTTCCTTGGATAAATTCTTGTGTTCTTTGTTTCTGTGCTTTGTCTTTCTTTTAGAGATCCTATTGTTTATTTACAAATAAGATATATTGCTATAATCTTGTAAAAACTAACATGGTATCAGAGCAATTCTAGAAGAGGCCATTGGCGGAAGCTAGGGTTTAACCTTCCAAGGCCTTCTCTCATCTCTTCAAAAGAAAAATAGTTGTAGAAACTTCGCTCTAGGGAAGGCACATCTTTTGATGGAAGTTGTTGTCCGTCGATTGCACACCAACAACAGAAATCTTCCGAAAGTTGTCTCCTCACTTAGGAAAGTGGGAGAGGTGTGACCTTGGGGGCAAGCACAGAGCTAGGTACTTTCACCTACTCCTAGCTCCTTCGTTTAGGCTAACTCCTAACGAAGCCAAGGGGGGTAGTCCCTACAAAAGAGTTTCTATGGCTCTTAAGTTGTTAAAGTGTTTTGATTAGTTGCGGATGCGGATGGGTGTTGTTTAGGAGTTATTATGATTTGAAGTGTTTGTTTATTATGAATATGACACTAAATCAAAAGCAATCCACGTTGCTAACAAGAGATTACAAAGATAAGCAAAAACTCCAGACTTTAATAGTGCATTCAGAGAAAGAAATTATGATAAACCATAGACCATTGATCAAATAATATAATTATGCAAATTAAAAGGGACCAGTGCCTTATGGAGTCAATGAAGCTGAAATGCGCTAGAGAATTAAACACAAGTCTAGAAATCAAGGTAGTGAATGTTAGGTGATGCAAGTGCTCTTGGTAGGTTTTAAGGTTTTTATGTGTTCTTGATGAAGGTGTCAACGAAGGTTTATCAAAGCCGGGAGACTCTTTTAAGTTCCCTCCATTGAAGACATGTCGGGCCCGCTTAGTATCCTAGGCTGGTATCGCAAAGATTGACCAGCTAGCCGAGAATCTAAGACAACGGGAGGTTTTGACGCCTCTACTAGGAAGTACTTTGGAAGAATCCCTACAACGTCGGTGCGTTGGTTACGGGGTGTTAAGTATTATTAGGTTACTCTTGCAGGGTTTAAAGATCTAGTGTCGTTTCTGGGTACTCCGATCTGAGATCGGTCAGAGCATACTCCAGCAAGGAGGGAAGGAGTTAATTAATTAAAGGGGTGTGTGTGTTGAAGGTTTTATTAAGTTAATTAATTAGACTCTCCGATAGAGAGCGCTCTTGACCTTGTCTTATGACAAAGGTTCAAGAGACTTAATTAATCTAAATGCCTAATGCAAGGATGTGCAAAACTAATGATGCTCTCCGATAGAGAGTGCTCTTGACTTGTGTTACTGCAAGTTCAAGAGTCTTACTTAGTTTGTTAAGCTAGAATAAAAGAAATAAAACAATAACAATCTAACTACCCAAGAGTCTCTTTCAGGCTTTTTAGGACCCTAATTGGGAAAGCAAGGGGGCAAGCATACAAAAAAACGGAAATTGTACAATGCTTAAATAAATAATCAAATCAAATATTTTTCTTCATTTTTCATGTATGATAAACTAATTAGCAAATAAACTATCAAGTTAAAAAGGAAAACTTCTAAAGATTATAAACTACTCTATTCTACTTTCAGCAAAACATGAATCAAAGCATAAAAATGGGAGACGATACAAGCTTCCCCGAAATGGGGGAAGAGAGGCGTGGGAGCCGTAATCCCACTTGTTTTTTATTAATTTGGTTACAATGCTTTCCTTTTTTGCTGCTCTTTTTGCTTCCTTTTCTTTGATCTTGAAAGGTCTTTGGAGCAATTTGTAGAAGGGGAAAAGAAGAAGAGGGAATTTATAGTTTTTTAGGGCTTGCTTCTTCAAAATTTTGCCAGCATTTCCGCTGTACCTGTCACAAAAGTAAAAAATCAGCAAGCATGTATTGTTAGAATATGGTAGGAAAGACAATGCACCAAAAAAAATAAAAAAAAAATATTTGGAAAAAAAATATTTATACTTAGAATTTTTGTTTGGATTTTACGTGCAAAGCATAAAACTTTTCCCTAGATCTAAAAAAGTAAACTAGATCTAGCAAATGCCCTAAAAACAAATCTGAAATAGTAGAGATTTGAAGCTTAGATCTATTTTATGAGCAAGTACAAAATTTAAAGAAGAAAGGTAAAGAAGTAGGTTTTCTTGTGGATGGAACACAAGAGATGGAGGAAGACTCCAGCTTTCTTTCGAATTAGAAGAGATCGATTTTGTAGGCCCTGCAATTACAATATGTTAAATGGTAGGTTGCTTGAAGCTTGGGCTGGATGTAGCTGAACTCGCACCCTTCTTCAACCTATGACCTCAACCATAGAACATTCATCATATGCAAAAAGAGATGGACCTCCAAAGTCGAAAATCTTATTAATCAAATGTAAGCAAAGCTTATTACAATTTTTGCAGAGCAACTCCAGCACAAAAGTTCCATCATAATAGAGCTGAAAGGGCCTCTATTTAACAAATGAGAGAGTGCTAAAACCCTAAAACAAAAAAACCAACCCTAACCAGCTTAGCCACCTAACAAAGAGCCCAGACCTAAATCGGAGAACTGGGAGTGAGGGGAGGCCTCCACCCAGGCAAGGCGCCCCCACTCCAAACCTGTGCACTGAAAACAAGCCAAGGATGAGGCCACACGTGTGAGTCTGGATGTAGGTAAGCTCATCCTTTAGGTCTGGCAAGAGCCCGAGCTAGGTTTGGGAAGCCCACTGATGGTGGAAGCTTTAGTCTTCACCTCGATCAAATCACTGGACCAATGAGAGCTCTCCATCTCATCTTTAGCTGGAGATGACATGTCTGATAACTGATAATAAATTAATTGCTCTCTTAATGATGACTGAAGCTGAGTTATGATAACTCCAATCATCATAAGTGTTCCATGAGATGTCATTTAACCTTTTATTTAACTGAATTTGGATTAATTTGGAGAGTTTTAGTTTTCTCCAAAATAATCATTTTTTTTAATAAAAATCATTTTTTTACTCAAAATCATTTTTTTACTCAAAACTGACTTTTTTGAGTAAAAAGACATTATGTGTTCGATTGTTGATCTGAAAGCTAGTTCTGATTGGCTGGCAGATCAAGAATGATTTTTGGCTTAAGGTTAGAGCCATCAATCACTGAATTCGGAGTCCGGATCACGAACGGGTTTTTTCCATTTAATTTATGGAAAAATTAACCCAAAAAACTTAGGAAAAGTAATTAAAATTAAAAAATTAAAAAATAAATTTTCACATTTCGAAAAAGATTTTTTCGAATTTTTTTTATGTGTCCATATGACTTAGGACATGACCATGATCTATCTAAATAATGTCTAGTAGGCTTATAACACTCAGTTGGGCTCTAATAAGCCCCCAAGGCCCATAATTCAACATCGGGCATTCTAGCTTTGGAGGAAGCGGGAGAAAACCTCGTCAATTATACTCGGCTGAAGGCAAAGCATAATTGTCAGGGGCAAAAAACTCCCTGGAATACCCTATTTGAGAGTTTATGTCTTAGGAGACCGAACCACTCAAAAATATCCTACTAGCACATTTTATTACAAACCCCGCAGGGCCATGGTCAAATTATTCAAATAAAAAAGTGACTAGCCAATATTGGCTAGACAAGCAGACGGATCAACTGATACACTAGAATCAGACTTTGAACAAGTCTGTCAACTGGCGGCTCCTCAGGTAACCAAACTATGGTACAAAAAAGTTGGTAACAGAAGCAGAATCAAATTTGGAGAAGTTTCAATTTTTTACTGCGAGACATTGCGGGATACTGCAGGAAGAAACTAGGGCATCAAGTTTCGGAGGCTTCCCACCACTGTTTTGGCCCGAATTCATCTTTCCTGGACTCGCCTTGACAGGGCGCATCAATCTGTAAGGTCAGTTTCACTAAATTCCAAAATTCATTTTTTACCTAACTCCTGCTAGGGTGTCTGGTTCAAATCTGCAGACAAGATGATTGGAATGAAGGTTGAAGATCGTCTTGATGGGTCTACAAACTTCATATCCTAGAAGCCTAGGGTTCTTCTCATCCTAGAAAAAAATGATCTATTGAAGTTTGTCAATGAGAAAGTTCCAGATCTAGAAGCGGAAGAAGACAAGTCATAGTGGAGGAAGTGTGATGCGAAAACAAGAAGGATTCTGGTGGGCTCAGTGAAATATCACTTGGTTCCACAAATCTCAGAAAAGAATATAGCTAGGAAGATGTTCAAGACCTTGAAGAAGTTATTTGAACACAGTAGCATCAATGTGACTGTCACATTGAGGAACCAATTGTCAAATATGAAGATGACTAAGTCCGAATCTATTGCCTCATATTTCATGAGGATCATTGAACTTCAGGACAAGCTAAGGTCTAGTGGAGATAACATTGAAGAAACAGAGCTTGTCATGACCACTCTAAATGGTGTTCCACCATCTTGGGAGTCCTTCATCCAAACCATAAGTGGTTGAACCAAGTTACCCAAATTTGACAAGTTATGGGCAGACTGCATTCAGGAAGAGATCAGGATTGCGGCAAGGCAAAGACTCCATGGTTCTCAAGTTGAGGAGAATCAAGCCTTCATCACTCATGCCAAGAAAAGCAAGGGAAAGTGAATGAAGTTTCATAAACATAAGCACCAAGCTAGGAGACCAAGTTATTCTCCATATCGGAGGGAAAAGAAGAACGATCTATCACACATACAATGCTATAAGTGTAAGAAATATTGTCACTATGCAAGCCAATGTGTTAGTTTAAACAAAAGGAAGCATGAAGCTTCAACAACTGATGTGGAAGGTGGTCATCATCACAAGAAACAAAGAAATGAAGATCGTACAAAATTCTTCCTCATATCAGCATTATCAGGTACGGTTCCCACTACTAGTGATAAATGGCTCATAGATAGTGGTGCTTCCAAGCATATGACTGGTTATAAAGAAAACCTTTCAGAGGTTATTGAGAAAGAATCCCATCTCCATGTTGTACTTGGAGATGATGCCAACTACACTGTGAAAAGATTTGGATCTACCTCTCTTCAGTTAGAATCCAATGACTTACTACATTTGAATGATGTGCTATATGTACCTGAAATGAAAAGAAACCTTGTTTCCATCTCTGCCTTAGAGGACAAGGGATATAGTGACATTTGTAGATGGAAAGGTGCTTGCATGGCACAAGGATTCTAGCATGAACACAACAAAAGTAATTGGTGTGAGGGAGGAAAGCTTGTATCGTCTAAGCTCTCTACCAGCTCAAGCCTTAGTCCATGATTCCACTAACATCAATGAGCTATGGCACAGAAGACTAGCTCATCTAAACTATCAAGCTATCCCAGCATTAAGGAACATGGTGATAGGTCTACCAATGCTTAGTGTAGACCATGATGGTGTACGCAACGATGTGCTCTTGGTAAGAATACAAAGGGTTCCTTTCTGAAAAGTGAAAACGGATCCAAGGGAATATTGGATCTAATCCACTCTTACTTGTGCGGACCCATGATAGTAACTTCACTGGGTGGTTACAACTACTATGTAACATTTATTGATGACCACTCACGAAAGGCGTTGATATACTTTCTGAAGACCAAGGAATCCGAGGAAGTACTTAACAAATTCATGGAATTCAAACCACAAGTCGAGAATCTGTCAAGAAGAAGGATTAGGATCCTGAGATCAGACAGTGGTGGAGAATATACCTCTACAGAGTTCAATGATTTCTGCAAAGAAGCAGGAATTAAGAGGGAGCTCACAGTTCCCTACAACCCTCAATAAAATGGGGTTGTGGAAATGAAGGACCGAACAATTGTGGAGGCAGCCAAAGCCATGATACATGAGCAGAGTCTACCAATGTTCTTGTAGGCAAAAGCATCCAAAGCCATGATACATGAGCAGAGTCTACCAATGTTCTTGTAGGCAGAAGCATCCAAGACAACTGTGTATGTTCAAAACAGACGCCCTCATAAAATCTTGAAGAAAATGACTCCGGAAGAAGCCTTCATAGGAGTGAAGCCAGAAGTGGGCGACCTTTGTATCTTTGGTTGTCCAGACTCCAGTCTACATTCATGTGCCAAAGGATAAAAGGACAAAGTTAGAACCTTTAAGCAAGAAGGGAACATTTGTGGGATACAGTGAGTCTTCAAAGGCTTATAGAATATACATCCTAGGATCGAGGCAAATCGAAGTCAGTAGGGATGTGACCTTTTAAGAAGAGATGGCTATCTGAAAAGGAAGAGGATATGATAAAGAGATCGATGAAGATGAAGAGATGAGATTATCTTCCCCTATAGAAGTTAAGAGGGAGTCTACCAATGTTCTTGTAGGCAAAAGCATCCAAGACAACTGTGTATGTTCAAAACAGATGCCCTCATAAAATCTTGAAGAACATGACTTCGGAAGAAGCCTTCATAAGAGTGAAGCCAGAAGTGGGTGACCTTTGTATCTTTGGTTGTCCAGACTCCAGTCTAAATTCATGTGCCAAAGGATAAAAGGACAAAGTTAGAACCTTCAGGCAAGAAGGGAACATTTGTGGGATACAATGAGTCTTCAAAGGCTTACAGAATATGCATCCCAGGATCGAGGCAGATCGAAGTCAATAGGGATGTGACCTTTGAAGAAGAGATGGCTATCTGAAAAGGAAGAGGATCTGATAAGGAGATCGATGAAGATGAAGAGATGAGATTATCTTCCCCTCTAGAAGTTAAGAGGGAGTCTGAAGAAAAGAATGAACCGATCGATCTCATTGATCCATTTGAGCCAATTGATGCTCCCACAGATATGGCAGTAAGCTAGGAAAGGCCTAGATGGGCACAATAGACATTACAGGATGCAGAAGGGCACACAACCCCACACGGAACTCATCGGGAAAGCAAAAGACCTCAAAGGTTCTCGAGTTATGTAGCACTGATGAGTCACATCATTGACTCAAAACCTACCACATATGAAGAAGCTTCCAGACAACAAGTTTGGAAGGATGCCAGGACAGAGGAGTTCCAGTCCATCATGAAGAATGACGCATGGGAGGTTGTACCGAGAGTTGAGGGGAAGTAAGTAGTGACCTCCCAATGGCTTTTCAAGATTAAACACGGAGTAGATGGTAGCGTGGAAAAACACAAGGCCAGATTTGTTGCCAGAGGATTCTCTCAGAAAGAGGGAATTGACAATGATGAAACATTTGCTCCTGTGGCTCGATATACTTCCATCAGAACCATCATTGCTATTACTTCAGCGATGGGATGGACGCTGCATCAGATCGATGTAAAGACTGCCTTCCTCAATGGTATTATCGAGGAAGAAGTTTACATTGGACAACCAAAAGCGTTTATTGACCATAAGAAAGATTCTCACGTATGTAAATTGAGAAAGGCATTATATGGGCTCAAGCAAGCACCTCGTGCTTGTTATGGACGAATAGACAGATACCTGGTAAACTTGGGATTCACCAAGAGTGATGCAGATCCCAATCTTTACTACAAGATTGAGGATAATGAGCCACTGATTTTGGTCTTGTACGTGGACGACTTGTTTCTCACAGGAAATGAGAAACTAATTGGACGGTGTAAGAAGAAGCTTGCCTCTAAGTTTGAAATGAAGGACCTCAGATTGATGCATTACTTATTGGGATTAGAAGTATTGCAGACGTAGGAGGAAATTTTCCTAAGTCAAGGAAAATACACCCTTGATATTTTGAGGAGATTCAAGATGTTGGACTGCAAGTCCATGGCTACCCCATTGGATGCAAATTTCAAGAAGTTGTAGCCTACTTCAAATTTTGATATAATTGATCCCACCATGTAACGTTAATTGATTGGCTCTTTGATGTATCTAACAAACACTAGACCAAATATATGTTTTGCTGTGAATACTCTTAGCTAGTTTATGAGTGATTCGAGGCAACTTCACTGGGTTTCTGCAAAACATGTTCTCAAATACTTACGTGGCACTGTGGGATATGGTCTAAAATATGCTTCAGGATGTGATATGATATTGCAAGGATTTTCTGACTCAGATTGGGTCGGGTGTGTTGCAGATAGGAAGAGTACTTCTGGATGTTGCTTCAGTTTGGGCTCTGCAGTGATTTCCTGGCGTAGTAGGAAGCAGAACTCGGTAGCACTTAGCACCGCAAAGGTCGAGTATATGGTTGCTAGTGCAGCAACCCGAGAAGCAGTATGGCTTCAAAAACTCCTTGCAGGATTGTTTGGTCAAATTCTAGGACCAACTGTGATTCACTGTCATAATCAAAGTTGTATACAGATGTCAGTGAATCCTGTATTTCATGATAAGACGAAGCATATAGAGATCCAATATCACTACATTCGTGATATGGTGCAGAAAGGTGTGGTCGAGTTACAGTATGTTTTGTCAGATGACCACACTGCAGATATTCTTACCAAGCCTCTTCTCAGGACAAAGTTTGAATACTTTCGTAGAAAACTTGGAGTAGAAGAAAATGCATCCCTCGGAGAGAGGGAAAACCGAAACTGATATCTATGATGCTTTCACACTAGTGCCCCTACTTGTTATGAATCTCAACCAGGTATGGGAGAAATCCCATCGGCACTATGAGACGGGCATGTAGTAGATGGCCGTGTACACTAATGACCTCTATACGTTTAGATTCTCAATTTGGTGTTCTTTGGAGTATTCCCACTAGCTCTTGAGATGAACATTTAGTAGATGGTCGTGTACACAGCTGGCCTCTGCTCGCTCTGGTTCTCAGCTAGGTATGGGAAAAATCCCATTGACATCTTGAGACGGGCAAGACATAAATAGTTGTGTGCATTAATGACCACTATACGTTTAGATTCTCAATCTAGTGTTCTTTGGAGCATTCCCACCAGCTCTTGAGATGAACATGTAGTAGATGGTCGTGTACACTAGTGACTTCTATTGGCCCTGGTTCTCAACTTGGTGTAAGAGAATTCCCACCATCACTTGAGATGAATTGATAGTAGATGGCCGTGTGAAGCATGTCAAGGTTCTCAGGTAGAGACGAACTCGTAACAAATGAGATGCTGACTGCTGTACTACCCGATGGACTTTGTAGAGTCGCAGAGTTGATAGATCTACCAACAAACTGAGTGGAACATGTTTTTTATGACACCTCTCGATGGACTTGACAACCTTCAGTATGTATAGAGATGATCGAGCTAGATGAGATGTATAGAGGAGACCTAGATGTTCGTGATGCTGATGATGACCATATTTGAAGAATACCTTCCTTGTTGAGAGGGAGTGTTGGAAACTGTGCAACTTCAGAAGTTATTCTTATTGTACTTGTATTGTATTTCCTTGTACCTCCTACGAGAGTTCATATTAATTTAACTATTCATGTAAACCCTAGAAAGAATCAATGTAAACCTTGGGGAAAGAATAAACAAAAAAGAATAAAAATAAGATAATTTTTGTGTTTTCCCCAAAGTAGGTCGACCCCAGTAGTTTTCTACTTGGAAATTCAGTATAAATAGGAGGCGCCCCTCCTCATTATTACACACATTTACAGCAAGTCACTCAGACAGAGAAGGTGTGCTATTGCAGTCTAGGAGAGTATTTTTCTATGGCTATATCTTAGAGAGACATTTTCTCTCTTTCTCTCTCTCTTCTTTTCTTTGTTCTCAGGAGTCATCTCTATACAAAGGTTTGGTGGGTTTTTCTTGATTGGGTTTCCTAGGATAAATTCTTGTGTTCTTTGTTTCTGTGCTTTGTCTTTCTTCTAGAGATCCTATTGTTTATTTACAAATAATATATACCGCTATAATCTTGTAAAAACTAACATATACTATTATCCAAAATACTCCTCACATATACGACAAGCCTTTTAGACTTACCATGCCTCAGGTTTCGAAGAATCCACCGCAGGACCGATCATGCCAATTGAGTAGAATGAACAATTTGGGGCATATCTACAGGAATACAGGGACATGGGAGATGACTTTTCTTTCAGCTATGTCATTTTTAGATTCTGCAATATGAAAAGTAGAAACAGGCCAAAAGGGTTTAAAAGGGGATTCAATCAGAACTATGAATTGTAGAAGACAGTAGGGAAGCTGACCATCCCCAATTTTGATAGGACACGTAATTGTTTAGCAAGAATACGGGTGCAGAAGTTGGATACCCACTTCAAGTTTAACCACCCTATAACCGAAGTAGATGCAATCAAATTGGCTACTTTATATTTGGATGGGGAATCCCATGAGTGGTACCACGGGCTGGTGACATTGGGTTACAACACCATCACTTCATACAATGATTTCACACAAAGGCTCATAGAGCGCTTTGATAAGAGGGACCCTGAGATACATTTTAGACAGCTAGCTCAACTTAAGCCAGCTATGTCATTTTTAGACTTCTGCAATATGAAAAGTAGAAACAGGCCAAGAGGGTTTAATAGGGGATTCAATCAGAACTATGAATTGCAGAAGACAAGAGGGAAGTTGACCATCCCCAATTTTGATAGGACACGTAATTGTTTAGCAAGAATATGGGTGCAGAAGCTGGATATCCACTTCAAGTTTAACCCTATAACCGAAGTAGATGCAATCAAATTGGCTACTTTATATTTGGATGGGGAATCCCATGAGTGGTACCACGGGCTGGTGACACTGGGTCACAACACCATCACTTCATACAATGATTTCGCATAGAGGCTCATAGAGCGCTTTGATAAGAGGGACCCTGAGATACATTTTAGACAGCTAGCTCAGTTTAAGCCAGCTATGTCATTTTTAGACTTCTGCAATATGAAAAGTAGAAACAGGCCAAGAGGGTTTAATAGGGGATTCAATCAGAACTATGAATTACAGAAGACAGTAGGGAAGCTGACCATCCCCAATTTTGATAGGACACGTAATTGTTTAGCAAGAATATGGGTGCAGAAGCTGGATACCCACTTTAAGTTTAACCCTATGACCATCCCCAATTTTGATAGGACACGTAATTGTTTAGCAAGAATATGGGTGCAGAAGTTGGATACTCACTTAAAGTTTAACCCTATAACCGAAGTAGATGTAATCAAATTGGCTACTTTATATTTGGAAGGGGAATCCCATGAGTGGTACCACGGGCTGGTGACACTGGGTCACAACACCATCACTTCATACAATGATTTCACACAGAGGCTCATAGAGCGCTTTGATAAGAGGGACCCTGAGATACATTTCAGACAGCTAGCTCAGCTTAAGCAGACGGGCAGTGCAGAGACCTTCATATCAGAGATTCAGCGGGTGGAAATCATGGTGATGGATATTTCAGAGAGAATATTTGGTATGTTATTCATAGAATCCTTGGTTGAGCCTTTACGTGGGTGGGTGAAAGCCTACAAACCATCCACCTTACAAGATGCCATCAATAGAACTAGGGACTTACAATGCTCAGTTCCTAAAATTAGATTTCCCTTTAAATCAACCTTCCCAAACAAAGATAAAGATAAGAAACCTTCCTAGCAAGAGTGGCTGAGAAAGAACTGGGTGGATGATGACACTAGAAAAGAACTAAGAAGAAAGAAATCGTGCTTCAATTGTCAAGAACCATGGGTTCCAGGGCACAGGTGTGCAGGGAAATCCAAGGTCCATTCTATCGAGGTTTATTCAAACAGTGGGGAGGACGATGATGAGCAAGAGCAGGGATAGGTAGAGGAGTCACTTTAGGGAGAGCCCAGGGGCAGAGTTATTGCTACATTATCAGGAGTACCTAGATTTCACACTCTCCGGGTCAGGGGAGTAATACAAGGCCACAGAGTGGGCGTGCTGATTGTTGGTGGGGCAACCCACAACTTTATAGATGTTGCATTGGTAGCCAGGCGGGGAGTTTAGACAACGGAGTTCGAGGGGTTTACAGTAGTAGTGGTAGGGAACACAGGCATGGAGTGCACTTTTTGGATCCCCAAGCTTAATGTAACACTGATGAATTACAATATGACCGCCTCCTTTTATGTGGTAAATGTAGTCCTAGGGGTTCAGTGGCTCTACTCTATAGGGAGGTAGACCACAGATTATCATACCATGGAGATGGAGTTCCAGGGACAGGATGGCAAGAGAGTAGTCTTGAGGGGCATGAACACTTACACCCCCAAGCCAATATCATCACAGAGGATGGAGGCAGTACTCAGATAGGGAGACAGGGAGACATAGAGACATAGAGTGGGAAACCGAGTGCTTAGTTACATTCCAGAAGCCTCTAGATAGCATTACACAACATCCCGTAGACATCCAGGCATTGCTACAAAAGCATGAGAAGGTGTTCAAAGATCTTCTAGTAGATAGGCCTCTCGATCGTGGGTTCGAGCATATTATTGAGTTGGAGGAGGGGACCCAGGCAGTTATCACCACTCCTAATAGGCATCCAAAAAGGTATAAAGATGAACTAGAAAAAACAATTACAAAATTACTTGAGTTGGGTTATATGCAACTGAGTTCCAACCCATTTGCATCCTTAGTGGTATTGGTCAAAAAGAAAGATGGCACATTACGAATGTGCATTGATTACAAGGCCCTTATAAAGAAAACTATCAAGAACAAGTATCCCATTCCTAGAATTGATGAGTTGATGGATGAGTTGTAGGGAGCGAAATACTTCTCTAAAATTGACCTCCGATCAGGGTACCATCAGATCTGGGTGAGGGATCAAGATATTGCAAAAACAACTTTCTGTTGCCACAATAGACATTATGAGTTTCTCGTCAGCCTTTTGGGCTTACCAATGCACGAACGACTTTTCAATCCTATATAAATCACACTTTCAAGGCTCAGTTGCAAAAGTTTCTCCTTGTGTTCTTTGATGATATATTAATACATTGTAAAACATGGAAAGAGCATTTGAGACACTTAGATGAAGTGTTGGGAATTTTGAAAGAACAATCTTTGTATGCAAAAATGTCCAAATGTGAGTTTGGTATGCAAGAAACGTTATATCTAGGGCATGTAATAAGTGCGAATGGAGTACAGGTTCATATGGAAAAGATTAGAGCCATTTTGGATTGGCCTTTGTCGACAAATGTAACAGAACTTGAAGGGTTTTTGGGCCTTTGCACTTACTATAGGAGGTATGTTAAAGGATTCACACAGTTGACAACACCCGTCATAGATCTTACAAAAAAGGGGGCATTCAATTGAACAGAGGAGGCTCAACAAATATTCGAGAGAATGAAGGAGATTATGAGTTCATGTCCAGTTTTGGCCTTACCTGGCTTTACTCGGCCATTTGTATTAGAATGTGATGCTTCAGGGGAGGGCATAGCAATAGTATTGATACAAAACCATCATCTGATTGCCTTTGAAAGTAGAAAGCTTAAAGATTATGAACGCCACTACTCTATATATGATAAAGAAATGCTAGCGATCTTACATGCCTTCACAAAATTCAGGCAGTACTTGGTGGGTAGTAAGTTTAAAATCAAGACAGATCACAACAGCCTCAAGTACTTTCTGGAACAAAAAGAATTAAATGAAAGGCAGCAAAAATGGCTCAGCAAGATCCAAGCTTATGACTTTGAGATTGAACACGTGAAGGGAAAGAACGATGTTGTAGCAGATGCATTATCTAGATGGCCGACCACCTTATCTCTCATGAACATATCTACAGTTTGGAAGTCTCACCTTTTGGTTGAATACTCTAAAAATAAATTCACTTTTGAGTTCCTAGACGGACAGATACATGATAGCAGATACAAGGTGATTGATGGCATCATTTACTACAAGAATTGAATTTACTTGGTTCTGGAGTCCGCCTTAAAGAAAAAGATTTTGCAGGCTTTACATGATTCACCACTGTTAGGGCATCAAGGATTCTTAAAGACATATAGACAAATCCAAGAGAGGTTCTCATGGAAGGGCCTCAAGGAGGATGTAATGTAGCATGTCGGGGAATGCAGTACTTGCCAACAGAATAAAGTCGAGCACACTCATTCGGCAGGATTACTTTAGCCCCTACCCATACTCGAGCAAAAGTGGGAGAGCATCTCGATGGATTTCATTACAGGGTTGCCCAAGGTACAAGGGAGAGATTGCTTTGCTTATATGTAGTGGTCGACAGACTGACTAAGTTCACCCATTTTTTCACCATTCCATCCGACTATTCAGTGACACAGGTAGCAGAGTTATTTTTTAGAGAGGTATTCAGATTACATGGACTACCTAAGACCATTGTCAGTGACAGAGACAACAAGTTCACTAACACCTTTTGGCAGGATCTTTTTAAATTGGTGGGGACATGATTAGCTACTAATACGAGCTATCATCCTCAGAGTGACGGATAGATACAGATAGTCAACAAATGGATCGAGGGATACCTGAGGAATTATGTAGCAGGGAAACGGAGGACATGGATTAAGTGGCTGCATCTTGGAGAATTTTGCTATAATACTACACATCACATGTCTATTGGGATGGCTCCTTTCAAAGCATTGTATGGCTATGAGGCGTTAAATTTTTGCAGAATTAGTCTTTGGGGACAACCAAGCACCTAAAGCAAAAGATTGGATCCAAGACATCCAGGATATTCTCAAGATACTTAAAGAAAATCTACAGTCAACACAGAACCAACAAAAGTCGTATGCAAACAAGAACAAAATTGAGCATAGTTTCGATGTAGGAGACTTGGTATACCTGCAACTACAGCCTTATAAACAGTCATCGCTTAAGAAAAAGGGTGTAGAGAAACTGAAGCCTCGCTTCTATGGTCCTTACAAAATAATCAGAAAGGTTGGGGAAGTGGCTTATGAGCTTGAACTTCCTGAGAATAGTAAAATCCATAATGTGTTCTATGTGTCAAGTCTTAAGAAAACAGTGGGACAACATATCACTCCATCCACCGAGCTACCTCCATTGGATGACAAGGGGCTCCTAGTGTTGATTCCAGAGAAAATTCTACAAGTTCGAGAAAGAAAGTTAAGAAACAGGGTAATCCGTGAATATCTCGTAGAATGGAAATAATTACCCATTGAAGATGCTACATGGGAAGGAGAATAGGTATTGCAACATTTCAATTTACAGTTGCTTGAGGAAAAGCAATTTCAAGCGGGGAGGATTGTGATGCCCTCTTTTAATTAAAGCACCAAAGACACTCGTTAATCTATTTAATTACCATAGGTTCGAGTCGGTATCAAGGTTATCAGAACCGAACTGGTGGTAGAACCGGCCGACCCTGGGAACTGGGACCGGACCGGAACTGGACAGAAACCAGGAAACAAATCGGATCAAAAAACCGGTTGAGCAAAAATACATAAAACATTCATATTTTCAAAAAATACATATATATCCATGTGCATCCATGTGAATTCAAACCATTATACACAAATATGTCAAGTTTCTCATGTATATAGCAAGTAAGAGCGTATAAAACCAAAATAGCATCGATTGCAAATACATAACTAAAGAAAAGTACATCAACAAAGAGGTTATAAATGGCCTTTAAAGTCAAAATATAAGCATATGATTGCAGTCTAGACTCTAGAATCTACAATCTAATGATTCTAATCATATATCGGAATTATCTGAGTCCTCATGCTCAGACTTAGAGTCATCATCTACATCCTCAACATGAGCATGGCTTGACTCCCTTAGGCCTGAAGGCACTTGTCTAACTGCAACATCAATGTTCACATCCTCTTGCTGTGGAAGAGGGCCCAAGTCCATCCACAATTAAATGTGATTGATATGGAAGGTGGGAGCCTCCTTTTATAACATTAGAAGGGTCGTGGATCAATTAAACAGCTCGCACGTGGACTCTATTTTTTTATTTTATTGAAAGAATTTGAATTTAGCTGTTTTTGGGGGTCCTTGGCGTTTTTGTACAGAACCGACCGGTTCTGTACTGAACCGGACGGTTTGGAGAAAATCGGACCGTTTTGTATGGAACCGGTCGGTTCATGCTTGAAACCGGCCCATTTTGTATGGAACCGGCCAAAAACGGTTTGAGTGTGTGATTTGACTTGGTGAAGCTTGTAAACCGGTCCAACCGGGGTTTTTTTTCAAAACCGGTTGGGTTCTGATAACATTGGTCAGTATTGATAAAAAAGGGAATTGACTGAGGACTAATAGTATCGGGAGTAGAAAAGAACATCACTTCAATTTTATTATGTCATCAGTAGATTAAAGAAAGCCATCGAAGCAGTTATCAATAAGCATGCAGAGCATGTGGGCCTTAAATCACCTTGCATGCGACACTGGGCAATTAGGTTGCATGCATGCAAAGTTAACTCATGCAAACCTCTACGCTATAAAAGAAGATAAGTCGAACCAAAAATGCATCCATGATTATTGTTCGCTTAGAAAATTGGTTTTTGAGAGCTCGGCGAGCAAGTTGGGGTCGAGGGCATGAGTCCCTAGCTAGCAAGTGTTTTCGGCAACAAAATCTATCTGGCCTAATCACTTCCAGGGTAGATCACTCAGATCTATCATCCGTTCTTCAAAGATTATTCAATATTCATTAGAGATTCAGCGCAACCAAAGTGCAAGTGAGCTATATTTTACAGAGAGACAAATTCTTGCATGGGTGAATTGCACAGTTGGGGAGCAATTCGTATTTGATCCAGAAGACCTCATATCTTTTGCGTGTTTCTTCCATTCTCTTTAGAAGGTTTATATTGCTCTACCTAGTGATTCCAGATGATTATGTTGCACATTCAGAGCAGTAGCGAATCATTATAGCAAGGAAGAGGGCGCATTAACTGCATGGGCAACTTCCACCACCGAGAAGAATTCGTATTGGTACAAGGAGATCCCATACATCTTGCATGTCATCACAAAACTCTTCAAAAGGCTTCTATTACCCTATATACTGATTCTGGGCACTCAGTTCACCGATCCAAAGCAATTGTGGAAGAATTAAAGCTCAAGAAGGATGTTTTTTTATGCAAGGGCAAATAGCCTTGGGAGCAGTGTTATCGGAACCGGACCGGAACCGGCAAAACCGACCAGTTTGACCAGTTTACAGGGTTGGCCGGTCCGGTCAGCAAAAAAAATTCAAAAAACCGGATTTTTTTCCAGACCGGGTATGGAACCAGCCAAAACCGGCCGAACCGGTCAAAACCGGCTGAACCGGCCGGTCTGGACTGGGGACTCACAAAACTCAATTTTTTTTTAAAAACGCAGAAAATAAAACTTTGCTGATGTACTTTGGAGCCTCTTTGTTACTGTACTTTGGTTCAGAACCTTAGAGATGTATTGCACTAGGTGTTATTTTGGATATTTGCACCCATATTTGCTATATATATGAGAAACTTTGCATATTTCTGTATTAATGGTTTGGATTCATAAGTATGCACATGAATATATATGTTTTTTAAAAATATGAATATTTTATGTATTTTTTAGTCAGCCGGTTTTTTACGCGGTTTTTTGTCGGTTCCGGTCCGGTTTACATTTTGGGCTTCGCCGGTTCGATGACCGGTCCGGTTCCGATAACATTGCTTGGGAGGCTCACGTTTTTTGCTTCATCTTCTATGCATGGCTTGCATGCTTCTTCTATATTGATCAACAAACTGAGCTATGATTATTGGTATGTTCTTACAATGTATTTGAAGCTTATTGAATTATAAATCTAAGTTTTTCTATATTTGGGGTTTGTGCACTGTCTTGAAATTACATTCAAACCAGTTTATGAGTTATGAATACCAAAGAAACTTTAAACCTACAAACAAATACCACAAACAGTCAGTGTAAAGGCACAAAATATCTGTTTGGGATATTACAAGGTGTCCTAATAGGGGACAACAACCCTTTACAACACACAATCACCTTTGCATAAATAAAACCAGGATGGTCATGTGCCCTAGTGGGTAACCCCCAAAAGCCCCTGAACACCAACCCATGGGCTAAAAGCCCTGCATGGTGGGGACATCCACACATCAAAGGGGCATTTAGCAAAGCCACTAAGCTAAGTACTTTTGAGAGTGAAACCAAGGGGGCTAGCTGTGACCAATCTAGGGGGTAAACAACCCCCAATCCAAATATCCATACAAATAAAACCTGCTTTGGCTTGTATAATAATTTTTTTTTGTTAAGTTTTTCATATGCTAGACTAGATTCAATAGTATTCAATTCAAAATCACAGCAGCATATCAAGAATCACTGATAGAAACACAATTACAAGGTAGACACAACATTTATCCTGGGAAACCCTCAAGGGGAAGAAAACCCAGCAAAAATTTCCTCTATATAAGATGTATAAAAGACAACCCCGAAAACAGTTGTTCTCCTCCTTTTGTTCAGTCTCTCTCTCTCTCCTATGCGCTACACAAGTGAGTGAGTCTACGTTCAAATAAGAACCACAGCTCCTCTATTTATCCTAATTGTCAATTGACTTTTTGCACTAGACAAGTCCGCCCCAATAAACTGTTTGGGCCAACTTTACCTAGGAATACTCAAAACAGTATATTATATTATTAATTGGGGTACTAAAGACTCGACACAAGATGAGGCTTTACCTCATGACTCTATGATGACCAAATACAATAGTAACACCCCGTCGGAGGAATAATAACATCTCCCTAGGGTTACATTAGTAAAATACATTTAGAATATCCTTTGAAGTTACAATATTTCAACATTTTTGACCCCTGGCTCTAGGCTTAGTCTTGCTAGAATGTTGTAGCACCTTTGGTGCGTAACATTGGCTCGAACTGCAAGACATGCTCTCTTCTTGGGAGTGTATGAGAACCTCGTAGAATCTTCTGCGAACCTGTAGACCTGCGCACACGTCAAATAACAAAGGTATCAAATGCATTGGAGGAAAGACACATTTGTCCTGCATTGTTCAAAATGATACATGAATAACTCAAATGAAATGAACAACAAATGCAATGCATGGGTAATTATAGATGTTGAAATCAAATGAAACTAAGTCTACCTATCTTAATTACGATAAGAGATAAGGGTCAAGTGAAATCATACCACCAATGTAGCCACCTGAGCATATGATTGATGCCAATTTTTCTTCTTTTATCTATGGAGATAATCCAAGACAGAACTACATCAATGACAATTTATGTACATACCAATATCTTTGTCGGTTTGACATTGAAATGACAAACAAGCTCAGGAACTTGGAAGCCTCCAAATTTTTTCCACGGAGAATGATCACTTTCACAAGCTTTATCTATCCATGCCTGCATCGAAGTATACACTTTCCCCATAATATATTTGCGTTGAGAAATTTGTTCTCATAGAATTGGCTTATCTGATTCTGAATTTGGGAGATGACTAGCAAAGATGAGCCTTGGAAATTTTCAGGAGTATCTTTGAAGGTCAGCAGAAATATATCCTTGTATTTGTTTAAGCCTTCTTTTGGACATGCAAATATGTTGTTCATCTTGTAACAATCATGTTAGTATCACCAATAATTTCTAACAACTTGAAATTGTCCGCCACAAAATTCATACCTTCAATTTTTAAGCGAAAATGATAAATAACAAATATCATAGCAAGGAGAAGTGAATACTATACCTGCCCACATACCTTTCGTGGTTCCATTGAAATGCATCATTGAAAACTTACCAAAATTGGATAGAAAAGGTTGCTCATCTTCTGTAGTCTTCCTGAGAGATATTGTTGGGGATGACAATCAGGGCCCATCCTAGGAGAAGAGAAACCAATTAGCTCAATGCCAGTAAAGGAACTCTCTGTATGACACCAGGAACCATCCTCGATTCTAGGAAGGCACGATTGAAGTGACCCCAAAGCAATCTCATCGGAGACGTGGCTTCCAAAATCTTTAAACTCTATCATAATGGAACAACTGTATATGGCGATCATTTATAATAGCAAGCAAATCAACGTTCTGAGGTGTTTCATCATCAAATGTACTTGCAAAAGGATTGATCCAATCTTCATGATTGATACAAAGAGGAGAAGGAACAATCATATCTTCGTTAACCAGGCTTTCAATAATCATGTCTTCAATATCTTTCCTTAGTAAGACTTTTCCATCTAGCTTTAAATCTATATAATAATCTGGCTTGGGTTGATCCATACTAACTTCTTCCTCTTCTATGATTTGCAAGAGGATATAATTTTTTGAAATATGTGTAGCTAGGAGGCTTGGAAACAATACTGCATGGTCTTGAAGAATCATATATCGGCGGACCAGTGAACTTCCATTATTCTTCATCTTCAAGGATCTTGCCATTTTCTCCAAGAGGCCTGATTTATCATAAGAAACTGTAACATGATGATAAGGGGAACTCACCATTTTCTTATGTTCTTCAATTTCTTCAACTATGGCTTCTTGGTCTTCATTCCTTGCATCGCGATCATATTCATCTTCAAAAGAAGCTTCCCCTTCAGCCATATCAACAAGATCATGAACAATGGTTTCTTCAAGCAAGCCTTCTGAGGCTTGACCTTCATCATAGATTTCTTTGATAAGGTTTGCTTTATTTCCTTCAAGGATCGAGACAATATGATCATCTTTGCTATGTTCTTCTTTAATATTTTCCTCAAGGACTTGGCCCTCTATCTAGCTTTCTTTCTTGAATTTTTTTTTCATTTCTTCAATGTAGGGCATCCATTTCTCGTGTCTTTCTAGGCACCAATAGCTGCAAAACAATTCTAACATTTTTGCAAAAGAGGATATTGTACCTTTGTCTAGGTCTTTAAACAGAGTAAGGGCCTTGCCTCCCAATTGCAGCACAAATGACTTCATGTAAGCATCTTCATCCTTGATACCGAAATTTGGAGCAAGTGCCAGAAAGCTCCAGACATGGTCAAAGGGACTGTCACCTTGATCACAGAACTCATCCATGAATGTCTTTAGTAATTCATCTGAAATGCCTGATAAATTGAGAGGAGCAAAACGATCTTCCAACTCTGTAGAGGTCAGCTAATCAGAGTCTTCATAGTTCGAAACAATGTCTTCTTCAATTTCTTCATCTCGATCTTGACCATAGATGACCTCATGGATCTTTCCATGTACATTGCTCAAGCACTTCCTCGCATCTTCATCCATATTAGGATCCCACTCTTTGATGAATGCCTTGATCAAGTGTCCAAGTGAAGGAAACTTTTTAGGCGGGAGCCCTTCATACCAATCTCTGATGTTCCAATTCTTCAATAAATCAAGAGATGACACAAATAAATTCATTCTAACATCCTCATGCATTATTTTAAATTCCAGGATAAATGCTCTAAACATCCAAATATGCCCTAGTACTGTATGCTCATATTCATGAAACGTTGGAAAAGGCACTTTTCCATCATCAATATCCAAGTGAGATGTGGATAACTCAGAACGCATGAGAAATCCCATGTATCAAACCAAGGATGGATCCATACTTCATCGAAGGATGCCATATCTCCTTATTAATAGTTGAAGTAGGTTGTTTTCAATAGTACTTCTTTAACTTGTTTTCTTTTGTGGAGTTGCAAGATAAGACCTGCCAAGTTAGTACTCAACCACAATCTTATCAAAATACAAACCAAATACATCCCTCTTAAATTAGTTCTTGTAGAGTACCTCTTCATTTATTTTTCTTCAGTGGAGTTGCCAGCTGAGACCTGCCAGATTAGATCAAACAAATTTCACTAAAGTACAAGACAAGAACATACCTGACTCACATGAAAGATCTTGGATGTAGCACTCGTTGATTGGTGTCACGAGATAAGACTTGTAGGGTTAGTCCTTAAATACAATGTACCTTGAAATATGGACTCACTTTGATTTCTTACCAAATGTTGTTCTTCCCAAGGGTATGAAGGATATGATTCAGAGTAAACCACTTCAAATGTCCTGAAGTGTTCCTCGGCAATGGCGCCAAAAATGTTACCGCTCAAACTAGCAGTCTCGAATTTGCAACACAATGTGATGTGTATGCTAGTGAATGGTAAGCATGGGAGAGAACTAAGCCCAAATGTCACTTTAGCTCATCCTCTCAACTACTTTCAGTAACTCTTAAACCTAGGGGAGAGCCCCCTTGAGATACTTGCAAATACCTATCTACAATCTTTATAGCATAGATCAGTGCCTTATATGGAGTCAATCAATGAATTAAAAAGACAACTTGATCTATTTAGGAGTTAATTCAAACTACTTGTCCAAGATAACAAATATCAATGATTTATAACTCAATTCCATGTTTACCAATGGAATTTAACACAACCCAATGGACATCTCAAAAAAGTGCACCCTCGGGAGGAGATGGAATTTTACTCCAAAATAGTAAAATAAGCTATAATAAGCTGAGAAAAGGCTTCACTTGATGAAGTAGTGAGCCACAGGGTGACATCATGTCCCATTTAACCCCAAAATGATGCTTGTCCCTCAACGCCCTCCCTTCCAGGGCTTGTGGGCTCATATGCTGGAAGGTTGATGTCATAGGCTAGTAGCACTAGAGTAGGGGTTTCTGGATGCTGAAAATAGGTCCAAGTGGATGTAGAAGGTGTGCTAATCGGGGATAACAACCCTTTACAACACACAATCACCTTTGCATAAATAAAACCAAGATGGTCATGTTCCCTAGTGGGTCACCTCCAGAAGCCTCAGAACACCAATGCATGGGCTAGAAGCCCTAAATGGTGGGGACATCCACACACCGAAGGGGCAGTTAGCAAAGCCGCTAAGATAGGTACTTCTAAGAGTGAAACCAAGGGGGCTGGCCATGACCAATCTAGGGGGTAAACAACCCCCAATCCAAATATCCATACAAATAAAACCCACTTTGGCTTTTACAATAATTTTTTTTGACTCCTGGCTCTGAGCTCAACCTCGTTGGAATGTTCTAGCAGCTCTAGTGCGTAACGGTCCCCAAAAGCTTTTCCTAAATGAGGTGAGGAAATTTTTCCTCTACCTTCTCCTTTGAGTACCATTTAGCCTTGCCTGAAAGCTGTCCTTTCAACCCCACTTGCAAGAGTGTCCTAGCATGGTTGTTGTAGACATCTTTTGCAAAACTGTGCCTTATGTTAACTCTTCCTGAGCCTTTGTTGCTAAGTCCTCTACAAAAGGTAAGTTCTGCTTAGGTTCTTGGTCCAACATGGAAGGTGTTGTCGCCTTTCACACACCTGGGGGGGAACGTGGCAGAAATCTTCAAGCCACTCGATGTGTCCTTGGGGGCAAGTCTTGAGTCAAGGCTGTCACCTTGTTCTTGACTCCTCCGTTTAGGCTCAACT
>LPNX010441854.1:232304-284491 GCA_001517045.1 Pseudotsuga menziesii
GAGTGACTGTTTTGCAATTGCCTCTTGGTACGTTTTAAGTTAATATGAAATATGAGTGGATTAAATTAGGCAAGGGGGAACTCCAGATATACCCGAGGGGTACTTGGAGTATGTCCAAAAAATAAACCTTCACGGCTACCTGCAAGGAATGTGTGGGCTGAATGGAGTCTTTGAGACTGTGTTCATAATACACCCGAGGGTGTAATAGAGATCGGCGCCTCGAGGTCACTGTCTAGGAGTTCCCACTTCCTTTGGATATTTTATCGAGGCGTTGGATTTTCGCCTGTTGGTGGTTAATTGGGGAAGGTGAATCCTCATTAATCTAGTCACTCACGTTGCTTTTGATGCAGCTTGACTGATTGGACGAACCGCAGCCAAGTGCAGAGCATACACACCGGAGTCTTTGTAATTTTTAGTAAATTTTAAACGGATTTGTTTTTAGAAAGAAAAACCCTCTAGGAACCTCTTTTGGTCCAAGTGGACCTCAATCGGGGAATCAAGGAGGGGATTGATTTTAGAAAGATTGTTTGCAGAAATTAATGACAAGCAGCAAAAAAGAAGCAAACCACAGGTTTTCTAATTAGTCCTACCATGCATCTCTCTCCCCTTTCGGGTCAATCGGGAAGTCGTGGGGTAAGTAATAAAGTTACTTTGATACTGCAATATGGAATATATGACAAAGTAATCAAAGTATATTATTTTGCATAAATGAAACTAATCTAGAGTGGAAAAATAAGAAAATGCAAAAAACGGAAAAAAAGACGCAAATCCCCCCAGGGGGGATGTGGAATGGGCTCGAAAGAGCCAATTCGGAGAATTTTTTTATTATCAGCGGTTACAATATCAGAGAACTTATATGATTCCTCTTGTTTCTTATACAAAATGAAACCAAGATCTTACAAAGTGCCAAAATTAAAGATTACAGTCAAAACGGGAGACCCCTGGGGGGATTCGGATGGCCCGAACGTCACTTTCAAACAGCAACTTCTCCTCTTTCTGTTATACCTGCTAAAAAACAACGAGCTTATTAGAATGAAATATGCCCCAAAACACTTTGAAAGTACCTTTGGGTCCGCCTGCTTCAAACCAAAAAAAAGCTATAAGTTTAAACTAGTTAAAAAGGTAAAAAGGAACCAAGAAAAGTTTTCCTTGGGATCTTGGTTTGCCTTTAGGGCAGCCAATGTGACGTGCACTGATTGCTGGATTTTATCTTTTAAAACAAAAACCAGAAATCTAATGCATGAAAACTACGGATTCTCTTTAAAATGCCATGCAAAAAGGACGATTTCCCTAAAACTAGATCTAGAATGCTTATGAAACTTTTAAGGAGCCAGATCTAGATTATGCGCTTTGAGACAATAGATCTATGTTGAGTTTTACTTTAAGATAATAGATCTAAATAATATCAAAGCTTGTAAACAAAGTAACCAGGTAAAATTTTGATTTTTAGAAGGAGGAAGAGATAGAAAGAGTGTGGGAAGCTTGGGAATGTTGGGCTTTGGAGTCTGCTTTGGTGGAACACCGAGGGACTATGTCCTCCAAAAGATCCTGAAGATGAGGAAGATGCAAACTAGCTCAACCCCTTCTACAAGTGAGATCACCTGCAACTTAGAAATCCTTGCACAAACAGATGGTTAAAACATAGGTGTTGCTGGAAAAAGACCATTAGAAAGCATGCAATTAAACTTAAAATACATGCAACTCCAAGAGATTTGAAACAAGCGAACAGTAAGAGCATAAATCAAACTAGAATGATCTCTTACCCCAATGGGAGGGAGCTCTCCTTCAAGGCCAACAATTAACCAACAAAAGCAAAGATCAATAATACAGATTATACCTCATAAGCACTTGACAATCATCATCCACACATGAAAAGCATTACACCATAGATCTTGCCTCCAAAGCTTTCTTTATTCCAAAATAGTAAACAATACAATAACAATAGCTCTTCAATCCAGCTCTCACGAGCTTGGAAGAGGAAAACTGAGCTTTATTTATAACAAAAAATGGAAATCTAGCCCGGGGGGGCACGATTCCCATGGAGAAAGAGACTGCAGCTGTATGTGGAGTCAATCTGAGCTTGATCTAAGTCTCACTGGGTCTGATCTGAGTCTCATTGAGTGCAGCTGTCAATCGGAGAGTTGATCGGATTGACACCTCAACTTGTTAACTGAAATATCCACCAAAACTCATCCAGATGGGCCCACACGTGTGGAGGAGAGAGAGAGGGCGCAATTCCCAAGATTGCATGCTGTGGTGCACTCCCAGTTCAGCGCAGATCACCTCCTCCTGTCAAGGAATGGTCAGCTCCAGTCAATCTCAAGCCGATGAGATTGATTTCAGTCAAATCGGAGCAAATCCCATTGATTTAGGATTTGGGATTTTCTCCATTATTTAATTAATTTATCAATTAAAATAATCAATATTTGATTTTTTGGGTTTTCTGACTTGAGTGATGGGAAAATCACTCAAAACTTAGGAAAAGTGGGTTTATGGGTTTACATGGTGCTCTGAGTTTGAAAATGAGCACCCCCATGACTGAAACTGATTTCTGAGCCCACTTTTATTACAAAACCAATTTTTCCATTTAGACTATTAAAAAATAGCCTAAGTTTTGGAAAAATTAAAACTTAAAAAATTAACAAAAATTAAAACCTAGGGGGACTTAGACATGTTCATATGACTCGACCATAATGCCTAACATGTTTATAAATTGGCACATAGACTCTAATAACCTCAATAGGCCTAAATGCCAAGCCGACCACCCCAACTTTGGAGGTATTGAGTGAAAAACTCAGAAATTATCAGTCGTTTATTCAACAACCAATAATAACCAAGGGAAAAAACACCCTGGGCTGATCGGATTGACAAATAAAGTCTAAGAGACCGAGTCTTTTACAGACACTATCATGCTAGAACATTTTATTACAACTCCCCTATGGGGTATGAACATGTGATATAGTACAACAAGCACTTCCCAGAAGCAATTCTGAAGATCTTCTGAAGTCCAAACAAATCATCTTTGTCCAGTTCACCGGGCTCACTTGATAAAAACCACTAAGTACAACTTAGGTGGTAACAGAAGGTTCATAGAGTTTATGATTTTACACCTTCACTACTGAGTAAATGTGCATATATGGGGGTAGACTGAGTTTGCAGGCATTACTTCCTACCTTTTTCAACACTTCAAAAGGACCATACCATAATGCCTAAATCTTTATAGCAGGACCTTGCAGTCTTTCCTTATTCAAATGCAACCAAAATGTGTCTCCAACCTTGAATGCTTTTTCAACCTTGTGTTGGTCGTGTCTTGCCTAGTACTTTTCTTATGACCTTTTTAGTGCTTCTTGTACTTGTAAATGGATCTGCCTAATCTTATCAATGAATTTTTCAGCTGTTAATGCTTGATTGATGGTGTCTTCCCTCACTCCCCCTTGTTATCCATAGATAACATCTAGAGGTGAAGGTGGTAGGGTACCCAAAACAAGTTTCAAAAGGGGAGTGTGGACTGCTTTGCTATAAAACTGCTGGATATAATTCATTTTTCATCCCAAGTCTTCAAATGCTTTTGATTGTAACCCCTCAAAAGATGCACCAAAGTCTTGTTGACTACTTTACCCATCTATTTGTGGATGGAATGTTGTAGGTCTTTTCAACTTGATGTCCATTTTCTCCCAAAGTGTAGTACAAAATGTACTTAGAAATCTAGGATCCTGGCCTAAGATGACGCTCCTTGGTATCCCAAAGTGCACCCAAAACTTTTCAAATAACATGCTTGTTGTTTCTTGTCATTTTCTTTTTACAAGGCATAAGAATGCACATCTTGCTGAATATGTTAACTACCACAAATAAATAATCATGTCCCTTCCTAGTGTTTGGCATACCGACCACAAAATTCATGGAGATGCTCTCCCATGGTCTTATAGGAATAGGTAAGTGATGGTATAGACCTTGCTTCCTATTACTAGGCTTACTTGTACAACAAATTATGCATCCTCTAACAAACCAAGCTCCATCTTCTTGCATTCTAGGCCAATAAACATATCTTTGTAAGTTGGCAATTGTTTTCCCAACACGAAAATGTCATTCAACTTGCTGTGAACCTCTCTCAAGAGTTGCAATCTCTCACCTTTGGGAACCCAGAGCTTGTCCATCTTGTAGATTAACCCATCTTGGAGATGATAGTCAGCCTTGCTGTCACCTTCTTCTACATGGAATTGACCTTGTAGTTGCTAAATACAACCTCAAAGTCCTCATCTTTTGTGTATTCCTCCTTGTATTCATCATGGGTAAAAGGCTCCATATGCATAAGAGTTACCAAAGTTGTGATCTTGGCTATAGGTGGCTTTGAGAGCATGTCTTCCTATCTTGTTTGTACTGTCTTGAGAGCATGTCTTCCCAACTTGTATTTGATGAGTAACTGGAATTTTTGTAAGAATCCCATTTATTTGTAGTGTCGTGTTTGTTGTAGCTTACTCTGGGCCTGCAAATATTGCAACGGTTGGTGATTATTATGAATGATGGTCTCCTTGCCCACAAGATAGTGCTTCTACTTCTTAATAGCTTGAACCAAGGCATAGAGTTCCTTATCATATGTAGGGTAGTTCAGGACACCACCATGAAACATTTTAGAATGATAGCATAATAGCCTCCCTCTTTGTATCAAATCCACTGCCATAGCATACCCACTTGCGTTTGTCTCCAATTTGAAAGGCTTTCCAAGTTAGGCAATGCGAGAATTGGTGCCTGATTGATCTTTCGCTTGAGCTCTTCAATGGCTTTCTGTTGATTCCTTGCCCACTGGAACACCTTGCTGTTGGTTGTTATTGAATGGAAAGGTGCAACCATATCTGATAAGGAAGCTATATACTTTCAAAAGTATTGTGTTGCCCTCGAAAAGCTCGTAAGTTCCCTGACATTTGTAGGAGTAGGCCACTTAGTGATGGCCTCCATCTTTGCAAGATCAATCTTAAATTCTCCTCCACCAATCACATACCCTAAATACGCTAAAGATTTTTGAGCAAATTCACATTTTTTTGATGCTTTTTCAAAGTCTCCAACACTGCTCGAGATGTGAGATATGCTCTTCGCAGGTAGCACAATAAACCAATATATCATCCAAATACACTATCATAAATGAATCTTGCAATATATCATTCATTAAACACATAAATGTAGCTAGTGCATTACAGAAACCAGAAGGCATTACTAACCATTCATATAGACTTTGCCTAGTCTTGAAGGCGGTCTTCTACGTGTCTTCTTCTTTCACTCGTACTTGGTGATTTTTTGATTTGAGATCCAACTTGGTGAAATACTTGGCATGCTGCAACTGATCTAGCAAATCATTGATCCTGGGCAGAGGGTGTCGATTCTTGAGGGTGTTCTTATATAGAGCTCTATAGTCAATACACATTCTCCAAGTCCCATCCTTCTTGGGTATTATGATAATAGGTGACCCACAAGGAGAGGTGCTTAGTCAGATTACTCCCAGATCCATCAATTGGTGCAACTGCTTCTTCACTTCTTTTGCTTCCAGAATAGATCGTTTACATAGTGTGATGTTCGACAATTCGAGAATCTAGCAGTTGTTGTATCTCATGCTACACTTCTCTCTTAGGAGGTAGCCCTCTAGGCTCCCAGAACACTTCTCTGTATGCTTGCAAAAGGTTATCCAATTGGTGTTTTTTCTCTTGGTACATCCCTCCAGGGATGCCTTTACTTTTACTGATTCACCTTCTTGTTGATTATTTCTGAAGAAAAACAATACAAACTTTCTACTTGAATTGATTAGCTTTTTCGCTTGGTTGGCACTTACCGGAGAGATCTTTGATTTACCTTTGTGCTTTTTGATGATGATAGATTTCCCATCCTTTATCAAACAACAGTGGTTTGCTCTCCTCATGAAGATCACATCTCTCTTATACATGTAGGGGCTTCCAAACATTACACCACAAACATCAAGGGCACTACGACTACCTCCTCTTCATCAATATAATATGCACTTAAGGAAAATCTTTGCACTGTTTTGTGACTCTAAGCTCTATATCCTTATTTACCCATCCCAATGGATAGGGGCTAGGGTGATCATGTACTTCCAATCCAAGCTTGCTTACCAAATCTTTTGCTATGAGATTTGCCTATGAACTGGAATCAAATAGAGTATTTACCTTGGTCTTCTTGATCTAGATCTTGATATGGAAGAGTTTTGTCATCCCCTTCTCTTCTTTGTGATGAAGGCTACTTAGATTCACTTCCTTCTACATTGAAATGTAGACAATCTTCTCATCCACATCAGAGCCGCTCTCTACCTCTTTGGTTGAATTCGTGGCCAAAAGGTTTTCTTCTTAGCATCCTTCTTGCGGTTCTTAGTGTTCAACTCTGGATGTAGCTTCCAACACTTTTTTTTAGTGTTACCATCGATGGTACAATGGTTCTAGTGGTTTTTTGGATCCTTATATTGATGTGTCATGGATGTAGTCTTCTTATCTTTTCCATTCCACTTCTTCTTCCCCTCCTCGGTAGTGTCTTGGTTCTCTTTCTGTTCAGAACAGTTTGGTTGTTCTTTCTTGTGGCCTATATTTTCCAAGTACTACGCTTGCACATAGGCCTCATCAATTGTCTTGGGCTTGAAGAGCATCACTTGCTTTCGTAAATGCCTATGTACACCCCCCAAATACTTGAGGAGTACATCAAGATTCTTTGGTTACACACCTAGCATGGCAACCATCTTTCTGAATTCAGTGGTGTATTCTTGCACACTCTTTCCTTGCCTAGTCCTGAAGTAATGCCAATGGATCCACTGATCCTCTACATACCTGATAGGGTAGAACTGTGACTTAATGAGGGTTTAGAAATCCTCCCACTTAGTTACTGGAAGATCAATCTCTAGCCTAAGTGCCTCCATGTGGCTTTCTCACTAGGTTAATGCATGGACATCTAGTTTCAGTCGGGCAAACAAAAATTTTCTTCCCTCATCTATGTTGTGGATATTAAAATAGATGTCTAATTGCTGTAATTGATGATTCAACTTTAACGTATCAATCTCACCTTGCTATGACTTGATATCGACTTTTGCTTCCATCTTAATCAAAGACTAGGAAGGAATATTGATATTGAAACTTCGTTGCTCTTTCTTGGGCTCGTTCCTCGGCTACTTTTCTGGGTTGCCTTTATCTTTCGATTTCTCCTCTAATCCGATCTTTGTGTTAGAGCCTCCAACATTACGTTGTTGGCAGCGAGGAGTAGGAGCGAAGCGAAAAGCGAAATTTTCAAAAGATTTCGAGATGGGAGCATTTCAGGGAGCATTTTTTATATAATATATATATTTTATATATTTGATGCATATATGTCAACAAAACCATGTAGAATGTTGATTTAGTTACAAAAAACATAAAACATTGGATTAAACCATATAACATCAATCAATAAAAACATGGATTAAACCATATAACATCAATCATCTAGTAATTATAACCTTTAACTTATAGCATTGCCATCAAATGCTCAACCATAACATCAACCATTTTCAATATATAACATTTGTCATCACTCATTACACTCATCACTAAAGATGCACTTGTAGCCAAACTATAACATATAACATTGGCCATGCAAGGAAACGATTTACGAAACACATTCAATAGTAATTACCAAACAATCATAATTTGCTAATATGCAGTCAATAGTGCAAAGTTGCGAGCAATGAACTTTAAAGGTAGGTTCAACTTCAAACATCAAACTTAAATTGCCATACAATGTTTTCAAAATGACCATAAGAAATACGAAAGAGTCAATAGTTACAATTTGCAAAGTACTAAAAATTAGAAAAAGACAAGTACTAAAATTTCCTCTTGCCACAGGAAAATTCTAAATGCTTTTCTTGTGATATATGAGCACTGGGAGTAGGAGTCTCCTCATTGTGAGTAGGTGGAAGTGGCCGTGAACCATATCCAATAGCTACACAACCCCCATGCAACATTGGAGGTTGTGAAGCTAGAGGCAAAGCTGGTGCATCTAGAATACTTCTAGTGCATGGGGGTGGCATCTCTACTGCTGCACAATCATCATCACCATCACCCAAAATTTCAGCCTCCAAACGCTCTAAAGCCAAGGATCCATCCTGCAAATTATTCTCCTTCAGGTTTCTCAAGTTATATATGTTCTTTCACTTCTAATGCACTCACAATAATGAGACAACAACCTCAAGTTGTAGTGTACAAAAACCAAGCTTTCTGCCGATTTTCATTAAGGTTGTTTCTTTTCACACTGTGGATGTAGCTAAAGGTGCTCCAACACCTCTCTGCAAAAGAACTCTTAACTACCTACGAAATCTCACTAATGGCCAATTTATGCAACTGTGTGATGGAGGAGCCATACATGTTCCATCACTGGATATGAGCCAATCTATCTTGATCTTTGTTTGCATGCAAATTAGCAAACACTGCTTGTTGACTAAGGTTTTTGTTCAATTCACCATGCAGTATGGCACACTCCTCTTCTTTAGGGATAGGTTGTCTAATGCTAGCATTTACCCATTTTGTACCTTTGGATATGTGTGGAGTTTTTCCCTGAGCCCACTCTCAGGTGCTAGTTTGGCCATAGTATTTTGGTGTATGTATGCTACGGCATTAAGTGGAACATTAAGATTACCCCACCTTTTGAAAACATGCTTGTGAATATGATCATACAAGATGGCATCTTTTGGCTGGACAATATCTTTTATTTGGCCTAGCATGTTATCCATTTGCTCATACACCTCCCTAATTATCGGCTAATTAGTATCTACAATTCGAATCATGTTATAAATGGGCTTGGCAAATTGCAACACATACATAACACTTGCCCAAAATTGACCATCAAGAACAATGTCCTCCACCTCCTAAAAATCATGCTTGTCGGATTGCGGATATAGCCTGTCTTTCAAAATCTGCCATGATTCACTTGATACCATACTAGCCAATGCATCTCTTACCTTCAAAAGGCTCATGAAGGTGAGGTAATAGCTAGCAAATCTAGTCTTTGCAATCTTCAATAGCTCCAACCTTGAGTGATTGCGGAAAATGTGGTGGGCATTACTATGATTGGTAATAAATTTAATCATGTGCTTGCCTTTCTTGTACAATGAACCAATCCATCTATAATCATGGTCCTTCATCTTGATAATGTGATGCATCAAAAGGTTCTATGTGTGAACCAAACACCTGGACCAAAATATGTTGGGGTATCTATCCTCAATGATTGCTCCCGCTGCCTTACAATTAACAACATTATGGGTAATGACTTGGATGACATTGTATGACATTGTATGACCCAATATATTCAATGGTTTTCATTAAGGTTTCTGCAATATTGATGTCGGTCTTGAATCAATCTGAGTAGTCATGGGATGAAAGGAAGATTGCACCACTAGTAGACACCCCAAGAACATTTATCAATGGCTTGCCTTCACATTTGTCCAACCATCAGATACAATGGATACCCCATATTCATTCCAAGCATTTGTGAATTGGCCCAAAGAATTTTGGATCTTGGCTTTTTCCTTGTCAAGTCCCATGGTTCTAGCTTTGTCATACCTGTGGTTCCTGTTCCTTTAGTGGCACAACGGATGGCTTCTACCATTTCATGCCAATAGGGTGAGCGAGGAACATTGAATGGTATGCCATATGCATAGAGAATCCAGAACACTTTCGCATCCATGTCATCCCTACCACCTTGGTCAAGGAAATCTGATATTGTTCTACGCCCTAAATGCATGGGCGAGAATCCACTACCACGGGTGGATGGGGATTGAGCACTGAATGTTCTATGTGAGCTTGAGGTCTCGTGTTCAATCTTTGTTTTTTTGGATATGTATTGTGCTTCCTCGTCTTCCCTCTTGTATTTGGTTTTGTCTTTTGTTGGCACTTCCATATAGATTTTGATTCCTATAGTCCTCTTTTCGTCCCATGGCATAGCCCCACATAAATGTATTTTTACATGGGTACATGAACCTATGTAAGTTATTCTACAATGGGGGCATACAAATTTAGTGGTTCCACCCCCTTTCCCTCTTCGAAGCTTTGTGACACATTTCCACAAGGGTGTTGGGTTCTCTTTGTTTTTTTCCCATCACCACCATCAATATCATTTTCCTCCTCCTCCTCCTCCTCTTCCTCCTCTCCATGATATGTGCCACTACCCACTTCTTCATCCTCTTCATCACTTCGCCTTCGGTTTCCAAGCACCACCATCATAATAAAATATGGAACCAAAAGGACAAACCACATTCACATACCCATCTTGCTTGTAGAGAATAACCGTTTGCCTGCAATGGAAAGAGGGAGAAGGAATTGGAAAGAGTAGGAGAAGAAAACATGCAAGCATTCAATTTTCAAGCCATAAAAATATACAAGTTTATATGGGGAAAAACAAGAATGATATTAGGGCCTACTTCATTGGCTCTCAAATGGTGGTTGAATCCTATGGCAACCTTCAATCTCCCCTCCAAGCTCTCACAAATGGTAGCATTTAATCTCCCTTCCAAGCTTTCCAAGCTCCTCGCCAAATCTCCAAATGCACTCCAAGCTCCACAAACCCTTGCAAGTATGAATGAAATGTCAAGATTGAGGAGAAAATAAGTGGGGGAGTGCTTTTTAGCCCAAGCAAACTCCCTTAAAAAGAGAAAAAATGGATGCCCATCTTCAAGCTGCAGGTTTGATAGGGAGCAATGGGAGCGACCTCGGGAGTGAATTAGGGAGCGAACGAGAGCGCTAAGGGAGCAATTGCTTTCAAGAGCTCCCCTGCAGAGGCAAAGAGCGAATTTAAATGACTAGGAGCGCACTTCCCAAAAAAAACACGCTTATTAGGTGCTTCCTCAACTATCTACTCGGAAGCAAGCTTCGGAAGTGAGGGTGGGGAGGGGGGGCAAGCGCTCCCACGTAGCGTAGCTCCAACAACATCGAAATATCCAAACTTGCTCTCTAAAACTGCCTTGAGGATTGACATGTTGTGTGCGATATTGAAAACTTGTATTTCTAGCGTTGTAAGTTGCTTGTATTCCTTCGCCACTCCTTCATGAGATTCATCAACCATTGCTAGGGTTTGAAGACTTTTTCTTTATTTCACCACTAGATCCTACAATTTCCCTAAAACCCTTAAAGAAAAACTGCTTTGATAATATGATCCGTAAATTATATTGGATATCTCACTGGAACAGTTAGTCACAACAAATCTTACAACTTAATTCTTTTTATTAGCTTATTTTCATTGAATGCTCAATAAGTTAGAACCGAAAGAAAAATAACTAGAGCAAGGAAATACACTATCCACACAATAACACAAGATATACCCTAGGAAAACCCAATTAGAAAGGAGGACTACACCTTGCCCTTGTATATAGAATGCAAATACAAAGGAATGGGTACTCTCTATGGAGGTACCTATGACTGTTGCCAAAATGGCTACTACAAGAAGTCCTACTTGCTCTATTTTGCTCTAATATCCACTCCTACGTCATTGCTCAATTATGGAACAATACCATAACATGATAATAATGTAACCCCTTATCCTAATGACCCCGTATTTAACATATAGCCCAATAAACGCCTAGGGTTAGTTCTAGGGGTTTTGCATGCCCCAACTCTCGATTAGGGTTAGGGTTCTGGACATTCTAGAATGTTCTTGAAAAAAGTCCACACGTGACTAGCTCCGCATGTTGTGAGATATGAGAGTTGACGAGGAATCCATTCAATACCTTGGTGGTCAACTGGATAGGTTAATTTGCAGGAGACATAACTTCATATGGACACTGTTTGAGGCAATTCTTGGACTGTTGTAAAGATCTCAAAGTGTAGAATCACTTTGAGGAGCATTGCATAAGCAATACATTGTTGACTCCAAAAAACATTGTTTAGATCCTCAAACAAACCTCAGAAGGTTTTGGACCCCAAATATGCAAAGTGAGACTTGCCCCTAAAATGGGCCCTACAAACCAATTCATCGAATCTCTCCATCTAGTGAGCACCAAAATAGATGACAAATTATATATTGACCCATTTTGGATCACTAATGAACCACCATAAAAGATAGTAGTGTTCAACAAAGTCGATCTACGAATCAAAACTCCAATTGCTGCCATAGAAAACCATTTAAGATAAAATTCAATTTAGAGCTTATGTTATCCAATTCATACTCCTCTCGACCCTTTGAGGTTAGCAATGTTGTCCCTTAGGCTAATATCAGGAAACAGATGAATTCTCCCCCGACTCCACTAACAAGTCATGTTACGAAGTTTCCAAAATTCAAGACACTTCCATAGAAATAAAATGTGGGTACAACAACCCCGCCAATGCAATAAAAAGGTTATGTGGATTCGATTTAGGGTATTTATGGCAACAAGACTCTTATAAGATGGGTCGTCATTTGGGAATCATACAAGCTGAACGGTTTTGCAATACTCTGCACCAAACAGTTTGGCAATGTAATTTCAGTGGAGAATGATGAACAACCCAAATAAACTAAGGAAAATTAGGTCAGCTTGAGGCCTTGATGGTGAATTCATTAAATCTGAGCTTGAGTAAAACAAAGATTGCAAATGGAGGGTGGCAAGGGCAACGTTGTTTTTCATGCCTCTGTGTACATATCAACTCTCTAACAATGTCTTGGAGGCAAACTGGAGGACTGAGAATTTAAATAAAATCATTATATTGGGTAACAATTTTAGGGATCACACGTTGCTTTAGGAAGATTTTAATTCACTTAAGCCTAATTATAACAATTTTAGGGATCACGAGTTACTTCATGAAGATCTTAATTCACATAACCCTGATGATAACAGTTTTAGCAATCATGAGTTACTTCATGAAGATCTTAATTTACTTTACCCCGATGATGGGCATATTTTAGCGATTAAAAAGAATAACCATGTGGTTGAGATGCTTGTTCCAAAAACATGTCGGATTGTTCCACCACCTTTTACAGTGCACCCACCTTATCGATGGTCTCATATGATGTATGTTTCGATTGATGATTGTCAACCCATGTGGAAGCGTACATTTTTATTTTTAATTTGGCATTTCTTTGTTGTATATGCTTCAGTAGATCTCAATCTTCTATTGTCGCAGCATGAGAATGAGAATATGGGCACAATAATTGATGATACTTCTCCTTCTTCCATGGTTATTGTGATTTGTCCAATTGATGTATTGAAAGTCACAATCGGATTTATGCCTGAAAAACAAAACGAGCACTAAGAAGAATATTTATCAAGTATGGGCAATATGTATATTCTGACATCCTCTGCTCAACAATCTACCCACATTCTTTTCGACCGTGAGAATTAACAGAACGATCAATCCACAAGACAAGGAAGAGGGTCTATCTAATGTATCTTTGGATCTATAGAAGACATGGTTTTTTATTTTATTTTGAAGTAGAAAAATGAGCAATAAAAACAACTTTTTAATTTTATGAAAAAGCGTCATCATCATGGATATAAAAAACAAGATGGCGGTGCTTTTCAGTTGTTCTTTTTAAAACAAGATGGCGGTGCATTTCAGTTGTTCTTTTTAAATCTTCTGTTTGGTGTGCTAGTCTATGGCTTATCGAGATGTTTTTTTGTGGAATATGACATTGGGAAAAACTGAGGAAAGTAGAGGACGAAACATTTTAAAGAAGGCGCCAATAGATTTTAGAGTCTAGGGAAAACTATTAGCAACGCTTCGAGGACAAAGCATTTTTTAGAAGGCGACAATGTTATATATATAAATATATATAACAAATAGTAAATAATAACTAAATAAATAAAAAGAAAATTATTATTATGTGGATTAAAAGACATGCCCCTTAATGTGAAAGGGCACAAATATACCTTTAATTGGGTTTTAATTGTAATTGTAACCATCGTCTTATATTTTATCAATTATACATTTTATATATTTATATATTTTTTCATAAGTTTCTGTGTTTCTGTTACAGTGTCGAGAGGGTTATCTCAGAAAGAGAGAATGGACTATGAGGATACTTTTTGCTCCCGTCACTAGGTACACTGCCAATAGAGAAGTTATGTCTTTAGTTTCATTTATGCGATGGAAGATAAATTAGATAGATGTGAAGACAACTTTCCTCACTGGAATAACCGAGGAAGAATTGTACACAGAGTAGCATCAAGGCTTTGAAGTAAGTGGGAAGGAGTACCATGTTTACAGGTTGAAAAATACCTTGTATGGACTCATCAAGCACCAAGAGCATGTTTTCCAAGATAGATATTTAAAGAGTGTGGACTTCAGCAAAAGTGAAGCATATCCTAATTTATATTATTTGTTGGGATTCATTGAACTACTTATTTTGGTGTTGTATGTAAATGACTTGTTTCTTACAGGGTGCAAAGAAGGTCATCGTAGGGTGCAAAGCAGAGATGATACCTGAGTTTGAGATGAAGGACATTGGCAAGATGGATTACTTCTTGGGTTTGGAGGTTCGACATAGACTAGGGAAGATATTCCTTAGGTAGGGTAATTTGTAGTTGAGATGCTAAAAAGGTTTCGAATGGAGGACTGCAAACCTATGGCCACACCTATGATCACTAATGTGAAGAAGTCCCCCATCTTGTTGGGCCATTTGGGCCCTAGGTTGGTGTCCAGTAGTTCTTGGGGTGGGTCCATGAAGACACTGTTATCACGAATCATGTAGTTGCCCCTTGGATTGATCCCATTTAGGATGACAGAGGGGAAGGCAACCAAAGTCATGACCTACGGATACCCAAGCCCAAGTGACAAAGGTGAGACCCGGACCTATCCTAGAAGGAAAGACCTAAAGCTAAATCACCAGATCAAACTAGAAACTAGAATACGTAAGGTGAAAGCTGTAAACCCTAGATTTAAGGATGAAGCCACAATTTAAGAAGTACTTGAGTAAAGGGTGGTTACGGATGTTTGAAATGTTACTCAAGTTAATTTGCTTGGTGACTTGTGGAATTAATTAACAGATCTAGGATTTGTGTGTTAATTCAAACAATCAAACTCGAAACCCTGGGGGATTTAAGGGTAAAATTGGGGAAATACCCTAGGTTAAGTTTGACGGGGAATTAGGGATTCTAACACACTTGATTTGATGCTTGGATGACAAGTCTAATAGTATGCAAGATCCAAACAAAACCAAAAACATAACTCATAAAATTACTGACAGGACAAGGAGGGCGTTTTTCCGAAGGGATCAGTGGCACTTATGTATGGGCAAATGGAGTTTGATGGTGACGCCTATGAGGGAGACTAGGCTTTGGATGAATGTCGTCAAAACCCAGATCACCAAATTTTGAGATTCCAAGTGCAATATGCCCTGATGAATTTTCCTACTTTCTACAATAGGTTTTTTCAGTAAAATGGAGAGAAAGAGGATGAGAAACTTACTTGGAATTTGCAGATACCTTCTTGGATGATGAGAATTGCCCCCTCATAGATCTAATGGGAAATCCGGACAAGTTCTTGATTGTATTCCTTTGCTAAGTGACCCAAGCGTCCTCCTTTTCTGCCACACAAAGGGAAAACCAGTAAGTGAAACAAGAAAGATCGGGATCTGCAAAAGTAGAAGCAACTAACACAGAAATGAAGAGTCATAAAGAAGTAATCACTCCCTGTCGGAATCAATCCGAAGTAAGACGTCAGGGCAAGCCCCCCCACCAATGCGCCTTCTCCTCAAATCGCCTCTTACACCTGCAAAATGAATTGGATACAACAAGTACAAGAAACTATGCCAAGATATCCTCAGTGCAAGACAAAGACAATTTCAATCATCATCAGGTTCATTTATCCACAAAGACATAAGCGTTGAATTCCAGAAAAATCTCTTTATTCAGAAGCTTCAATGGCAGATCTCATGGTTTACAATTGGAGGGGGGGGGGGTTCTCGTCTTTATATAGCTTTTGAGAGACACAAACCCTAACTTAATTTTACATCCAACGGTTGAGATTATAACATCATCAATGGTGGAGATCACTTTTACATGGATCAACTTGACCGGGGGCACACTTTTTGCCCAATAATGCGTTGTCTAAGTGAAAATTTGAAAATACATCATAACATAAAATATAACATTATAATTCATCGAGGGGGTTGTCTTAGGGGATCAATTCTCCCTAGGCCCCATTACAATATCAAAACATAAGATATAACAATGATATACATCACATAACCAAGGTGAGGGGCGCCCTTGGGGGACGTCTTCACCAAATGAGCCAAATAAATAATCCCGAACATCCTGATGACTGAAACTGGAGTGTAAGTGTCCTGAAAGTCATAATACATCATCTAGATAAATTTCCCTGCCATTTCCTTGACCACACAAGCCAAATTGATTTTCTCAGTGATTTCCTAGTTCATTTTTTGATGGTACATCCCCTAAAAATCATAAAAATCATCATAACTTTATTCACGCTAAGAACTGGGGCAAACTAACTGCACAGAGTATCTGGAGACATAGTAGAATGGTACAAGTGACTACTCATACCCCATGGAGCACTGTGGCGCCCTAGGAGAACCAAAATAACTGTCATCTGTAATAAAAATTATGATCTGGGCAATAATAAAGTGATAATAATCACTGATCATGCAATTTGAGGCCAAACTCTGAAAACTGCAACTACAGTATTGGTCATGGGCATGTCTGGAGCAAATGTAAGCATTGTCAAATTTTTAGCCACTGTCTTGGGAACTGTGCTTGACTTGGTCAACTGGGTTGACCAGGTCAAAATACCTAAACTGAAGGTGAGATGCTGAACTAAGTTGAACCTACATGCATCCAAGGTAAGAACTGCTCCAAGATGTATATAAAAACCCAACTTAAATCAGGTCATTCAAAGTCATGGTGACAATAATAATAACAATAACAACCAATAAGATATACCTGTGTTTTGAGTAATCATTGAATCTTTTGGAAGTCTCTTGTATATGCCATACTTACAAAGTTTCAACAATTTGTTAATGTTGGGTGAGGATGGAAAACAAGGCTAAGTAAAGGGTGATGACAAATGTTATCGGAACCGGACCGGTCATCGAACTGGCGAAGCCCAAACTGTGAACCGGACCGGAACCGACAAAAAACCGGGTAAAAAATTCGCTGACTAAAAAATGCATAAAATATTCATATTTTGTAAAAAACATATATATCCATGTGCATACATATGAATCCAGACCATTAATACAGAAATATGCAAAGTTTCTCATATATATAGCAAATATGGGTGCAAATATCCAAAATGGCACCTAGTGCAATACATCTCTGAGGTTCTGAACCAAAGTACATTAACAAAGAGGCTCCAAAGTACATCAGCAAAGTTTTATTTTCTGGTTTTGAAAAAAAAAATTGAGTTTTGTGAAGCCCCAGTCTAGACTGGCCGGTTCGGTCGGTTTTGGCTGGTTTCGTACCCGGTCTGGAAAAAAATCCGTTTTTGATTTTTTTTTGCTGACTGGACCGGCCAACCCTGTAAACCGGTCGGACCGGCCGGTTTTGCCGGTTCCGGTCCGGTTCCGATAACACTGGTGATGACCTCTAGTCGGTTTTGACCACACGAGCTCTCCGAATGATGACAAATACATACAACCAAAACGATATATGCATGATAGATAGCAATAGGGGATGGTGGTGTCTCACAAATGGATAAAGTACTTGGGCTTGTTTCCTTTAGGCTGTAGCAAGTTTCCATATAACAGATTTAACAAATTGGAACACTAGCCAACCTTCAAAGGCAGGTGCCCTGGAGAGCCTTCTGGGCTTCTAGAAAATGACAAAGACATAACCTTTTGAAGGCTAATCTCACCCTGTTGCCCTATAGGGGAAAATGAGCCAAACATTATACAAGGAATGAGTGCTCATCCTTTGACCATTGACTTTTTCAAACAACTTTTAATTTTACATAGGATAATAGCCAACCTCCAAAGGCAGGTGCCTTGGAAAGCCTTATGGGCTCCAGTAAATGACTAAGGTCTAGCCCAACTGCCAGCAAGCATCCATAGCCCCGATGGGTTTTCCTCACCCTGTTGCCCTTGTGGGGGGAAAATGAACCTAACATTATATAAGGAATGAGTGCTCATCCTTTGGTCACTGACTAATTTATAACATTCATACTTTGCATCATTTAGATATAACATTTATGCGTTCCGATGCTTTAGTCTCTAAAGACACTGTTTGGTGGAGCACTTGTTTTGAGGACTAAAGGAAAACCATCTGGTGAACTTGGCCACATTGACCAAGCCACATACTTCATAGCCAAAGACACATAAAACATGGAGTCTTTCATGCATAGGGGTCAATATGGGGAAAAGATCTCCAATCTCACGAGTCTCAATCAACCTAGGTCATGGGAGGAAAACAATTATGGATGAACTGAATGGATGGGGACAAATGACACATGAAACTAGCATATCACTAGGGTTTGAAATTTGTGTAAATCATGTTATAAGCAATAGTCATCAACATTAGACTCTTTAATCATTCCCAACACAAGTTTAAGCGCTAGTATATATGTAATATAAGCATAGGTCACCATGATCATCCTAACATAACAAGCTTAGGTGTTTAACATACATCAAAGAGCAAAATCCAACCAAGGAGCCATATACCAGCTCTCGCCATATACTTGTCTCTATCTAATATGCCCATCTGTAACTGTGTACCATATCTGCTACTATGCTCGAATGAACTGGGTCACAACTGAAATCATCTCAATGGACAAGGAGATCTCAATCTTGGCAAGGAAATAATCTAAAACTGTTGTTGAGCAAAGGCTCTAAATGGCTCAAAACTCAATGATCCATGCTATAACCCCATCTGAATGTGTAGCTCAAAAAAAATAAAGAGATCAAACTGTATGTTGCATCATGGTAGCCCAACTACAATATATATGTGATAACAGACACATTACCACACTCATATTTTTCTTTGTAGAGGTGATTATGTGTGTAAGGGTTGTCATATTCGATTTAACACACCTCATTTTGTGCACTTGGACCTATTGTTTTGATAGAAAACCCCTCTTGGTCTCCAAACCCATGGTGTCAATCCTTAAAGAAGAAGCCTACATTGTTTAAAAAGGGGGGCGTTGAGGGACAAGCATCTGTTGGGGTTAGTTGGGGTATGACGTCCTCCTTTTGGCTCACTTTGCACTTGGTGGAGCCTAATTGCACATTTTTATTCTTATTTTATGTCATTGTATGATTTAGTCCCCAAGTTTGTGGGTGCAGTAACCTAAAATTTTATATTTTGTCAATAACTTGTAGGCCCAAATTTGTAAAAGGTTGAGGGTTGTATCACATAAATAAGACATCCTCACCTCATTTGTAAATCATGGACAAGGGTTCAAATTATGTATTCTCTTATCTTTCTCTTGGTTTATTGGAGCATTTGAAGCTGGGTGCACTTCTCTTTGGATGTCTTTTTCTCTTGCATGAAGGATGAATGGAAGGATTTCTAGGGTTTGATAGTCACATGCGAAGTGGATGCTAAGAATAGTTGTAATAACTCGTGCTCAAGGGTGACCTAAAGTGCTTCTCCTTGTTAATTCTTGATTAATGTTGGTAAGTTTATCTCCTAACCCTAGTTTAACGTCATTCTTGAAGTGCTTTGGATTGAGGTAGGGTTTGTTTGCTAGCATTTTGTCTACTTGCTTGAGGAGACCTTCCTACCAAGGAGCTCTCCATTGTTCTATTGTGTCTTGGAATTATCTATTTGCAATAATTAGGGTTTCACTACCAAAACCTACCCTAATTAGGGTTTCACTACCTAACCCTAGAGGTTGCTAGCTTTGCCCTAGTTGCAAGTAGTGGAAACCATCATTAGAGGAAGGGATGTTAGCCTCGATTTCTCATAGTGCTAGGGTTTGAGACAAGAATCTAATACCCTATCCTTCAACTTTCTTCTTTTTCATCAAATTTTACAATGTTTTATTTTATTTTATGCACATAAATATTATACAACTGGAAAAAAACCCTAAAAAATCTAAATAAATTCAAAAATCCAAAAAGTAGACATGAATTTGTTTTTTTGGTATACCCTAAAATTTCGCCCTAGGGCTTTAGCCACAAACCATAGAGGGTGTCCTCATTTGAGGAAGTGCATTGGGATTTGTGAAACCCTCGTAATTGGAGAATTGAAGGGTGTTTGGTATTTCCGGCCTACCCTCTTAAGTTCACCCTAGTCCAATTGTTCGTTTTCCCTTGAGGGCGCATATTTTGGAGTCATTTCCTTGGGAAGTGTGACATTGTCTTAGGAGATGTGAAATTGCCTCGAAAGGTGTGATATTATCTAGAATTGTGATAAAGTGAATAACTCCATTTATATATGATTCTTGTGTCTTGATTTGATATTGTTCAACTCCGATAAGGCATTAATCATCGCTATTAAGGTTTTGTGGAAGGTATTTGTGGCTTGTTGGTGGTTGCAGGTACCTTTGACTGGTTAGGGTCTCCCCTTGGGTTTGGAATTACTGGAAGTGTTGAGAGGTTAAATTGTGGTGACATTGGGTTTAACTCTCTCTTGAGCTTACCATTACTAACATTTAGTTTATATATCCTTGATTTGCAAAGTTGTGCTAGTTTGAGCGGTAACATACCCTATGTTGTACAAGCCGTTGATAGGGATCCTTGATCTATTTGGTCAATACTAGACCATATATATGTTTTGTAGAGAACACCTTGTGTCAGTTCATGGCAGAGAAGTAGGAGCCTTGGGTAGTAGAAAAACATGTGCTTAGATACTTGAGGGGCACAAATCTCAATGGAGTATGGTCTGAGATATCTTGGAGACGGTGAAGTGAAGTTGTAGGGGTATACAGACTCAGATTGGTCAGGTAGTGCAACAAATAGGAAGAGCACCTCAAGGTGCTGCTTTAACTTTGGATCAACAATGATATTCTGGTTTAGTAGAAAGTAGAATTCCATGGCTCTTAGCTCAGTAGAGGCATAATAAATGGCAGCCAATATTGTTAACTGTGAGGTCATCTGGCTTTGCAAGTTGCTTGCAGAGTTATTTGATCAGGAGTTGGATCTCACGGTGATATACTTTGGTAATTAGAATTGTATCAAAACTTTTTGAGAATCCAATATTTCAGGATGGGTTCAAACACAGAGATCGGATATCACTTCAAATAAGATAGTGTTGTAAAGGAAAGTTTCCTATGGCTAGGGTTTAAAAGGCCATCAACGTACTGGGGTTGAAAGGTGGATGCAAATGGTTCTGCAAGTAAATATCAACAAGATTCAGAGATTAGAATGGTTCATACCTTGACAAACGAAGGTTGATCCAAGCAGCCCTTCAATCCTCTTCTTGCTCCTCTTGCTCCAAGAGACTTGCAAAATGAACTATACCTTCCTCAAACCAATATGACCACATATAAAACAATTATAATCAAAGAAACATGAAATAATAATCTGATTAACATCATCATATGATCATAAACAGAGATTCAAATACACATTGAACAATTATTTGGGAAGAAGAAGGACATCACATCTTTATTAATTTTGAAAACAAGTACAAATATACCTTCTCTTCAAGTTGGGCACCTCACGAAACCTTGATCCCGTTCTGCTACTTCTCTTCTCCAAGGAACTCGGCCTCCAAGCTTTACAACACAAAGAGAAAGCTTCTAGGGCAAAGGTGTGGGCAAAGAGAGCTCCAATTCCTCCAGCATAACAATGCAAAGGTTCAAGTCCCCTCTCATGGACCTCCCTACCTCTATTTATATGCTTGTGAAGAGATAGGGTCGAAGACAAAGTAGTTACAACTGAAGGAGTCAGTTGCATAACTACCCAAACTACCCGAATTTCAAAAAACGTATTTTTTTGACATTTTCAGGAGGAATACACGGGTTGCGAAGACAATAGTCGCGTATGCAGGGGTATACGCGGGTTTCAATGTAAATAGTCGCGTATTTAGGGCATACGCGAGTATTATATATGACAAGTCGCATACAATACGTGGGTTTCCTTAAGGCAACTCACGTATGCATAAAAAAATCTCATTTTTAGGGTACTTCTGGGCATTTTCAGACTTTGGTGTCTTCTAAAAAGTTTTAGCCGACTCCGATACCTTTCCAACGGTGCAGAGTGTTGTCGCCTGAAATTGGCACGCGAGTGCTGAAAGCCCAAACTGCGGGCGCGTCGGCCCGGTGACAACTCTCTCTTGAGAGGCCAATGTCAGCACACCCCTCTCTCCTCACTTTAGGGTGGCTCTTCTCCAGCTCTAGGGGGGTTTCCTTAAGTTAGGATCGCTAAGGTAGGTGCAGCTGAGGGCAAGGTGATCTGAAGAGGCTGCCTTAGAGAAACACAGGTAGCAAAAAAGGAAAATGAGTCAATTGATGGGTAGGAAGGGAAGGGGGAATCAGTCCTCGAGGGAAGGCCAGTGCCAGTGTCAGTGCCAGAGGGGTGAATGGAGTCAGAAGGGGACTCAGAAAGGCTTTGCGTTTCACAGAAGGGAGACTAGGCTGGTCCGTTCCATAATCAGAGGCCAGGAGAATGGAAGTATAACTGACTATTGTCCATTACACCCAAACCTCCAAGAACATAACGGCGACAAGCAACTTGGCAGCTGCAAATGCTTGCCTAACGTGCTAGATTGTTAGCCCTCTATGCTGGCTTGGTCTACAAGTCATGAAAACACAAAACTACGACAGAGAAACCCAACATGTCCAAAAACTCAACATGATTTTCTTTATTAACTCTGGGGTAAAATCCTCCCAGCCCAAAAATTCCATCCCTTGCAATCAAAGAGCCCTGCTCTTCATAGGCCTAAAAAAGGCTCTCCATGAAAAAAAATAATAAAAATTAAATAAAGTGGACATAAGATCCACTTTTTCTTGCCTAAAATTACTTCTTGACTAATACATTTATTTAAAGTGTAACTAACACTTTGTGCAACCCAGCTAACTGAAACAAAGCCATCGGTTCCCAAACAAACGTGGGAAACCACTGCAGACATAAGTCGAGTTGGTACTTCCACGAGGGCATGGAAACACAACAAATTCACGCCACTGGTTGTGGATAGCTTACGGCTTTGGAATTTCTGAAATAGACTTGACACGTTGCTGAGGAAGTACTGCCTACTCCACGCTCTGTCAGCTGTAAAATAAAAACGCCGATAGCAGAGTTTTGCACTGTCTCATATGCAGATGACGCTAGTGGTAGCTCCATTTCAGCAATCGTGGAAATTGCCCCCAATTAAAGCTAATGGCTGCCAGATGTAACATGAAGGCCGAACCCAGGCTCCACAATTTCACGACTCGGCTGCAAAAAACGTTGATATGCTCCTTTAAATTATCGCTGAGTGCCCACACAGATGTATACACCCAGTCCAAACTTCACACTTGAATCGCTAATGGAAAATTGAGCCGAGCAGATAAAATTGTGGAATTCCCTGTCCACGTGAAGCGACTGCCAATGTAGTGAAATGCTGCATGATTCTGTAGCCGGCTGTCAACAATGGAACGTGTGACTGCTCCAGGCTCCTGCGATTTGGTGAATTGGCTGCCAATGACCCGTGAACTACAAAAATCGCGGTGCTCAAACTCTAAGAAGCTCATGGAAAATTTCACATGACTTGGCTGCCAGCGATTCCAAGTGACTGAATTTCATAATTTGCAATCAGTTGCCTCGATACGGTGATACGGAATCAATTCGCCGCTCCACCTACCGTGATTTTCTCTGCTCGGCTGCCCATGCCGATTTCCTCCAATATCCCAAGACGACAAGTTCACCCGTCATATGGGATGGACACTTCTACCAGACCATAGAATCCTTTAATTCTTGTTCAGCGGCAAAGCAAAATCCTTGCAAGCTGTTACCGTTCAATGTTGAAATGCAAAGGGTATCTCTTGGTCTGTCGAGGAGTAGGATCAAGAGTGGCAAACAAGCGATCTTCAGCGAGAACATCAACTCTGCTTTAAGCGAGTTAGGAGTGTGTTTTTTCCGGCATTTGTATAGCCCACCAAGGATATAACAGGTACAGGAACAGAGGATCGACGGTCTAGCTATTTTCTGTGTTGCTGGCGTACATATTCTTTTATTTTCCTCCCAAACAGTCTTTGCGCTATCATCCATGATGAATTTAATATACAAGGTTGTCATTGCAAATAAATGCAGAGAAGAGTTGCTGAAAAACAATACGTGATGTAGCCAGAACGTTTCCAGAAAAAGAACGTGATCTCCAAACGGCTCAGCTTCATTATAACTCGGATGGCTGAAAATGCGAATACTTTCATCATGATCCCACAGCTGGCATTACAGTGGGCGCTACCGTAGTGACTTGGCAATAAATCCTTCTTTTAATCGAAAACTGATGGTCAATTAGAAGAGCAAATGCTGAACCTTCCCCAGTGCAAGTAACATGATACAAACCAAAGAGAACGCACTTGTTGCAATGAGTTTGTGAAGAATGTCATCGCTCTTTCGGAAAGAGAAGGCTTAGGTAATTGGTGCCAAGGATCCAAAGATAAGATAAGAAGCAAATGCCACAGACTCATTGAACCAGAAATTGTGCCCGACTGTGTCTATGAACTGATCTTGGTGATAGTGATCAAGATCCAGGACATTGTTCAAGATCACAAACCATCCTGCAACCACGTTTGCCAAGCCCATGATAATGACCGTCAATGTTTTCACACCTCCCCGTCAGCTGCAGATGAAAAAACTCCAAGACTGGTAAAACCACCATATACGATAATTTTAGTATGTCCCACTCAGCTGCAATTTTTGTAGCTGGTAGCTGTGCACTTGTACTCCTTGCCAGATCAGAAACTGCAGTAGCCATATTAGATGGTTGAGAGTCATTTATGTCGCCAACTTCAACGACAGTTTGAAAGAATGAAACAGTCATATCATGTGAGATCTCTGTGCTTTGAGAATGCAGAGATGCAAGGTCCTGTTCTTTCACAGATCTCAATAGGCCCACCAAGTTCCTCTTCCATCATCATATAAGATCCTGTGTTTCTTCTGTATTGAGTCATATGCCTCCACAATTCCCTCATAAAATTTGCATGTCAAGAGGCCACCAGACCTTAATCCTATATCCAGTCAATTTTTGATAGTCAATATTTTGTTTCTTGACTTTCCCGGAGCTCTTCTGCAATCCTGAAATACTTTTCTTCTTCAAAGTCTTTCGGGGAGTCCCACTTGGACTCCTTGAACTATCACTCAATGCCTTTGAGGTAGATTTTGTCACATCAATTGACTCCTCCTTTTATGCTTATGCATTTCTTCCCTTGCTTCAGGATTAATGTCCTCTCTCAATACAATTGAAGTTCCAGACGGGCTTTTCTGTGCACTTTTGGATAAACGAAAATTATTGGCATCTAGAATTGATATTTGTGCTGGTGAGACTTTACTCTGTTCTGACTTTGGACTGGAAGATAATTCTGAAGGCTTAAATTCTGCTCCATTGAGACCAGATGGTTCTCCTTCAGCTTTTAGCATGGTCAAACCTTGGGGCCTGCCACCTCTAAGAACTGATTTTTTGCTAGAACCTTTTGAACGTCCTGACTGAGAATGACATAACCCAAACCTTATGAAATCATCTGTGTACTTGCTTGATATGCCTCTCTTTCTCTTGGATGAGATTAACATTTCCATATCACTGCTAACTGGATTATCAACATTACATTTTTCAGGCACATCATCTCTTGTTGTATTCTTAATGAAACTTGACCTGAAGGTTTATTGGATTCTTGACTTTTTGAACCTTTATCTGATTGAATACCATCTGCCCTGAGCAACATGTTTGATGCCTCCTTAATGCAACCTTTTAGAAGATCTGATGCTTCTCTAGGTGTTTGTACTCCAAGATTATTCTGCTTTTTATTTCCTTGCAGTTTGGCACACTGCATCATCTTTCGCAAAGGCACTTCCAAATCATCCTCATTGGTTTCTTTAGCCACATTTTCATCTATATTAATCTTCAACTTTTGGTTTGGAGTTAGCTGAACTGTTTGGTCCATATTTGATACCTTGTAATGCTCAAAAGCATGAGTACCAGCAAGGCCTGCAGTCAAATGTCTTGCATCTGCCTTCGCTAGATTTCTCTTGCACTTCATTTCTCAAAGGGTTCTCTTGCATGTCTTCTTGTATCTTCTTACCTGGTGAAGAATTCCCACTGTTTGTAAAAAATATTCATCACTTTCATGGCAGCTTAGTCACGAAAATCATGATTTTCCTCTTGTGACTGCCATATGCTTGCAGAAGCACAGGCCTCCCATTACGGCCTCTGAAAAACAAACTCCTGCATGCACCACTTGGATTACAGCAATAAAAATCTCTCTTTAAACTGATGCTGGTATAAAAATGGACATACTGCAGCATGCTCCTAAGACCTCTGACAAACTCTAAGAAACACATTACCAATTAGGTGGTAACACAGAGATGAGGTTAAACGGAGTTACAGAACTCAAGATATGGGTCCTCCAATATAGGTGTTTTTTCAGTGACTTTCATAAAGTGTCGTCATGGAAGTGTCGACATGCGATGGAATCATGGGAAAGTGGTCACAGGCAGAGATGTGTCATTTTGAGCTATAACAGATGCCCCCTAATGTATGAGGTTAGAGGGGAAGATGATAGCCGAAATACATTATAAAGGAAACAACTGAGTATGGAAAGAGCAGAGAATCCAAGATCGAAAGGCTCGAACAAAGGTACTTGAAAGAGAGATAAATGTCATAAAAACTGATCTCTGGGACATAGAAGTCCATATACAAAACATTGCCATAAAGATACAGGCGGATCCAACATATGTATAACTGATGAAACTATCATGGTCGTTCAATATGCAAAAAGGCACCATATCAAATCTAAAGGAGTCATGGCCACAAATGAACAAGGTGGATCCATGCTCAATAATCGATCATAGCCACAAAAATACAAGGTGGATCTATGTCTTAGCAAAATGTCATATAAAGTGTGACAAGGTCTTGCGCAACTTGGGCAATAGCAAAAAATTATGATGCTATTGTTGGCCCAAGGTCTTCAATCCAAACCGCCCAAAAAGGTACGAATCCTAACCATGTGAATAAAGGAGTTGAAGTCGAACATGGAGGAAACCGTTTGATTACTGGTCAATAATGAAAACCGTTAACAAACGCGAGGGAAACCACCATTAATGAAAATGGTCCCCAAAGTACCTAGTACATTCTAACAAGTGTGAATACAAGGACTTGAAGTCGAACACTTGAAGAATCCCCAGTGGAGTCGCCAGTTCTGTTATAAAGGAAAGTTTCCTATGGCTAGGGTTTAAGAGGCCATCAACGTACTGGGGTTGAAAGGTGGATGCAAATGGTTATGAAAGTAAATATAAACAAGATTCAAAGATTAGAATGGTTCATACTTTTTGACAAACGAAGGTTGATCCAAGTAGGCCTTCAATCCTCTTCCTGCTCCTTTTGCTCCAAGAGACCTGCAAAACGAATTATACCTTCCTCAAACCAATATGACCACATATAAAACAATTATAATCAAAGAAACATGAAATAATAATCTGGTTAACATCATCATATGATCATAAACAGAGATTCAAATACACATTGAACAATTATTTGGGAAGAAGAAAGACATCACATCTTTATTAATCTTGAAAACAAGTACAAATATACCTTCTCTTCAAGTTGGGCACCTCACGAAACCTTGATCCGGTTCTGCTGTTTCTCTTCTTCAAGGAGCTCAGCCTCCAAGCTTTGCAACACAAGGAGAAAGCATCTAGGGCAAAGGTGTGGGCAAAGAGAGCTCCAATTCCTCCAGCATAACAATGCAAAGGTTCAAGTCCCCTCTCATGGACCTCCCTACCTCTATTTATATGCTTGTGAAGAGATAAGGTCAAAGACAAAGTAGTTACAACTGAAGGAGTCAGTTGCATAACTACCCAAACTACCCGAATTTCAAAAAACGTATTTTTTTGACATTTTCAGGAGGAATACGCGGGTTGCGGAGACAACAGTCGTGTATGCAGGAAGTATACGCGGGTTTCAATGTAAATAGTCGCGTATTTAGGGCACGCGCGAGTATTATATATGACAAGTCGTGTACAATACGCGGGTTTCCTTAAGGCAACTCGCGTATGCATAAAAAAATCTCATTTTTAGGGTACTTCTGGGCAATTTCAGACTTTGGTGTCTTCTGGAAAGTTTTAGCCGACTCCGATACTTTTCCAACAATGCAGAGATGAGGTCAAACGGAGTTACAGAACTCAAGATATGGGTCCTCCAATATAGGTGTTTTTTCAGTGACTTTCATGTAGTGTCGTCATGGAAGTGTCGACATGCGACGGAATCATGGGAAAGTGGTCACAGGCAGAGACTGAGAGATGTGTCATTTTGAGCTATAACAGATAGGATTCAGAAGGGAGCTACAAAGCTCCAATATATTCCCATAGATCAACAAGTAGTTGATATTTAGACAAACTTGGATTGGCCTTGCTAACAAGGAGTGTTGAGAAATGTAGCTTGGACTGGAACTCCTTACATAGGTCTCAATGTGAACATTTAGGAAGCAGTTTGAGACATTTTAAAATTAACCACTTAAGAAAAGTGGACAATAATTCTATTTTATAATTCAATTAGGGAAACTGAAAAATCTTATGTTTTGCAGTTGAGTCTAATAAAGTGTATTTAATACATTAATGATTTAGATTAGATTTAATCTTAGCCCTACATCTCAAGATGAGATTAAGGTTTCAACAAAAGTATAAAGATAGACAAGATATAAAGGTTTAGTCCACTGAACAATTGATAGTGCAAGCAAACAGGAGAGGAGCCAGACTGCAGGAGGGAGGAAGAAGTGTAGGCGGTACAGCAGCAGGCTATACAGCTGTACAGCAGCAGGCCATACAGCCTTACAAAAGGCCATACAACAGTTTCTGTTCTTTTTGCTTTTCCTCAGCAGGCCGTACACCTTTTGTGTTGGTGGCACACTTCAGTTTGGGGTGTTTTTTATGGAATGTACAACTGCTGGTTTAGCAGGCTACAGAGGTCACCTTGTAAGCTTTTTGATCTAAGGAATGAGAAGTTACTTTGAAGGAGAAAACATCTGTGTATGCTTGTATTTCCTTATGCTTCCGTTTTTTACTTTAACAGCTATTGTGTGATTGATGCTATGTTCAGAAATTAATTTTTACGGTCGAATTTATTCTGTAATTGATTTGTTTGATCAAGAACATAATGAAATCAGTCTTGGCAGGAAAGGTGTGGAGGTGTCCTCCTCTGACGTATTCACTGCTTAATGTACAACTCTCCTATCATCTGAGGCTGAAGTAAAGAATCTCTGGATAGATGACTGGTTGGAAGAGCTGGTTTTGGCACAGGGATGCCTCTCTGTCTAGAAAAGGTGACCCACTGTTGGGGGTTGGAGGGAGGTCTGCCTACTGGTGTGGTGTAAACTCTCTCAGATCTAATCTGACAACTCCACAGGGGTCTCGCTGTCGGTGTCCGATTGCCATTTGAGGTTGGACAGATTTGGGGGCTGAAATGGTGCTACTCTCTGCTCGGGTCTTGGTGCACCTGTCATCTGGGAGCACCAGGAAGAAAGATGTAATTCTTTGAGTTGTCTCTGGTTGAATAGGTGGCCGGAGGATGTGATATCTAAAGTCTGAAGGCCTCACCCATATATAATGCCAATCACTGCTAATTTGGATCCTGGAAAAAAGTAGAGAGGGAATTATGAGACTATTTGAACAAGGAGTAGAACCAACCACGCATCACATAATACTGGGGGCTTTTAAATATAAAGTGCTCTTTTGTTTGTGTCTCCTGTCTTTGGCAGATCTGGCATAGTCTATTTTCTGGGATCTGGTGTACTACTCCACCCGAAGCCGATGAGAGAGGAAGCTGGGGATTACTTTTCTTATTAAGTATAAATAATTGCCAGCTTTTGTACCTAATAAAGAGAGCTACAAAGACATGAAAACCATAAATGCACAAATCACAGAGGGTTGGCAATTGTTCATGTTTAGAGCGATTTTATGTGTACTGCTAAGAAATTGCAAGTCACAAAATGACAAAATTGACACATGTTTTCAAAGTGTTGCATTTAAATTATATGCTCCAATATTCTCTAAATAAAATTTGATGCAATTTCAAAACAATGTGTTGTGGATGTTAGTTACTGATTTAATGAACATAACTTTTGCAAGCATCAACAACTGGATAGGACAATGTATAGCTCATCATCTGCCACACATGAGCCCTACTTCCCAGAGGGTCACCCATCCTAGTACTACTCTCGGATGAACATGCTCAACTTTGGAGTTTTATCTTGGATTATCTTTAACCAACTCTCCAAAATACCTGAGGTCTCTGAGCTGGATCAACATTGCATTATTAAGTTGATAAAAGGGTTATTATAATCTCCACCTATTAGAACAAGCTGACCTTGTCTCTAGAGACTGATCAAAACTATTGACCACAGTCCACAATACCCAAACTCTAGTAGAACTATCTCTCAGTAAATCTTTACATCTTGACCTACACCGGCATGACTCATCCAAGGGTGATTAGTTTATAACTCCCAGTCTCAACTTGAATAACATAATCTACCCTGGGCTCAGGCACTTCTGTGGTAGATGAAGATCATGGCACATCTGTGGTATATCACGCTAAGGGTTTCGTAGGATGAGAGGATGCTTAGCCTTGGAATTTGATCTTGAACTCTCTTTATACAAATCTCCAAAATAACCGAGGTCTTGAACTGGATCAACATTGCATTATTAAGGTTGATAGAAGGGTTATCATAATTCCCACCTATGAGAACAAGCTGGCCTTTTTTCTGGAGACTGATCTAAAGTTAAACAATTGACCACAGTCCACAATACCCAATCTCTAGTAGAATTCTCTCTCTGTAAATCTTCACACCTTGACCTGCACCAGCATGACTCATCTAAGGGTGATCAGTTTATCACTCCCAGTCTCAACTTGAAGAACATAGTCTACCCTAGGCACAGGCACTTCTGTGGTATATGACACTAAAGGGTTTGGTGGGTCAACAGACATGTATTGACCATTGTATGTTTTCCTGAAGGTCGGGTTGCAGTTTTGACCAGAGTTCTCTTTAATTCATTTTTTACATCTTTTGTAGATTCCTATTATTAACTGCAATGGTTATGCTACTTGAAGAACACAGTCTACTGCAATGGTTATGATCAGTTTATCACTCCCAGGCTCAACTTGAAGACCATAGTCTACTGCAATGGTTATGATCAGTTTATCACTCCCAGTCTCAACTTGAAGAACATAGTCTACCCTAGGCACAAGTACTTGTGTGCGTAGTGGAAAAAATCGCGATTTTTTCTGGCTGCCGATTTTTCAGACCGAAAAAATCATGATTTTTTCAAAAAATCTGACATCGTGAAAAATTGGCAAACATCAGGAAAAAATTGGGAAAAAATCGAGAAAGATCGGGAAAAATCGGGGAGAATCGGCAAATAGGGGAAAAAATCGCTAAGCAAATTTTGACACTATTGAAGTATAAAATTTGCATTTTTTAATGCTTGCTGCGATTTGCCGATTTTTGCCAATTTTTTCGCTGATGTTGCCGAGAAGATGTTTTCTGGACCCGCGTCGATTTTTTGCTGATGCCGATTTTTTCCACTATGCTTGTGTGGTATATGACACTAAAGGGTTTGGTAGGTCAACAGACATGTATTGACCATTGTATGTTTTCCTGAAGGCTGGGTAGCAGTTTTGACCTGAGTTCTCTTTAATTTATTTTTTACATCTTTTGTAGATTTCTATTATTAACTGCAATGGTTATGCTATCTATCCTCATTTCCTTATGTGGTACTGATTATTTTACTGGATTTGGATTTCAAATATGAAACAGGGATCTGTCTTTAGGCAAAATAAGATTCTAGAATACATATATGTCATGCCTTTTCAAAAGCTTGCATGGCAGTAAGATATTTATTCTACTATTTCAAAATGAGACTCAACTTCGAGGACCTTTTCGGTCTAAAATGACTTTCTGGTTTTGTTAAAAAGCTGTAGCATCTCACCCTTTTTTTGGCATGCAACTATCCTTGTGAGGGTCCCTCTTGAAAGTTGAATATGCCATGTAAATATATTGAATTCTTTCATGCACCTTATGTTTTCATTCATCCTTCTTAGCTCCTTTATATGTGACATGCATTGCATTTTGGAATCCATAGATTAGGTTCCTGATTCCTTCCCATAGGCTTGATAGATTGTAATCTATGACTGATGTAGGATCACTCACTCTCTCACAATTAAAAGATCCAATTGCCATCAAATGATAGCAGTGTTCCATTTCCAGTTAACACATGGTCAAATCCTGCAATAAAATGAAGAGATCTCCTAGTTTAGGAGTGCCCTGAGGCCTTTTTTCAGGTTCTTACTTTTTCCTTTGATACTAATGAGTGCTCACTATAAGAAGGAAGTCGAGGACCACTTTACAGGAAGAATATATTAAAATATCGGTTATACTCATAAGGTTGAAGATCTATGCTTTTCCTTTGGAATTTTTTTTTCTTGACGATGGCATGACTTGCTTCTCTTCATAGTACGAAGTTGTATCCCTTCCATGGAACCCATAGGTCATGACTCATGACTTGTCAAATTTTGCACATTTTGAGCATTGTCTTTGGAACTTTCAAGATATAAAGCAGAGCAAGATTAGCTTTGTTTGCAATGTCCAATGTTGGATTGATTCTAATGTTTTCTTTGAAATAGTAAATGGGGTTTCGTCTAAAAATATTTGTCTTAAGAAAGGTTTTCTGGCTATTAGCTCAATAAACATGCTTGCATTTTATATCTTGTTAAGTTTAATCATCCATGAAATTGTAATTTAAAAGTGATAATCCCTGTAATACAGGGGTTCTCTACTTGCAGAGTTTCTTACGGAGAATGATCCTTTTGGCCCGATGAAGAAGTCCGTTCAAGAATTGGAGAAGCATAATTCAAAAGGTGTTCAGTTTTGTAGGGATCTTGCTATCCGTCATTCAAAGCAGCTGTTTGAAATATACAAAAATCACGAAGACCCACATTTTCCAGAGAGTTGAAAATTCGTCCAACTCTATAACAATTAAAGATTTCGTGCAATTTCATTTTCCATTGTTAATGAACATTTTTGTTCAATTCAACTTGCTGTTTTGATTCTTCCAAAGTTCTGAAGCAGAATCTGTATCATGGAGAGATTTTAGCAGAGTGGAAGCGCTTCTACAAGGCTAAACCACTTGAAAGTTTCTCTATAATTCTGCTTATCTGCTATCCTTCATATATAATCACGTGTTTGTGTGGATGAGTGGAATTTTTTCTATATGTAATATGTATAAAGACGTGTGATACAAGCACCTTGCTCCAACGTTTGTTACAGAAACCAGGCAGTGAATGAACTTGTCACAGAGGTCATGCTGCATAGTCTATTTTTCCCAGGAGTCCGGCAGTATATTGTGTTTTTTGCCAATGCTGGTCTGAGTTAACACCAATGATTTTGTTTCAGGGGACTTAGAGAAGCTTGTAGTTATTTACGATGTAAATATGCTACTTTGAGGTAATGGAATAAGTTTTCCTGGATGCTTCACCCATTTAGCATTCCTTTTTCTGGTATGTGTTGTTTGCCGTGACCAAATTGGTTTTCCTGAATGTTTCATCTGATATTTAGGATTAACTATTTATGGGCATGGAAAATTGTGCAATATGTGAACTGGATTCTAATCCTTTTGTGTAAATAATTTTTGATAGTATGATGACTATTTGGTGAGATGCCTGATTTGTTTTTGGAATGTTGCTTAGTTGCAATCCTTAATATGGCACTTGGCTATAAAATTGCATGTTTGGTTGACAAATGTGTAGCCAAAAAAAGAGACAATTTTAATTATAACAAAAGATTCTTAGGATTAATCTTTTTTTCAAGCAGAAAAGAAGACTACTTTAGCTATTTATAAAAATAAAAAAGTACATCTCCCTAAAACATCTAAACTCATCAGTGTAAGATCTGATGTATAGCTGCAACATATATCCTCCCAGAACAAAATTAAAAAAAGTTTTCTGCACTACCATGGTGCCAAACATTAATGGCCCAACAAACTCCGAACAAAAGAGACTAAAAAACCAAAAAGAAAGGATCCATCATGCTAGTACATGCTAGTATATCAACAGAGTAAAAAAAATAAACTGAACCTCTGTCCACCAGAAATCCTTCAATGCGTTCTTCCCAAACAAAAGAGCAACTTCAGAAGTAAGAGCCTCTTTTGAGAGAGAATCAGCTTCCTTGTTAAGCTCTCTATAAATATGGTTAATATCAATATCATGGAGGAGAGCCAATAGTGTATTAGTCCTGAAGCACTATTGTTGAAGTGAGATAACCTGCTAAGGCCATAACTCTTTTTCCCAATTGACAATAACAAGAGAATCTCCAAAGATATGTAAGGTATCAATACCTAGGATAATGGAAATAACTTTTTTACCCAATTGACAATAACAAAGAATCCCCAAAGATACATAAAGTATCAATACCCCGGATAATGGAAAACTTAACTAGACACCACAAAGCTAAAAGTTCAGCTTTAGTGTTTGTTACATTCCCACAGTTAAGCCTAAGACTGAAGATATGGTCATCATTAATCCTGAGTACAGCACCAGCTCCACAGCTACCATCTTGTGCCGCTCTATCAAAGATCCCAGAAGTCATTCCTGAAACAGGAAAATGCTCAAGCTGTCTATGCAATGATCTCTTTACAGTGACCACTTCATATTCTTTGAAAAAGTTAATAGATCTCATAGAGCTGGCAAATAAATTGAAAGACTTGCCTTAAAAAAATAACTGTGTTCCTGGTCTTCCAAATCTCCCAGCAAATGAAAGCTGGGAGAAGTCTCAATTCTTTCCTTTTAAACCAATTTAAGAAACTGTCTTCAACATTCCATTTCCCCGAGTCTGCTGAATATTTAATTGTTCATAAATCTGTCTCCAAAGTTGTGAGCAGAAAGAGCAAGACACAAAAAGGTGATTTATAGTCTCCTCAGCTTTCATGCATAAAACACAAATGTTAGGACCACTCCTGTCTGTGTAAAGGGATTGACAATTGAGCCCTGGCAGTTTTGGGCCTGTATACATTGTCTTGTTATTTCTTTAGCAGCAGTGAAATCAATATTGGTTGGCTCACATGGTTAACATATTATAACTGGATTCTTTGGTGACCTGAGGTGGTGCATAGTAAGTTTCATCAAGCATTGAACGTTTCCATGGATGATACCCTATATGGAATTCTGGAATTTATTCATACTTGAAAATGAGTGACATTTGCATATTGCCCTATTAGGAGTGATACAATATCACATGCACCTCCCTTGGGTTGGGCTCAAGCGGAATAAGGTATTTTTTGTTATACGTTCTTGATTATTATATGTTATATGGTCTGTTGAAATAGTAAGCCAGTCTGGTGACTGCAAGTTTGATCTAAGCTCAAAGTTTGAGGTATTGGTTAGTCAAACTAACTTGAAAAGCTGTTCGCAAATAACGTTCGTGAGTCCTTTCACATTTGTCACCTAATGCAAACAAGGAGAATAATTAATTACTTCGATGTGAAAAGCTGCATAGAATTCTGATTCCATTCTTGTAATAGAAAACAAGGAAAATAATTCATTACTTGGATGTGAAGAGCTGCCTTACTTCGATGTGAAAAGCTGCATAGAAATCTGATTCCATTAATCTTGTAATAGAAAATAAAGAAAATAATTCATTGATAGGATGTGAAGAGCTGCCTGGAAATCTGTTTCCTATCATCGGTAATAGAAATAAAAAACACTATAGATGCTCGCGAAAAGCTATATTCTAAGAATCATCTGGTAATAGAAAGCAAAGAAAATAATCCATTACTTGAATGTGAAGAGTTGTGTAGAAATCTGATTCTCGAATTAAAAAAAAACATAATAGATGCTCACGAAAAGCTATATTCCAAGAGGAAATATCCGTAGGGGTTGGGGACGCATCTCAGAAATAAAAAACACAATAGATGCTCACGAAAAATCTATATTCCAAGAGGACATATCCTTGGGGGTTGGGGACACACCTCCTATGTCTTGGGGATGTGGGGATGGGCTGGGCTAGGCTAGGGATGCCCCTTGCCGGCCCTTGCCCTTGTCCAAAGGGGACGTTTCAAGGACGTCCCTTATCATAGAGAGCATTGCCATGTCCCCTGATTCTCATGGGATGTCCAACTCTCCTATTTTTTCGTGATCTTTGTGGGTAGGTTTTTATTTACATTTTAAAACTCCCACTTTCCAAGGCCTAAAATTTTGCATGTGCATAGAAGAACGGGTAACAAGAAGAGAATAATTTCTGTGATGATGTGACAGTGTTTGTCTTCTATTTTGGCGTAGTGGGGTTGGTGGGTGGTTATGCCTCTACCTATTTTCCCTACATATTTTGGTCTGTTTAGCCAACACCGAAATTTGTCTCAGCCATTTTCCAACATTGTGAACCACAGATTAAAATACATGATATTGGAAGATGAAACACCATCAGGTCAAGTGTATTTCAGTAAGAACTTGCATCAGTGGTTTCTAGAAGCAACTGGAAATTGCAGTTAATGAAGTATTTTAGTAAGAACTTGCATCAGTGGTTTCTAGAAGCAACTGTAAATTGCAGTTAATGAAGTAGGGAGAATGTTCTCTTTCCCTATGTATAATGCATTTAGCTCAAGCAAAATTGATTGGAAAATAAATTGGAAAATGTTGATTTTACTTTCATGCTATTAATCAATTTTTATATCTGCGGAAGGCAGTATATTGTAACGGGTTAGTTTTAAACCTGCTTTGACTTTTTAACAATTACAAAAATTAAACTGAAGTATTAAAGCTAAGCTTTAGAACTGAGAAATTTGTATTTTATAATTATGAAAAAAACCTATTTTATTATCATGTAATTGGTTGTATGTGTGACATAACAATGACTAGACTAATTTCATGTTATTCTTGGCTGGCTATGAATAATTAAAAAATGGATCTATCAACTTTGAATAATTAAAAAATGGATCTATCGACTTTTATGATTGCATTCCTTGAAAAAGTTCAGTTCATTGATATTCATTGAATCAAAGTAACAAAATATAGTTAGTCATTCTCCATCAATACACAGTGTACAGTGTGTTTAAAGAGTAAAACCCCATGCAGTTCAGTTTTACAATCCCCCTAGTTTACAGTGTTACCAAAAAACTTCATACTCTCCAAAATAGCCAGAACCATAACCTCCAACTTTCTCTGATGTCATTCTTAGTAAGGCGAGTGCAACACGTCCACACAATGGGTTTGTGTTGTTATAACCTTCGATATGAGGTCTCGACGAGTCAATGATGTATAGCGGCCCCCCACCTTACAAGGCTTCCAATGTTTTCATCCTTTAATGCAACTACTTTGTAAACTGGGCTCTCATTAATATGCCACAGGGGTACATGGATTGGTATTCGTCGAGTCTTTAATCCAATGCTACGATATAGTTGGCATTAAAGCAAGGGACACTAGTTTGTTTTGCAAACTCGCGAAACATGACTATTTAATGAGCTGCTGTAAGCTGTAATTTTCGTAGTTGTGGCCGCGGTTGGGAGGAGAAAGACCAGCCTATTCTACCTCTCCACATTTACTTTTAGCCCTGTTTTCGACAGACGGTAGGGAGAGGACTATCTTGGTCTTTCGATAGCATTATGCTTCCAAGGTTTTTAGCTGAATTTTTGGGTACCATGGAGAGATCACTGTTTTACTTTATTTGCAGAGAGTGGAGCCAAATGTCAATCTATGCTAGTCTCAGCATGTTTCATGCCCAACGTTTATGATTCTTCAAAGAGGTAAGCTCCATTGAGTGATCCCTGGTTTGATTTATTATGTTGACCATTTATTTAAAACTAGGATTGTAAGCTTGATGGCATTTGACTCTTCGTTTTACTGTGTGAGAAGTTCCGCAAGATGAAAAGATGTGTATTTTCGTGAAATGGTTTCTTCAGCTCTTCTCCATTGTTCAAGCAAACATATATAATATTCCTGGAAATCCTGAAATGCAGTTGAAAGGTCGGTTTCGAGGCCTTTGGGGTACGAAGATACAATAATCTATAGTCTTCGTCGACTTCCTCTTTTACTTCCTTTGCAACTCGTTTTTCCCTCTTTACTTCCTGGAGTTTATTGTTTTTTGTGATGATAATTTATTCTTGTTTTGGTCTTGGATAAATTTGAAGAGGGAAAGGGCTTGGATTGTCCATTACGCCCCCGGCTTGGATAACTCTTGGCACCCGTAAGTTAATTTGCTTGGGTTGAACTCATAAAAGCTGTGTGTTGTAAAATCCAATATCGAACTCTCACGACAAGGTTACTAAATTTGGTGAACAGAAAAGTTCCAAGTCCTTACCTGCTTGATGTACTTTATGGCGACCAGACTACACAGGTTGAATTAATCAATAGGGAGGGGATCCCTTACATAGTGTGCATACGCCTATTTTCTATCTCTTTCTATATGAAATTTTTCCACTTAATAAAAGAAACAAAGTATTCCCATCTTTGGAAATCCACAATGCTATAACTATTTAACTTTTATATAATTTATAAAAATCATAAAGAATGCTTACGAGAATCTATGAGCCTGTAAATTACAAATTGCAGTTATTCCCAATATGTTGAGAGTGCCTATTCGGGTCAAAGAAGTTTCTTTGCCTCTAAATAATCTTAAAAAAAAAAATTATATCTTTTTAAGTTTGGATTTTAACTTAATTTACCTTTTTACTTTTATGTATATATATTTATGTGCCTATTTAAAAAAAAATTATATTTTTCTAAGTCTGGATTTTATCTTAATTTACCAATTTACCTTTTTTTGGTGTGTGCTTATTCTTCTCACAAGTTTTCTTTGCCTCTAAATAATAAAAAAAATTTAATTATTTATATTTTTCCAAGTCTGGATTTTAACTTAAATTACCTTTAAATCTCCAAAAATTTAATTATTTATATTTTTCCAAGTCTGTATTTTAATTTACATTTACCTTTAAACTTTTGTGTGTATATATATATATTTAAACTTAAAATTAAATAATCTCTAAAAATTTAATGATTTATATTTTTCCAAGTCTGGATTTTAACTTAAATTACATTTAAACTTTTGTGTGCATATATATTATGTAAGGTTTCTGGCTTAACGATTGTACCTTATATACACCCAGCAAGCAAATTCATTTAATTCTTTTGGGAAGTGAGGGTGGTGGGCAATTATGTCTCTCACCTATTTTCCCTACATATTTTGGGGTCTATGTAGCACCCAAAATTCATCCCCTTGGTTTGCTTACAGCGTGAACCATAGACTAAAATACATGATATTGGAAGAGTAAACATCATTGAGGTCAATGAATTTTATTTTATTTTACAAAGAACTTGCATGAAGCATTTCTAGAAGCAACTAGAACTTGCACTCAATGAAATATGGACAATGTTGGTGCACGTCGGATCAATCACAACCAACTCAACCAGCACTTACAGAATCTGGTCGCTCTTACACTTAGCAGGGTTGCCAAATTTAGCCCTTGGCCAAATTCGGCTCTAAAATTACCTACCCGCAACAACTTTCCTGAAACTCTATTTCCGCAACCGAGTTTCCGCAATAGGCCTTCCCACAAGTGGGTTTCGGGATGCGGGATGCGGGATGTCAACTTTTCAAGTTGTTCCCCTGCAACTTGTCTCCCGCAACTTTTACAACCGTCCGATCTATGCGGCGTTCACCACGGTTGTCGATCTATTCCTTGATGCGGATCTCACAGATCTTTGTAGATCCGTTATCGTCCTCACAACTTCCATTGCGGATCTCTCATGGACCATCAGAACATCTTCTGCAGATTCAATCCCCGTCGTCCATTCTCTGCAAGACATGTTAATGGTAGACACTCCGCGTTCTGCACTGATTGATCAGAGGATCGATCAATCCAGCCTTCGATCTTCATGATTCATTAGCCTAACACTTTTATGCATGCATCCACGGTCTATTTCAACTATTCAAGCAACAATTTAACGCGTGAATCAACAATTTCCCAGAAATACACAGATGTTCAGAAAACTGCCGAAGTTGGCTCTGCATGGATACACAGTTCAAACAACACATGCATATAGGCTAACAACACTGCAGACACACGGCTAATCCTTCTATTAAGCAATAGAACAAACACACAACTCGGCTCTCCTTCTTCAGTCCTTTCAAAATATTTACAAGTGGAATTAGACGCAGGTCTGGCCTTCTCTCTGCAAATTGGAATTCTAATGCTGAAGCGCAGAACCCCTCACACTTCTCTAACCTGCCTATTTAAGCTAAACTGTTACCTCCCCCACCGAGTGGTCCTGCAACCGAAAACAAACAACTACAAAGCATGATGAAACGTCCCTGTCACAATAAACAACCTGCGGCTTGATCTCCTCACAGGGAGTCATGATCTGCGATCATTCTTAACAGCGCTAACAAACTATGACTCAACAAAAAAACAAAAAATATGCCACAACATGTGATCAACTCATCACATTGCTGGCATGCCATGATGCTCCTGCATCAAATGTTCTCTTTCTCTTGATAATGCATTTAGCCACAGCAAAATTGAAAGACGTTGATTTGATTTCTATATTATCAATCAAATTTCTTTAAGTGACATTGATTTTCTTGCCTATATAATTGAAAATGATTTTCCCATTGAACCATGGTGTACTGGCCACTTGGATGCACTAGTTCTGACAGTGATCCAAGTTTAAACTCTGACACACATGCTTCTCCCTGTGTAGGGATTGATGGATGTGTCTATTAATGTAGCCTATGAATGATTATTGCGAATATAAAATTGGGTCATTCTTGCCTTAATGGGGGAAGGTGGGATGCATTGTTATTGTGTTTATCGTTCCTCAACAAGATAGGTTCTCATTAAAGAAGAATAGGAAAATGGAATATCATAAAGATATAATAAAATGAAAAAATAACAATAATAAATAAGTTAAATAGTTGCATGTATTATTAGGTTTGAATATATGCCATAAATAATATCACCATGTTACTTACTGGGGCTCTTGTATCTCTACTATGAAGTGCAATACCTTGACATTAATATCACAATGTCACTTACAAGGTCCTTGCATTTATACTATGAGGTACATGACCTTGACAATACTATCAAAATGTCATTAGTTCTTACATCTATTCTATGATGTACATAACCTTGATGATAATATCTTGATGTCACTTATTAGGGTTATTGCATTTTTGCTAAATGGTTATGACTTTGACATACTTAATCTTGTGTTTTGCAGTATTGATAATCATCTAGTGAGTCATCCATATTATTAAAATACATTGTACAAAGTCGTACAAGTTATTTGGTCGTCGCTGAAAGGCAAAGAATCATGCAAATTTTACACTTACCCTCCTATATTTTGATGACAAAACATTGAGAATATAAAATGAAGATGAATAATTTAACTTCAATGACATAGGAAGATCATATCAAGGAGGTGAAACACCCAAGTTGTTTGAAGGAATGTACTTTTTCAATGAGTTATCTAAATTGTATTAAACAACATTTGTAACTATGTCACCTTAAAAGTGATTTGATAGACCTCACAATCAACAAGAACCATAATAATTCTACGTTCATAATAATGCTTAAAATACAACATTTTACAACAGCCTAGCTTTAAAAGTTATTTGATGACTACTCAAATGGTAAGAACCATAATAATTCTACTTTTAACTATTTTGATGACAAAATGATGAGAAAATTTATAAAGTAAAGATTGACAATTTGGCTTTAAGACCTCAAGTTGTTCATGGTCAGTACACAGTGTTATTCAATGAGAGAGAGGAGAACTACGTTGAGTGAATTTAAACTCGGCGTTTTGAGCCTCTTAGTAGGGCTCATCATTGAGAGAAAGTTACTTGAGGTCTAGGAATGAGAATAACAACCAATAAATAGGAGTGAGGCGAAGTTAATTATGCCTTATAATAGCCGACATTAGGGTTAGTGCTAAAGCTCCTAAGGCCTACTTAATAGATAATTGAATTAGATTATTTATTAAATTATAAATTTTTGTATGTTGGTAGGATATAAGGTTTTCATGTAATAAAGTTACCTAATGCTTTAGCTATGTTCTTTGTACTTTTTGTATAAAGCAAATTTATTCCATATGAGTGGAAATGATTTGTTCCTTGAGTAATCATATATTAGGATGCAAGATATTATGTAATAATTGCACTATTTGGATAAGTTTTACATAAAAGAATGGAATCGGTGATTCGCTCTGAAGCGCGGCTAGGGTTTCCCTAGCCGTTGTCTGATCGAAGGTTCTGCCTGCTTAGGCTTTGCTCGAAGGTTTCGTGTGGATCAGGATGCTGCCTTGCTTCTGTGTAGTGGCTGTTGGATCTGCATTTGGTGGTTGCATCCGTAGGTTCTCTGGTTATGGAGATCCAAGCCTAGCTTCAGGCCTTTAAGGCCTTAGTTCAAGCAGCCGCTCCTCAGGCTGCCTCTCTGCCTCCCTCCAAGTTCGTGAAGAAGATTGATGAGATCCCCTCTCTGGAACTCTCTCCTTCAGATCCATGCCGGAAAGCGCTCATTCTTTCAGAGAAATTCCTCATCGACAAGTTTACAAGGTTGTGGCCCAACCCTAAGGCGGTAGAGATTTGGATTGCTGAACAATGGAACCCTATTTTGCAAGGACAGGTATCTCTCTTCGCAGCTGGTAGGGGTTATTTTGTTTTTTCTGTTTCTGAATAAAGAAGAACGTGACCTTGTTTTTCAATCGCGTCCCTTCTTCATGGGCTCGAGAGGGTTGTTTTTATCCCCTTGGACTCTGGGCTTTAACCCTGAAGCAAAGATCACAACCGCTCCAGTCTGGGTAAGACTGCCTCACCTCCCACTTCATCTTTGGGGGAAGAGCTCTCTTGAGGACATCGGTAATAAGCTAGAGCGCTACCTGGATAGTGCAGATCCAAAAGGGGGACAGTTTACATGTGCCCGCATTTGCGTAGAGGTAAATCTCGAAAAAGGGCTTCCGGAGGCCCTAAAGCTTACATTAGGAGAATGGAGCCACATCTAAGAACTGGATTACGAGCAGATTCCATTTAAATGCAACTTTTGCCATGTTTATGGTCACTTTGCCAAAATCTGCCCCAAGCTTCCCAAATCTCAGAAATCAACAATTCCCCCTGCACCTAAAGAAGCAGAGTTTCAGACGGTTACTAATCGACACCGTCCTCCCTGGCGAAAGGAGCCTCAACAACAAAAGGATCCCCCTCAAGATCCTCCTCCTCCTCCAACAACATTCTCTCCTTTGTTAGAAAACAAAAACAACTTTGAAGTTTTGCAGGAAGTCGAAGCTCAAGAGTCTGAAGCAACGGAAGATCCGATGCAAGGCGCGACCCCCCCAGGTCCTTCCGACCCCTCGGTAACAGTTGGCGCTTCCCCATCCGCGAAAGAAGCTTCTCCAAGCCTTGCTCCTTCAGGCCCCGAGAGAGATGCTCAGATGTTAGATCACGAGACTTCAACCCAAGCAGGTTTGGTTTCCTTAGTCCCTTCCTTTGGGTCAGAGGGAAGCTCTGATCCTGAAGACTTCTCAACCCCTTCTCCTCCCCTCACCAGAGGGAGAAAGAACAACAAATAACGTAGGGAAAAGGAAGCGTCCTGAAACATTTTTTGGGGATCTTAGAAGCGGTTAGACCCTTTTATTAAGGGGCATTTTACCTCCCCTTCTAATTAATGTTTTGCTTCTGCACTCTTCTATGCTCACAGTTCGTGAGAGTTTACTATTGTAAGCAATTTCTGGCTTGTTCTCGAAAAATCTCTAGAAGCAAGTGGGATTTATCTCCCAAGATATTCATATTTCATAAGAAGGTTGATAACACCGTTAGAGGTCATCAACCCTCTTTAAGTTTGTATGCTACATATTCTGGTTAAACCAGAAAGCAATTAATACAAATCTACCCGTTCTTGTCTAAAAAAATAATTGCACTATTTAGTCATAGTATCATATTGTGTTATCCTATGTATCTCTCATGTGTTTTGTGATGTAACCCTATTAAGGTTTCTAGTGTTTGTAATATGTTATTAAAGCAAGAGAGAGTTTAGGGAAAGGAAAATTTTAGGGGTGAAATTAGCTCATGGACTAATTTTTGACATTTTTTTTCCAATAAAATATTCATCAATTTCTATTTTTTCCTAAAAACTAGAGTAAAAAAATGTTGGGTGAAAAATAGAGTAAATATTCATCCAATCATAAAATGTTGGGTAAAATTTTTTTTCTATATTTTTTTGTCCTCGTTTTTTTGGCTTAAGGAAATTTTATGTATTAGCGCAAGCTTGGAAATACCCAATCCCCCACCTCAAAGCGACTCTCACCATATTGTTGTTCTTCTTGTTGTTTTTTCATGTTTTGTGCCATAGACAAGTTATCCTTCAATAGTTGGAGAACCTCTTGTTGGTGCTAGATGTGATGCTCGAATTCTTGAATCGTAGGCTTCCCTTTTAGATGTGATGTGATGGATGTAGGATGTTTTGGGATAAGCGTGCCATACACCTTGAAGTACTATATTAGAGAAGGTAATGATTGTTGAGCAGTTGCAGAGAATAAATGTTGAGTAGTGATAGGGAATAAATACAAATTAGTAGCATGCAATGAATGTAGAGCAACAACAATTGGAAAATTAATTATTGTTGGTTCTCAATATGTAGAATTGGAAAACCATAATTGGTCTATGGTTTTGTTTTGCCTATTTATTAAGTGCTTGGGTTGGAGGTGTTGTTAGTGAGTTTTTAACTTATTGTTCTGCTACATAAATTTATCTAGAATATTTGTGCTATCGATTACTAGGGTGTAAAAAACATGGAGACTTTGTAATGTATTTTAATCATTTTTTAGTTGTTGAATAATAAATTGAGCATGCTTTGGTGTGTGGGGGTTTTGGGGCTCGGTTACAACTCCCTACACCACCTAGTAACCATTTACAGCTATTTCCTCCAAATATAAAACATAAATTTAAGGGACCAAGGGGGACACCTAAACATCCAAAGATATGTTGGAGTAATAACTCACACACCCTTCATCCCTATCCATTAGCAATGGGCCCGTTGATGACCCTTGTATCCCTGAATATTGGGGTTGTCTCCCTCAGGTAACTTCACCCCTCATATACATCTAGTGGACCAGAGTGAGATCAACGGAATGCATGAGCAGAGAGACTAGAATATTCAGGTTTGATAAGGTGCTAAGCGTTGAGAAGGCATATCTTGTACTTGTTTCATTGCTATAATTGAGATATGATATCTTTCCATCCCCCAATCAAGTGTTCTTGCGATCGTGGTTTGACATAAATAATGTTTTGCCACTTATATTGAATTTTATTAGATAGTTAATGTTCTTCTCGCTTTCAACTCATTTACATTCTTTTTTAAGTGTCAAATTGGCTAGAGAAAGGTCAAATCCTTTGGTTTTGCATGTTGACATTGGGAATCAAAGTGTGTATCTGGAGAAAGAAAAAGGAGCATTTAGGATAACCTTCAAAGAAAGTGCATACCTCTCTTCTCCCTAATCTCTTCTCTTGTTTAGTTTTCCTTATTGAGCTTTGTGTATGGTCTTATATGTCAATAAAAGTCTAAATCTTCCTATAAACATAGTCATTTAGGCCAGTCTCATCCTATTCAATATGTTGGTGATCTTACCCTAGTCAGAGGTTTTATTTCTAAACATCAAAGGAATTATTGGCTATCAATGCAATGATTTCTCCTTTGAGAATATACTAAAAAGGTAATGGGTTGGTTGTTGTGTAATATGGTATATATAGGTGGTGTACTTGGAAATAAGCATGAGGTTAGTTTTACTATGGTTGGGTTTGAGATGACACCATTTAAACCAGGACTTTGATATGGTCAATCTACTAATTTGTAGGAATCAAATCCTACATCGATTGTTGATGATAATATGGCACAGTTGGATTTGATTACTAGAAATTACTCTTTCATTGATTTGTACATACAAAAGATTGCACCTTTCACTCAATGGGAATCATGCCCCACACCTTTTTTTTCTAGTGGGAACAAAATTCTTTACCATGTCAACTTCCTAATCATCATGATAAGAGGAATTGTAGTTCCTTATATAGGGATTAGTGGTAGTTGTTCTTACAAACATTTGTCGAATGTAAGTAAGAGAAATAATTCTATACCGATATTTACTACTAAGGCTATTTGTGCTTAGATTTATGATTGGTTGTGGAAACATTTAAATAAGTGTTTGAGAAATTCATACAATTTTGTTTTGTCGATTGTACATTCATACAATCTTTTTTATTCCTATTGATTGTCTAACTATAGCAGCAATCTACATGGGACTGTCTTGTTGGATATTCTTTTGATCATGTTATGATGTGTAAACTCAATTTGGGATACTGTGATGATGTCAATAGAACACTAACCTTGTTTGATGTTAAGAATTTGGGTTGCTAACCCATCGCTATTGTCATGAGTACCAAGTAGAGTGTGCAGACATATAAAGTGCACCAGCTCAAAGCTAACAAATAACAAAGTATTGACTATGTATTCCTATGTGTGTTTCCAACTAACTATAGCTAAGAATATATCATTGTCATGAAATGATTGTTGGATTTTGCAATCCTTGTTGATATTCATGATAGTTTTGGAATGCTTGGATATGTGAACCTAGCTTGTTAAATTTAGGTTATGATTTTACTGAAGCACTAGTAGTTGGGCCACTAATCCAATAGAACTTTCTTGATAGCATATAGAGTATTTGTTAACAACATTAAGGGACATTGAATTTATATTATGATCATTTGTACATATGCTCTTATTCCTTAATCATTATGAGTGGGAAATGTTTTGTGAGGTTGGTGCATGATGTTTTGGAAGTGGATTTTATGTAATTGTCTCTTTAGAGAGCATTACGACACCTTGTCTTGATTAGTTTATTGGTTGTAAGTGTTCATCATGTTATATTAATCCCTACCCAAATAAAATTAAGGGCAGATGTTGATGTAGATTTATTTGATCCTCCAAGTTGTGTTTAATGGGAACCAAGTTGTGTTTAGTGGGGCATGTTGTAATATTGTGATGTTGGTAAACCAAACTCAGTCAAAGTTTCCCAAATGAAGGATCCAATTGTCCAAATAATTGGGGACAAATGGATCCAATTAGGTCCACACTTTGGGCATATATGATCTGAATTATGCAGGTGTGTTGACCAACTTATGTGGACATTTGTGTCTTATGGGACTATAGTTGGGGTTTTGGGTAAATAATCCAAACTTATACGTGTGAGAGGATTTAGCCTCATTTGTATTGTGTCAATTCACCATTGTCAGATTGAATTGTATGGTTCATCATGCATTGAGGTGTTGTTCTTAAAATTTTTGTGAATGATTATTCAGGTATCAAGGATACTCACAACATATCTTGTCTCTCGCATTAATTTCTTGGTTATAGTGTTCTCTCTTGTGTTAAAAACTGTTATTCAAATCTTTCAAATTATGTATTGAGATAGATATGATTTATATGTGAAAATCTAAAAAAATGTTTAAATATTATAGTTAATTCCATCCTAAAGAGACATGATTGGAAGTTGATGTAGTTACTTATAAACAAGATAGAAATTACATGTAGATGGATATATAAAACTATAGTTAATTCTAATGGAATAATGGGAAAATACAAAGAGTAGTTGGTAGCCAAAGTATATTCCTTAAAGAGGCATGGAGTATAAATAAAAGTTTATGTCAGTCATGTAAATGAATACAATATGATATGAATTATACTAGTATTTTTAGTATGAAGAGTATTTTTTGAATGGGTGGATCAACGAGGAGGTCTACATGTAGAAAAGTCTTGGATTCACGAAACATGGGAATGAGAACTTAATACATGGATTGCACAAATAATTGTATGTATTGAAGTACCAAGGATGAAATATGTGTGAATTGAGGATTACTTCATAGAAACATGATACAAAAAGAGAAAAAATGATATTTTTATTAATCAAATAAATGGTTACATGAGAATTTTACCTTGGATGTGATGACATGATTCCAAACATTCTCTCCCTAGCACTATTTCCTTGAAAGGGATCTTTTAGTCTAAGATCTTATCCAAATGCCTTCTCAATATTCATACAAACAAATGGGAAATGTAAACAAATAGGTGCAAGAAGGGTAACATAGAATGAGAAGAACAATTGTAGAAGCATGTCTCTATATTGACCAAATATCTTCAAAATAGTGTAGAGCCTGTTATTTTGCAGATTGATTAGGGATTTTACATGGTTTTAGGTGAAGAAATGGTCCTCCTTACATAAAACTTCAAAATATCTGCACCTAGATGCGTGTTCTCTTCATCAAATTTGATTGTGTCAAGGGTTATGTTATTCCTATGATAATTGTTTTTGGCTTTATTAACAACTACATGGGTTTTGTCTAGTTGATTCTTGCGCAACTATGTGAATTTGCTTAATAAAAGTCATTTTTAATAAGGAGGGTTCAATTTTTTCAATGCTCGATGTATATTTCCAAATTTTCTATTCCATGTAAAGTAAAAGTGGATGCTTTTTGAAGACACATTTTTTTGTCACATGGGAACAAAATCTGTGTGTTAACATTTATTATTAATATTTTTGTATATTAGTAATTTAATTATTATAGGTAGTCATGAACCTAATTTTATATTCATGAAAGAATACCTATTTCACACCTTTGACATGATAGATCTTGGAACATTGCATTATTATGTTGGAATGGAAGTTTAGTCAATTCTAGAGGGATTTTCTCATCTCAAAGTAAGTACATCAATGAATAGATCGAGAGGTTTAGAATATTAAATGTGACACGGCTTTATATGTGACACTTAAATGAATCTTGGAATGAAACTAATTGGAGATTAAGAAAATAAAGCAATAAAGCAATACGCCTAACCTTATATCCTAACATTTATTGGGGAGATTAATTTATTTTATCGTTACTCCACATCATATCAACAATATATTTGGAGTAGTATTGGGATACATGCAGGAAGAACCCAAAGTTATAAATTTGAAATTCGCTAAGAGGAAACTAAGATATGTTAATGGAATGTTGAGTTGGGAATGGGATTATTACCAACATAGTAGGGATCTAGAATTGGTTAAATATATAGATTTTGGACTACTGAAATTTGATAACTAGTCTTCCTTTTCATATTGGTGCTGTAATGGTCAATTGGAATAGAAATAAGTAATGGACAGTTTCCTTATCAATAGAATTTGAGTGTAAAGGAATGTTGGATATAACATGGAAAAGAATGCGGATGAGAAGAATACTGGAAGACAATGGCATAGTACAAAAGAAACCTACATTCATATTCCTATGATATTCAAATATATATTTAATAGGAAAAGAACATAATTTTGCACCAATGTTGTAAATACATTGAATTTCACATCTTGTCTTTGAGTTTATTACAAGAAGAAGATAGTAATAGTGCACATTCATATTAAGACTTTAAGAAAGGATCCATTTAATAAGTTCAACGGAAATTTCTAATATGAGCAATAATAGTTTTGCATTAAGTGGGAGTTTTTAAAAATGTAGTTGAATTTTTTGGTAAATCTATAGTGGATCACAAAAAGTTCAAGTAACTATTGAGTTCAACTTAGCATGGTCATGCCTGAGCATGAGCTTGACAATCATAGTCGGGTTTAGAGTGATAAGTCCTATCACATCCACATATATCAAGAAGCATTATCTTAGATATAATGGAGCATATATACACATGACGACCACATAAGAAGAAGGGTCTAAAAAGAAATGATCTTAAATCTAAGGTTGAGTTAGTCTGAAATCTTGACATGGAGATGGTAGGGAGTATCTTGATTTCATGGAGAAACCTAGAGAACTCGGTTAAAGGTGATCATTGGCATAGTCTATCTTGATAATCCACCAAATACTTATAAATACTTAATGGCCTCATTTGTTTGAGGTTTTATGTCAAGAGACAAAGTGATGAAGAAAGTGGTCAATGTTTAAGAAAGATTAAAGATATGAAGTATTGTAAAATATTGGTACGTGTTAAATTTTCATATGCTAAGTTGATCATTAGTATGTCATTTCGATTTCATAACAAAAGCATATAAACAGGATCACTGAAAGATAGACAAGCACAACCATACAAAAAGAGAACACAAAGATTTATCCTAGGAAAACCCTAAAGGGAAAAACCCAGTAAAAGCTTCCTCAATATAGATGCCCCAAAAGATAAAAGATAAAACCAATAAGGAGATCAAAGCCTGATCCTCCTCCTTCTCCAGATACTTCTCTTTCCTCTCCACTAATGCGATATACAAGTGAGAGTGTGTGTTCCAAATGAGGAGCACTACACCTCTATTTATATTCATTCGTTCACTTAAGTTAACTCATCTGCCATGTAGGATCGAGTTAATCATGTAGGCTCGAGTTACACATGTAGGCTCAAGTAACCACACTGGGGTGCTAATGACCCACCTTTACAATTAGAGGGGACTGCCTCATGACTCTTATTAGTTCTTCCGATTAGGAGCATCGGGGTACAAAGTAATACAAGTGGTTCTCCCGATAGGACCATCGGGGACCACAAAGAAATACATATAGAATATTCTTCAAAGTTACAATATTTCAACACTCCCCCTTAACGAGAAGGGTATTCTATAACAACATCAACAACAACAATAATAGGAGAGAGATAGAGGACATCATCAACATCATCAGGGTGATACATCTATAAATCATTGGAAGCTTTTCAACATCATGTATTCTTCATCTTCAATCTTTAGTCTTCAGCATCATCAGTACTTTGACCGCTTCGATCAGCAACATCTTCAGCATCTTGACTCTTCAATCAGCAGCAACATCTTCAGCACTTTGACCTTTCGATCAGCAACATCATCTTCAGCACTTTGACCTTTTGATTAGCAACATCATCTTCAACTCTTTGACCTTTCGATCAACAACATCTTCTTCAGCACTTTGGCCTTTCGATCAGCAACAACATCATCATCATACTCTGATCTTTCGATCAGAAACATCATCATGAAAAAATCATGAAAACATCAACATCATCATCATCAAAATATCAACATCAAAATATCATCATCATCATACTCTGATCTTTTAATCAGAATCATCGTTATCATCAGCCTCTGATCTTTCGATTAGAAACATCATCAACCGAACATCATCATACTCTAACATCAACTCATCATCATATTCTGATCTTTCGATCAGTACGTCATCATCATCATCAGGATCTCATCATCATTACATTCTGATCTTTCGATCAGAAACATCATCATCATCATCGCATTCTGATATTTCAATCATAAAACATCATCATCATTAGCAACATCATAATCATAAGCAACTTCTGATCTTTCGATCGGAAAACATCATCATCATCATATTCTAATATTTCGATCAGAGAACATCATCATCAACAACTTCTGATCTTTCGATCAGAGAAACATCATCATCATCATATTCTGATCTTTCAATCAGAGAACATCATCATCGTCAGTAACAACATCATCATCATATTCTAATATTTCAATCAGAGAACATCATCATCATCAGCAACTTCTGATCTTTTGATCAGAGAAACATCATCATCATCATATTCTGATCTTTCGATTAGAGAACATCATCATCATCAGCAATAGCATCATCATCATTTTCTGATATTTTAATCAGAGAACATCATCATCATCAGCAACTTCTGATCTTTCGATCAGAGAACATCATCATCATCAGCAACATCTGATCTTTCGATTAGAAACATCATCATCATGATCATCATCACACTCTGATCTTTCGATCAGAAACATCATCATCATCATCGCACTCTGATCTTTCGATCATGAAACATCATCATCATTAGCAGCAGCCCACAGTACAAAGACAAAGAAGTCTTTGGATCTCTTTTGGACTCAAAATCCAAGGATGATGCAATCCTATCACATTCTCGACAACCGAGGTCACCAGATCCGTTCTAAACTGAGGTTCAAGGATGATGCAATCCTGCCACATTCTCGATGAACGAAGTTACACTGGATCCGTTCTGAACTGAATTTCAAGGATGATACAATCCTGCCACATTCTCGATGACCAAAGTTACACCGGATCCGTTCTGAACCGAAGTTCAAGGATGATACAATCCTGCCACATTCTCGA